>WEKY01032821.1:946958-968578 GCA_013390045.1 Picathartes gymnocephalus
CACGCCGTGCAGGGGGATGCGGGGACAGGCGCGCGGGGCGGGGGAACGCGGGGACAGCGGTGCAGTGCGGGGAGATGCGGGGCCGGGGGGATGCGGACATGGCCGGGCGCGGCGGAGGGATGCGGACACGGCCCGGCAGTGCAGAGCCGGGCAGTGCGGGGATGCCGGGCCGGGGGGATGCGGGGCGGTGCGGGGACAGCGGCGCGGTGCGGGAGGGGTGCGGAGCCCCCGCGGACACGGTGCGGGCCCGTGGCAGCGCATCGCCGTGGCAAATGGTGCCCGGAGCGGCGGCGGGGGGAGAGCCCGCTCGGAGAGCCGCGGGGCTAAAATTAGCCAAGTGGAGAGAGTTTAGGGGAAACAACAATGAAAAAGTGCACCGAGGGCAGCGGGTTCCCGGTGTCTGGGGCGGTCCGGGAGCGCCTGGAACGGGATTTCTTTAGCGCGGACAGGCGCTCCCTGCCAGGGCCGGTGCCGCCGGCCGCTGCCGAGGGGGGACGGATCGCACGGAGGTTGGAAAATCAGATCCCAGCCCCGCGCAGGATATCCATAGAAACGGAGATTAAAAGGATGAAATAACTTATTTTGTTCTAAACAATAATGTTGCTATAAATACGAACGTTTTCCTTGTTCCCTTCCTGAAAAGCACAGAACATTTTAGCAGGCTCATTTCTTAACAAAACAAACCAGTGTACACACACAGCCTGCAGATACCTTGCCCCTCTCGAAAGCATTCCCTGTTTTTCTGGGAAATGGGCAAACCCATGGTCTGTACCTGTCTCCTCTGGAATCAATAAGCTGCACAGTATTTTTCCAAATACAGCTACTTTTGCTGTTTTGCACTTCATCTGTAAAAGGAAAGTATCTCTTCCCCCCCAAGTGAGTGATTGTAGATTTTTTCTCAAACTGTGTTTGATCACCGAGTGAATTTAGTGCTCACTCAAGTCCGTGGGCTGACTGCTTGGAAATGGCTCTGCCTGTCTTTGGAGAAGTTACGGCAGAGACAGCGGCAGAGCAATTGCCACAGATTATTTCCCAATCTGCTGCCGGCCTCCTTTGGAAGAGCACCATCATTTCAGCCTCCATTTCCACTTTTTGCTGAGGCTGCTGCTTACAAAGATACTAATTGCGATGGCGGGTTTTATGTTAATGGGTTCCGTGTAATGATCAGCCCGACGACTACAGACCTTCAGATTGTTGGTTGGCTGTGCTGGGAATTAAACTAATGGCATTTGGTTATGAAAATGTCAGACCTCTACGCCGTGATCTAAACTGGGGGCCCATTGAAACCGAAATCCAAGAGCCTCCATGTGACTGCCGTGGGGCTGGACCCAGGGATGCCCTTGGAGAAGGAAACTCCTTTTCTCCCACAAGTGCCATGCTTTGAGGGAGGGCAGCTCCTTGCTGGAAGGATGCTGGGAAGGATTGGGGTGCTGGGCTGGGGTCCCCCCAGCTCCGGGGGGAGGGTGTGGGGTGCTCAGAGCGACAGCCAGGGACAGAGCAGGGATGGAGCTGCGCGAGTCTCCGAATTCTGACTAACACCGTAACTGGTTTGGTAGCTCTAAAATAGGATTTTAATCCTGGGAAGCATCATTTCACATTCCAGTGATCTAATCAAAATCCTTTCCTCTAATCTCTCCATGGTCCCCCCTTTCTAGATGAAAGAGGCTGGAGTTCCTGTCTTCACCCTTTCTCCGCTGCCTCCCTGTTCTACCAGTCTGTTCTGTGTCCAGGCAACTGCAAAAAGACGTTTCAAAGGCTCCTGCCGTGCCATGTAGATGTTTTCTCTTGTTAGTTTGGACTGCAGGTGTGTAAGCCTCAAGGATGAAGTATCGTGGTGCTGTTTTAGGTTCGGGGCACACAGTCATGGCACAATAAATCACATAGGAACACTCTGCTTTGAACACGTGTGCACAGAAAAGGGAAAAGAAAAAAGCATCTGACCTGAATCATTTTCTGGAAATACATCTGGTTAAAATCCAAAGTTTTAAATTGAGCAATATTTTAAAATACATTTGGTAGGTATTAAATTACACTGTTATATCTGGTAATATTTATGATACTAATGTGTTAAGCGGAGGTTTATATCTGTCAAGAAATATGAATGATTGTCATATGGGGTAGCAAATGAATCCTGATATAAATAACATTTTATGATATTTTTAACATTATTGTAGTCTTTTTTTTGCCGAAGTTACATTATTGCCAATTTGAAATAAAAGCTCTGTGGCTACATACCAAAGCTTTTAGCTATGTAATTTTGGGTAAGTATAAAGCAGTACGGCTGATTTGGGGAATTACTGAGAAACCTTAACTCTGCCGGAAGACAAACACTGAGCACCTATAATTCCTATTGTCTTCCATGCAGGATCAAGTCCCTCGTTTGCCATTTTGTGTGGCAGCAAGCCCAAAGAAATCTTGCTTGACAGCTTTGTTTTCTCAAAGTGCTGCATTTCTTTGGGCTGGATTCTGCAAAGATCCTGCAGGCTACAGAGCTCCTTGGAGCAAGCAATAATGTGCTTTGTGTTCCTGCTGAAATGTACCTGTGTACAGTGGGAGAGGGAGCTTGGAAAATTGGGTGCACCCTGGCAAGAGGATGGTTAGAAGAAAGTTTTCTTGGGTTATTATGTTTTGAGAAATCGTTCTCATCTGTTCGTTTGAGGAAGGTTTTTCTAAAGTTAGGTTTGATTTGTGTAAATGCTAACTTCTTTCAACGGGACTAATAGAGTGCTGAGAAAGGAAGCACAGTGGAGTTGAAGTTTAAATCTAAAATGATAGACGTAACTAGTAGTACATCAGTAATGCTTGCTATATCCAAATTATTTGTAAGTATGTTGTACAGATTTCTTTTCAGGAATTAGGCAAAAATCACATTAAAGTTTGTTACCTATTCATGTCATAAGATCTCACTGATACAGCTCTTTAATGAACATATTTGCACTTCAGGCCATCACAGAAAATTGTAGTTGTTATTCTTCACATCATCTGGATGATGTGAAGTGGACCTTTGGAATAAAGGTCCCAAACTGGTTGGGAACAATTCCTTAGCATGGCTGCTCCCCTGGGCATGAGTCTGCATTCATGAGGATGTTTTGGACCATGAGTCCGGTTTTGATCACTGGATTTAGGCTTCTCTTTGCCTTAATCAACCTGGCTGGTTTTTATGCCCAGGACACTGAAAGACGAGGTGCTGCTTCACCCAGCACCTGTAACTCTTGGGTCTCTTCTCCAAGGATTCTTGTGGTTTTTTTCTTCTCATTTTCATGTAAGCTGACTCTCAAATTTCTATCAGTTTCCCTAGAAGAGTTCCTCCAGAGCCTTTTTTGTACCCCTGTCTGCTCCTTGTCCAGCCCCTTCCCTCCTCACTCCATGGCTTCATCTTTGCATTTTCTTCAGCTGATTCTTGTCCCTGGCTGCCTGGCTCTGTGTGCCTGTGCCCACTGGAATGGAGCTCCTCATTCCCAAATTCCACCCCTCTCCACTGTGGAAGTGCCCTTCTGTCCACCTTTAACTGCATTTGAGATATCCTTTACTGCTCTGTGCCATTGCACAGTGAGATTCTGTAGGGATGGCAGGGAACAGAGACAGCCAAACAGATAATTTATGTTCCTGGGAGATCTAGTTCAAATTAAGATCAAAACTCATATATGTCTTCCAAATCACAGATTTTTTTTTTCCCAATTATTGTCAATGACTCTAATTCTGCTTGATTTATATCTCTGGTAGTAGCCAGAGGTTTTGCAGCACATAAATTGCCTGAGGATTTGGCCAGTGATGTGGACACTGTGAGATGTAGAAACTGAGGGAAGCCCCTGAGCAGAAAATGGTTAGAAACAGGGAGAATAGCAGGGAGAAGTATCCCCCATGCCTGCACACGATTACCTGGGTGTCCAGCTGTGGTCACTCAGCTGGATGAACCCTTGTCTTCTCAACCAGCATTGCAATTCCCACATTCTTCGGTAAATTGGGAAAGTTTTAGCAGAAATCATGTAGATGGCAGCACACGTGATCCAAGTACAAAATCCTATGTTTTCTGTTACCCTGTGAGCACTGCACAGCCACAGGTACACTCTGGTAGGTGGGCAGGGAAAACAACTACAATTAAAAGCAAAGTAAATTTGGTGGTGTGGTTACTTGCTGTTTAACTCTGAAGATGTTTATGAGAATCCAGCATAACCCACAACAGATCTTCCTTGAGGATTTGTGGATTAACCCACACCAACACAAACATGGGATGGCACTGCAGTGGTGTCTGCCGTGTGCAGCAGGAGTTACTGAAGACCCCAAAAGAGTTCCCACAACAACATTTCTGTCAAATAGCTGCTTTTCTCACTGCATGTTTCATCCAGATACATGGTCATGTGTTGGCCAACATCTGCAACAGCAGAAAGAACTAGAGGAGGAAAGGATCGATCAGGTTATGCACTCCCTGGAGCTGGAGTGAATTTGATACTGAGTTTCTCTCAGGATATGGTTCACCCCAGTTTTAATTTGACAGCACTGTCCTTGCCTTCTCATCCTATGTCCCGTGCCCAGGATGGTACCAGAGCCAGGATTTTGTTGGGTGGGAGACACATCAAGTCCTTCTCTGGCCTCACGCTCCATCCAGCTCTCTTCTCTCTGACTTAGGCTGGTCTTGATTTGGGAATTTATCTTTACTGTCCTTTAAAGAGATCAGAAGACAAGTTAGTAGGTTATGTTCCCAGGAAGAATTACTACCTTTTTTTCTCACTTGAAAACTTTCATGTTTTTTACCTTTTACTGGTTTCTCATAGAGGTTTGGGGTTTGGGTTTTGCACATCCTTTTTTTTTGTGGTATTTAACTCTTGCTATTCCTATCATGAACCCTCACCCACTTCATGCAGCCACTTCCTCACTTCAGGTTCTTGCTCTTCCCCTCTCCCTCCCCTCTCAGGTCCATTTTGGCTGTGCTTTCCCCTCCACTCACTCTGTCCCAGCCAGGTATTTCTCCCAGTTCCTGCTGAATCTTCAGCTCCAATATTCCACATATTGCTTTAGAATCAGGAGCCGAAGCCTGGATTTTTAGTTTAAATGCCTTTTTGTGTTCTGAACCTCACCTGGGTTTATTCTGTTCGTTTGTGCCACTCTCCCAGTGGCAGGAGAGCTGGTTTAGTGGCTGTGGCTGGGGACAGGAGCTGGGGTTGGCTGCTGGCTCAGGACTCTTGGTGACATGAAACGACTCCCTGGATCCTCCCTCAGTTTCTCCATTCTGTACAGCACCAGTGGTCACTGGGAGATGAGAATCTCGTGGTGGCTGTCAGGCACTGCACCTCAAGGGTTGCAGGGCAGGGAAACAGCAAAGAGGAGAAGGAGGAAATGTACAAATAAAGCAGCTCAGAGCTGCTCCCTCACCTCCAGTTCCCCCTTCCTTTCCTTCCACAGAAGTGGGTGAGTGCAGAGCTGAGCTGCCTTAGCAAAGGAAACAGAAGAAAGGTTTTTCTTTCACTTTCCAAACACAAACACTTCATATGGGATGGAAGAAGGGGACATGCCTCTGCTCCTTTCCTCCAGCTGGGTTTTCTGGTCCCATTGTCCCCCCTTGGTGGTCACACCCCTTGGTGGGTCCCCCACGGGCACCTGTATTGTGATCTGTGGTATTTTGGGTGTCTGAGGTGGTTAGTCCTCCAATAATGAGGGTGAGGTTTCATTTTGGGAAGCACATCTTTTCTTAGAAACACAAACACTGTGACTGACTTAGCACAACTGGGATTTTCTGCAAACACAACTGTGTTTGGGGTGGTTGCACGCGAATGCTGGGGAAGGAGAAACAGTAATTCTGGATTGATGCAGAAAAGGAGAAAATAGACACCCTTAGAGGAAGCCCTGAGTTCACTGCAGCTGCCATACACTGGCAGAACTGCTGCTGTGTCCCACAGGAAGCATTTCAGTGTGGAGAACCTCCTGTTTGAAGAGAGCATACCTGTGCCTCTTTTGACACACGAGTGAGCAAAAGCGCTTGGGGTAGCACATCCATCCAGTCTTTCTTTGTATGAAATAAATTGGGGTTTTTCCCCCTGGTGTTGCATCATTTCCTATTTGGTGTCCAGATGGTGACAGATTACCAAACAGGGGGAAAAAAAAAAATCCATGTAATATTTTGTATCTAAACATTACCTTCTTCTTAGGAATAAAGAGATCCAGTTTTATTCTGGCCATGATTCTCCACATTTATGTGCTGGCCCTTGTCTGCATCTGCTTGGCATTATCCTGGATTGGGGCTTTAACCTGCAATGAATCCAAAGAAATTATACGGAATTGATGGGATCACTATGAATTTCCAGGGGTGTAGGCTAGTGCAGACCACATCCTATTAATCTTGTGTTCTTTCTGTAAATAACAAGCTGGATTCGGCCCAACAAGAGTAAAACAAATTGAAAGCATTCATAAAGAGAAGTAAATGGGTTTAAGATGTAAGAATAACGTATTGGTGGGTTGTCTCCAAGAATCTAGTTTTTTAAAATACCAAAGCACACACAAAACTTTAGTTTAATGTGTTCTTAAGTGGCTGCTGTGTGAGGCTGGCTGCTGAAGCAAGGCCATGGGCATAAGACCTGCTTTCATGAGAGGATTATATAAAAAAGCAAAAACTGCAAGAAGGAGAAAAGTATTCAAGGGCAGCTAACCTGGAGGCAACAAATATAATTTAGTTGTGTGAAGTGTTTATAAATGCAGTTTATGAACATGTATGAAGGGGTAATTTTTTACTTTTCAGACTGCAACTGTCACACAGAAAAGAAACAATTGCTTATTTGTCCTTTTCAAGGATTTTAAGAGAAAACATTGTAGTTTGGCAACTTGTTTTGACCTGCTTTTTCCTTTTTAATAGCTTGTTATTCTGTTGATTATTTCAGATTAGCTTTTTGTGTGTGCTCTTCTTTATTTGTGATTGATAGGAAAACATTTATGTGGCTTATCTGAAAGTGGGAATTGATTTTAAATTTTGTTCAAAGTTTCAGACTTTCACATGCATGGGCTACCAAATTTGATCTACCAGTCTCACTCCTTGGTTTTCTTGCATCATCAGAATAAATGTGAAATGACACAGAATGCCTGGAATTGCAATAATGCAGTGTAACAGAACTGACTATCAAGCTTCATATATAGATTAGATTAATGCATAAATCTAATTTGATATTCTACATTACTGGGCTAATATTTTACAGATGTAATGTCAAGTTGTTGAGTAAATGAAAATCACGGAGAGTCCAATTCTGAAAGGATTACTCAGGCAAAAATCCCTGCAGTCAGAGGGAGTATTGCCTGAACGAAGTCTGCAAAATTAGAACTAGAGCCATATTCCCCAAACAGACAAGCAGATTTATCTGTGAGATCTGCCCAGGAGTTGAATTCTTGTAACAATGAAAGATATATAGGGAAAACGAGCAAGTAGGTAACCTGAAATATAAGGAGAGACTGATAAGATCACAACAACCCTGAGCAAGCACTTGTGCGGTTGGTGATGTCAACAGGAGCCCAAGTTGTTTTAATAAACTTGTTCATAGTTGTCCTATAGTGTGTTTTATATACTGAAGTACATAGATCACGTAAGAGTTTAACAAGAAGAGGATTCATATTAAATTTGCACATAAAATACCTCCGTGAAATATGTGAAATGCTTTTCTTTTTTATATGATTCCAATAAAACATCGATGATAAAACTCTGCCCTCCTGCTTCTTCATATCCAGTTTCAGCTGTTGCTTTGTGTTTCGAGTTGGAACTCATGACACTTGGCAGATATAATTGTGGGGCACTTCTAATTGGTGAAGAAAGACCCTGGCTCTGCTTGCTCGCTCGGGGGGTATAAATCAGGAGGAACCCCAGCAGAGCTGGTGAAATGTTGCATCTCTGCAAGAGGCTGTGGGGCCAAGTGATAGAAATGCTTGCAGCTCCTGTGGAACGTGCAGTCATGTGGCTGTTTACAGCTGCTCAGGATCTGCCCCACTGGCTCAGATGGAGCAAAGCCAGGGCTGATTCCTGCCCTTCACCAGGAGTTTTGCTGAGTGTTTTGCACTGTAAATTCTCCTGACTCTTGCTGCCAAGCTCAGCTCCCTCCTTCACAGTTTCATACTCTGAGTGTGAACTGATACTGGTGGAAATCCAAGGGTAAAAAAGTGGTGAGTATAAAGCACAGATCTGTAGCCTGGATCTGAGAGGAACAGCTTGACCACAGAGGAAGTTATTTGCACAAAAAGTATTCAAACAGATACGCACGGTTTACATGTGTTTAGTAAATCTTGTCTGAAAACTAGAACCAGCTGTATGGTGTGTGGAGGCCCTGATCCCAGCCCCTCCTGAGGACTGTTTCATACATGTGGATGATGCATTTTCAGTCACTTTTTCCATCTTTTAATTTGGGGGCTGTTAGGGACTGAAACGCGAGGAGAGTGATTTCCATCTCGGTCTGCAGTGCTTGTCAGCATCCTCAGGTAGCCGTCCACAGCCTCTGCTCGGGGAAACATTCCCACCTCAACCCATTCCCTCCTTCCCTCCTTCCCTCCACCTGCAGCCCAGCAGCAGAGGTAGGGCACAAACCCCCCTGGTAGCTCAGGGGCACGAAAGGAGCTTTTCATGCCATTATCCCACGGCATTATCCTATGTGACGGCAGCAAAATCGATTGAGCCACTCGGGTTCACTCCTAAATGAGAGGCAAACCAGGCCTGAAAGCTAAATTTGCATGCCAGATTAAGAAAGTTGTAGATGCAAGCAAGATCTTTTTCCTTTTCCCCCCCCTTCTTTATGTGTATGTGTGTGTGTGTGTGTCTAACTATGCAACAAATTTTGTAGCTGAAATTTACATACTTCTTGATTCATGAAATTATGAGCAGCTGCTATTTTGCTACATTCTTAAATTGAAAAGGCAGCGAAGAAAAGAACAGACACATTAGGCAAACTCCATCTGCCCCTCATGTCTATCACTTCCCTTCACTCTCTCCTTTGCCAAACAGGATACAATGGCATAATCAGATGTCTTGGTTTGCCTGGGAGAGTCCCCAAATTCATAGAGCTGTCGTCTAAGACGGGATTTTTGTTTTTCAGACAACTTCTTGACATGGTCTCTTGTTCCCCCCCTGAAACGTGGATACATATTTACAGAGGAAACAGCAGAACACAAAAGAGCTACAGGGAGAGAATAACCTTCAAGATGGTTTACAGGCTTTTGGAGCTTCCTGGAAGTCTTCAGACATCATCTTAGGGACCTTAGGGTCACTGAGAATTAAGAAGCTTTCCTTTTTTTTTTTTTTTTTCCCTCCCATCTTTTTATTCAAACTACAGCATGGAAAGATTTTGGGGTGAGAGGGTAAAATGCAGGATTCATAAATAGAACAAATGGGGTTCGCTGTTACCTTTTGCCATGAATCTGAACAAATCTAATCTACACGTAACTCCATGCTTGGAGAAAGGAGTTCTCTTTGGAGATGAGAACTTCACTTCTAAAAGTCTGGCCCTTACTTCACACTTAATGCCACTTTATGGTTAATAACACTACATTTCATCATGTTGTACGTGTTTTAATTTTCCAGTTTTGAATTAAAAGATGGAAGCTTAGAATTTTAGACCTATTTAACACCTGGTTAAACACTTAACAAACTAGTAACAGCTGAGTGCATCCCTGTTAAGTGGAGTTTTTTCCTTTTTGTTGCCCCACTTAAGAAACAGTCATTGTCATTCAGTCTCATTAACATAAATAGGTTCCCTAGGAGATGTCCCATTAAAGTGGCCATCCCTATTAAGCATGTCCCAATTAAGTAGTGTTTATTGTATGGCAGGTTCCAGACCTCAAAGCAGAATAATTTTCAGTTCCTAGAGGGAAAAAAATAAGTCAAAGAAATTACATATTTAAAAAAGGCTTAAATTGATACAAACTGATAAGAGCTCAAAAATGAAAAATGAGGGCTGACACTTCAGCCTTTTGTTTACCCTGTAATGCTGCTTTTCTGGTTTTGAGTTAAGAATGTAGCCTACACCCTAACTATGAATTTCTTGGCTTTGATTTGATTGTGTCATAACTTAATGTTTTATGACTTACAATCACATTAGTCATAGGAGTCACTCAAGTTTAGAGATGATGGAAAAGACATAGGGGATAGACAAATCCATACTGGGGAATAGTCCTGTGGTTGAAGCAGTGGGCTGGGACCCAGCAGAGCCAAGCTCGCTGCCCAGGCCTGTGCCAAACGGTTCTGCCTCACTGAGAGCACAAGTCCACCATTATTTACATACCTGAACAGACATTTAAATGTTATTTGGTGTGCTCCTGTGCATACATAATCTATTTTTCTCTTAATCAAGGTGGATTTAAGTCAGGGGCTTATTCAAGGTGTTAAGAGACAAGCTCGGTAAAATCTTCCTGCGTTGGCTGAGGATGATACAACTCAGTGTCTGCTGCCAAAGGCTCCCCCTTATCCCCCAAATTATATTAGTGTCAGCCACTTCAGCATAAAAGCCAGGTCTTTAGCACAAACCTGCCTTCAAAGAGCTGAAATTACTTGCCTTGGTTTTGTCTCAAAGCAGGGGAGAAGGAGGCAGGTATCTCCTGTCTGTGCTCTGTCTGTGGGAGGTGACCTCCAGCGCAGAGACCGAGCAGAGGAGGAGGAGGAGAAGGATTAATGCCGTCTTCAACAACTGAAGGGAGTGCAGCACATTTACACTTTCAGCCAGGGCATTTGCACCTGCAGGAACAAGACATCCCTTGTGTAGCTTTACCCCAAATTGGACAACCTGTCCTTCCTCTGAAGGTGAAGTTTGCACCTGGGTGGAGTTAAATAAATAAATGAAAAAATATTCGTGTTCCAGGGCCACAGGCTGAAGTCTCTTCATGACAGGACCTCCAGAATTTTCCTCAGTACAGGTAAAAATGGAAATTCAACAGATTCAAAGCTTGTCAGAAAATGGAATTTTGATGCGTACAGAGAGATGACTTCTCTGCATCACCTTTTTTTTGGTGTTTCAGAGAAACAGACAGTTTGAGTCATGCCAAGTTATTTTCTTTATTTAACAGAATCATAGAATCATTTAAGTTGGAAAAGAACTTTGAATCCAGCTGTAAACCCAAAAGAACCAAGCCTACCATTAAATCGTGTCCCTAAGCGCCATGCCTGGAAGTTTTCATGCCTCCCTGAAAAGCAATGTACACCTGTTAAATACTTTCCCTTGGTCTCAATAATCACTTTTTCTGTTTTTTGTTTGTTTTTTTTTTAAGGAATTATCCCTGGAGTATAGTTTCATATCAAAAGATGTGATTTGCACAGTGGTACACAAGTGGTTCACAAATTTAATACACAGCCCACACTCTGAAGAACCTTAAGATTCCTTGCATTAAATAAGAGGCACAGTACTTCAATATGAGGGTTTGTGAGTAGGTGGTAAACTTTTTTCTGGGTCACTGAGTAGCAACTGGGTGCTTTGAAAGCATCTTGCAGGAGCCAGGTAAGCAGTGGTTGAACGATGCAGGTGTCCTACTGTGGTCAAATCAGAAAGAAAGACTTCTATCCTTAAGGCAGTAAAGCAATTACACCTGGTATCCTCATATCTTACTTCCAGTAAATAGGTGTAGAACAATGTGGCTTTGTAGTGCCCAGCAATAATATCAGGAGTTGGCAGCAAGGGGCTCTGAGAGTCTTTGTAGTTTGCTGAAAGCCTCCATCACTCCGAGCAGTAGGAATGGTTCACACAGCTCTCAGGGGTTCATCTCAGAACCAAGGTACCTGGCTTGGTGGAAAACCCCAAAGTCTGCGTGACCAGGGTGAGGATCAGCGCGGGGAGTTCACTCTCCTTCCTCAGGGTGTCTGGTTTGAGGTTTTGCTCACAACTATACCCTCTGGAGGGAGTGCAAAAGCAAACCCCAGCTCCAAAGAGCTGCTGCCCTGAAGAGAAGGTCAAACCCAGATCTGAGCTTGACGTTTTGGCTCTCCAATTCACCGGTTCTTTGTTAAACAGCAACACTGTAACAGCACTTGCTTAAGCTCCAAGTAGAAGTTGTATCAGCGTTTCTGGTGAGAGACCATTCGTGCAGGGTTTAGAATTGTCCAGGACTCCCAAAGCAGGAGCCCACGGCAGCAGAGGACAACTCCAAAGGTGCAGCAAGGAAAGCCCAGCCCTGTACCTGTGGGAGACTCGAGTGTATTCCTTCAGCTCTGACACAAATCAACTGCAGGGCACTTTGACACATCCCCACCTTTCAGAGTGTATTTCTTGAGCTCAGCTCATTATCTGAGCCTCCATTCAGCTGCTCTCAGCACAGATGCCTTCCTCATCAGCTCTGCACTAAAACATACAGTAAGTGAAGTTCTGCCATATGTTAATACATATGTTTCAGTTTCAATAAGCATTTGATGCAGGCCTGTTTTAATTTTTTTTTTCCCAGGCAAGAGAAATTACAGAGTTTATACTGTTACCTTCCCTCTGTATTTAAATGTATTAGTGAGCTGGAATATACTAATTAACGTAAGGTTAGCTACCTGCAGCATAACCTGTCACAATGGTGGAAACATGTATCGATTCTTAATGGTTCTGCATTTATCTGGTTGGTCCAAACCAGCTGGGGATGGCAGAGTCAAACTGTCTGAGGCTCTCTGTGATGTTGAAAAATGATGGAGAGGCAGATAGCCTGGAGAAAAGGTGTAACCGGGATTTTCACTTCATCCCCACCTCAAATTTTCCCATCTGGCATATCACAACATAATGATGTGAGTGATGTCATCAAACTGGGAGAGAGGATCTGAATGGGGCAGTTTTCTCCTTTACTGAACTTTGTCAGCTGGCCACAAATTGTAATTAGCAAGTGTCTACAGTTTATTCCTGGCAGAGGCTCAGTCCGTTTTCCACGGGCTGGAATCAGTCTGTTTAGCCACGATGATTCTTTTTGTTTGTTTGTTTGCAAATAAACTCTTGGAAAGATCCTGGGCACATTATGAGATTTACAGATCAGTTGCTCTGCACAAGCACAGTGCTTTTACAGCAGTGCAATACCTCTGAGTAATGCTTTTGATTTAACTAGAGCTACCCTAGATTTGCACCATTGTAGGAGCCAGATTAGGCCCCATAACTCTTGCATACAGACTTGAAAGCATCCAAGCAGTTACGAATGAGAGCAGCGTTTGCAAGATAGAACAAAGAAAAACCAGCCAAAAAAAATATCCAACTTACATCAGCTTTGCCTGCTGGATTCTTTGCTGTACAGCTAGAGAAATATCCAGGCAGACCCTCAGCTAGCAGAAGCTGGCACAGCTTTGTTAAAAATCAGTGGAGCTTTGCTGATTTATATCAGTTGAGAATCACTATCTGCCCCGATGACAAAATGAGGCATTGAAACAGAGTGGGAAGGCAATAGGGTTTATCTATGGTTACAGCATTATAGCAGCATCATAAGATAAACTAATTTTGTGTAAAGCTTTCAAAAAAAAAAAAAAAAAGGAACAAAAACAAGAAAGAAAAAAGAAAAGAGCANAAAAAAAGAAAGAAAAAAAGAAAGTGTCTGTGGGGATACAGCACTGACTTGGCTTTCTCAGTGTTGGCTTGTGATCACTGTGCCAAGACTGGCATCTTCCCTTCCCTCAACAAATCAGCATTGCTGCTGCAAACTCTTCATTGACTGCCAATGCTGTGCTACCAATAATTTACCACGATTGAGAAACGTCTCTGCTTTCTCTCTGCACAAGAGTTTGCTCCTACATGCCTGGATCTGTTCAGTTACTTACATTATGAACTTTATTAAAAAGAATCAAAGGATTCTTTTGGGTTCGTTTTTTCATAAAATGTCTCAAGCATTTGATAAATAAATAATCTTCTACTTAAAATGGGCATGAATTCCCTAAAGACTCAGCGTTACAAGCAGGTATGTGCCAAGCCCAGCTCTCCTCCAGGGGGATGTATATATCTATATACCTGTAATTATAGGCTGATAATTATATAATTCCCTCTATGTATATCATCATTTGTGAATAACTCGGTAAGCTGGCAACACAGAAGGGCGGGACTGTATCATAAGCTAATAAAAAAAAGCAATTATATTTTCTTTCTGATCCAGTTCTCACCTTCCCAGTGAGATTGGGGCATTGTGCAATAAGTGAGAAATGAGGAACCTCGGAACACTTGGAAGCAAGATAAGCATCCAAATGCCTGACTCTGTCATTCCGAGCTCAGCCGAACTGTTTCACTCAGGAAATTATGGGCTGCCATGGGAACAAAGGTCCCTTCCCAGATTACCAAAAGGAGTCTGAAGTGGGTCAGAAATGTTATAAGAATAGGCTTTCAAATGGCATTTATATTATTTCCCAGGTTAATACACGTTTGAATCTAAGCACTGACGCTAATGTGAACAATGGCATTTCAGCTTTATGCATCCCCTCCTTGCTGTACGTGCAGTTCACCCCCAAAATGAATCCTGGGAGAAGCTCTTTCCATAGTCCAGCCTGCATCTTTCACCTCTTGTTTTATAATAACTTTGCAAACAGCTCAGGTAGGGACCATTTGTAATCTGTGTTGATGCAGAATCCTCCAAAAGGTGCTTTTAGAGCTGACATACGAGAAATCACAAAATTTTACATAAGCTTTAAATATTCAATAAATTGTGAGCAAGTGCTTTTGTTTTCTAATTTACAGTGTTCATGCAAGTCTTTAATTCCTTTCCAAGATGCACAGCAGTGTGCCCTCAACTGAACCCTAATGTACACCCACTGTCTTACCCTCCAAATCCTTGGGATGGCTCATACTCTGAGAAGCCTGGAAACAGAGCCCAGTGTCGGGGTAGGATTGAGCCTCCAGTACATAAACCAGAAATGGAACAAATCTGGGCATGCAGGAGATAATTTAGTTGTGCACAGTGAAAGCACCAAAGTTCCTCAATTCTGGTAAATTATTGGTAGCGCAGCACTGGCAGTCAATGAAGTGCTTGCCAAAATTGTGTTGATTTGTCAAAGGAGGAAGAGAAGCCAGTCCTGGCAAAAGAATTCCATTCCATAGAAAAGAGAGAAAGGCAGCGTTGTACTTATACAAACAGTCTGTTCTTGGAGCTCTAAAGGAAAGATAATTTTTTTTGGAGGTCCAAATACTGGGAGCATAGATCACCAAATTCTCTGTACCATTTGTTACAGCTTGCTGTCCCTGTGTCCCAGGCAGAACTGCTTTGCATGTGAAATGAAGATGACTGGAGTGGGACAAATGTAGATGCAAGCTCTCTGGAGCTGTGCTGGTTATCTCACTCCTAAGGCCCTACTCAGCAGAAACCAAATCAGTATCATCAGAGGATTTATTTGCACTGGAGTCTCTGTGGCTGTTGCACACTCCTGAGAGAGTTGCGGGATGATTTTCCTATTGTGTCACTATTACTGCTCTGCCCTGCAACCAGAAAAATCATAAATGAAACGTGGCTCAGTCCTGCAGGTTCTGCCTCTGGTTCTGCAATGTGTGGAAGCATATCCTGAATGTAAACAGCCAAGGATCAGGAAGGCTCCTCATCAGCTCGTAGCTGAGCATGTGCTTGTGACTTTGCTCGGTCAGAAAAGCTGGTGCTGGGAGGTTTGAATGCAGCTGAAGTTAAAGTTTCTGGTTTAGGTGATCTGTCCTCTATTCAAGAAGGTGCCAGAAGGGGGAATGCACACACAGGAGCAGCAGAGGTGCCCGAGTTTTGGAAGTGGTAAGACCCCCTCCCTCACTCAGCTGTAGTCCATAACAAGCTGACAAGGATGATCCCAGCTGTACCTGCAAACAGCTTCTGTATATTCCACTCACCTTTGGAAAGGTTTCTCTTACCTATGAGCTGCCCCTGTTCAGTTCATGCCTGTATTTGTGGGCTCATTTTCAGTCGTGTGTGTGAAAGGGAGCACTCAGCCACTCCTGAGTGTTGCAAAATGGATCCATTTTCCCTGCCTTTGACAAAAATGATTGCCATGCTTTTCTACACCTCACAGATAATTAATATATCAAAGGACTCTGAAAGCCTATACTTGGAAAACAAACAGTTCTCACTGAGGAATATGTCCACAGCCCTATAGGAAAAAAATCTTGTTTGGATAATATTAAGGTCTGAAGGACTGAAAGTTGGCTATTACATGCAATAGAGTAATTCAGTAACTGAGAGAAGTCTGTGTGATATCATCTACTGAGAGTGGTGCACAGTCAATTCAGAGCACACCCCAGGATAGGTACTGAAGTGGGTTTTATTTGAGAGAAGGTTTTTTTTCCCCCTTCGGTCAATAAACCTAAGTTGGCCTAAATAAAATCTTTCAAAAGAGTATGGTAGGCATATATTTGTTACCCTCCCAGAAGTCAATATGATACTCACTGCACAGGAGTTAAATAATTTGCTGAAACAGGCTCACGTGTTCTTGCTTCTATAAAACTCTGGTTTATGTTCCCTCCCATGTACAGGGTAGTACAAAATGCCACAGCAGCATTTCCTAGTGTTCTATGGTCAAGGACACTTCACAAGCAGGAATGAATATTGGCAAAAAAAGAACTCTGTAAAAAGGTTAGGAATTAATATGACAGTATAACACATGGGGGGAAAAAATCAGACTCAGTTGATTAAGAAAGTTTGTCATGAGTGTCCCAAGTTGTATTTATTTCTTTGTTCAAAGTAGATTAGATTAGTAGTAGTCAGTAGATTTTAAGAGCTATTAACAACCTAGAGCTCCTGATGGGTTTGTATCAGTAATAATTCCTAGAAAAATATATATAGTCACCATAAAAGTGGAATTTTAATGTGCTATTCTACTCTTGAAAAAGGGATAATGCACATCGTAAAATACTAGAGGTTTGGGGGTTGTCAGTATCTTTAGTAAACAGACTAAAATTTGGCTGCAAAAATTGACTATTGTAGAGCCAGTGCAGCTCTGGAGAAGTGAGAGAGCATTTGCACATCTCCTGTCTCACGAGCAAAATAATGAGTGCTCTCCTCAGATACATCTGCTGCTTTTTAGTTTTCAGCTGTCCAAGTTCAGTTCACCCAGTCTGGCATCATTCACCCCTTTATTAAATCATGTGTTCAGTGAAACTCTTCGAGGTCAAGTGAGCTTTGTTTGCATAGCACCACCAGTTCAGCACTTTTAGCGGAAATAAAGGAGTGAGGAGTGAATATTTGGAGAAATAATAGTGTTTTGTGCAATTCCCTCCTGCGGTGGCAGGAGAGAACAATAGAAATCTATCTGTTCCCAAGGTGAATTTGCTTGAGAACCTCATCTTAATAGGGTGGGGGCATTGCAGGATGGGGAAGGTGAGAAGTTTCTTGCATTTCTGAGGGCTAGTCCGGACTAATTCCTTTGTGCTTGTCGGGAGGTATCAATTTCTGAAAAGGGAGTTTCCTATCTCTTTCCTGTGACTCGTCAGGACGGTGCCTACACGCTTAACATATCTCCATCCGGGCTGCCTTCCCCGCCCGCTCGGTGCCGACTGGCCCCACTCCCTTATCTAATCAAGGTTCAATCAAAGTTAATTAGGGATCTCGTTTTCTGTTCCTGCATTAGGCGTAAAGCAAAAGGAGCTCCTGGGCATATCTGATCAAGGAGCTGATCTGTGTTATAACTATGTAATAACTGGCACAACTTTGTAATTACAATACAGCCCTATCTCAGGTTACATCATGATCCTTATGCTTAACACTAAAACAAAGTGTGGTTATCACGATTGGTGTCAACACATTTGTGATGTGCCACCCAGGAGGAGCAGGATATGCACATGTCACCCAAGCCCTACTTCAACCTGGAAAAAAGTTTGTTCCCGCAGATAGGGCATAGGGAGAAAAAGAAATACTCAGAACACTGACTATTGGGGGTTAAATTAAACCTTCTTTCACCCTTCCTCTTCCCTTCCTTAGCCAGACTTTCACTTGTCAATGAGGACTTGACTCTGGAGTCACTGATAATAAAATGTAATCTACCTCCGGGTGTCTGCAGTCTGTTTCCAAAGGGGAGAGGGCTGCAAAGTTCCAAGGGCTGTGTTAACTCAAAGGCTTTGTACTGAGAATGTATTTTTTTAGTTCTATTTTTCTGCTTAAATGATAGTTTAATGAACTAACATGTATCTATAAAGAGGAGATGCTGTGGAACTTGTAAGTGCAAGTCACTTGAAGGAAAGCCAATATTGAAAATACCATTTCTGCATCTTCTACTTCTTGCTGAGTTGAGTTATAAAATATTAGAAAAGCCATATTGCACAGCTTTTAGCTGCTAATATTTCTGTGCAGTCTTAAAAAATCAACAGCTTCAGCCATTTTTTGATCTGGATGAGATTTCTTAGCTAAAGACAGATTCCTTAGCTTACCTCATATCACAGCATCTGGTATCTCTAATTGGAATCATTTTCATAATAACCATGAGCAATATACATTACCATCTAAATATGAAGGCTGACTGCAATATAGACTTGTCTACAGCTTTTTAAGTATCCAGGATCCTGTCCAAAGCCCCTTAAACTCAAGGGAAGGACTCCTGCTGATGTGTCTTATCTAAATTAGGTGCAATGTATCAAAAAATTCTCCTAGACTCCATATAGGAAAACAGAAATCTACTCCATATTGATAAGTTTCATTGCAACTCTGTCGAACTCCTCCAAAGGTGGTGTCCCATTCTGTCACTAAATCAGGCCTAATTCAGTCAGGATTTAGATACTTGCACAACTTGAAATGCCAGAGTAGCTCTGTGGATTTTTAGGGAAGTTCAAGGCATTCAGTAGGTTGCCTCTCACTAGTTTACTACCTATGAGTGCTTAATTGTTAAAAGTTTTCCTGTTTCAATAGTAGTAATAGAAACTTATCCAATTCATACAGAAGCACAGGCTCAATGCTAATTTTTACGGTGGTATGATCTTATTTTGAATTAATTTCAGAAAAAACTTGCACCTATGTAACAATCATAAATTCCTAAGATATCCACAGCCAGTCTTCAGCTACTCATTTAGCAGTAGAAATTTATGTTATGTTCCACATGTGATGTTTTATATTCATCACAATCAGCAGTTCTCAATAAGATAAAAACACATTAATTCACCTCAGTCTGGAGAGTTTCTCCAAAAGGGACAAAAAAGTCCTACTGTCAAATTAAAAGGAAAAGAAAGGATTAGAGTCCCCTAATAACTGCATGCACAGGGTTTGTTTAAACTGAAATTTTACATAAAAAGGTGCAAATGCTTTTAAAGAGAACCATCCCAGATTGCATATTCTTGCTCTCTCCCATATAATTGTAAACAGCTTTGATTTCAAAGGGAAAATCAGACAATTATTTTATAATGAGAGGTGTGGTCTAGTGATTCGAGCATCAGACTGGCAGCCAAAAACCACTGGAGTTTTAATCCTGGCTCTGACACTGACACCCTCTACTGCCTTGGGCTAATCACCACGGGTTTGACTGAGATCTGCTCCTTGTGGGTGCAAGAGGCAGGGACAGCTGCAGAATTCCTGATTCCGAGCTCCAGAGGTGAGCAAGAACCTTCCTTGTGCTGCACCCAGCTCCTGCCCAGCATGTCCCTGAAGTGCAGGGCACCATCCCTGACCAGAGGAAGACATTAAACCCACACAACTTCACCTCAGGCAAGCTGAGGTTCAGGAAAGCCATAGCTGCTAAGTGCTGTCAATAAAAGCTTTAAAAGCTCTTTACATAAGCATATTTGTGTAGGTCTGTGCTTTGAAGAAAGCCTGCTGCTTAGGTCTGAGGGGTGAGTAAAGTCAGTCTTGCCTTTAGAACACTCCCGACACCTGGGGAGATTTTTATTTCCTTTAAGCACCTTGTAGTTAAAATTTTAGTCGTTGTTTACTTTCTTCCTTGTGTGCACCCATCCCCCAGTGACCCCCAGCTTCGCCCTGTCCTTTGCTTCTCACTACAATTCCTCCTGTCTCATTGAGTTGTCTGATTTCTTGTTCTTGATTAATATAAACACAGACAAAACCCTCATCCTTGGGGATTTTAATTGGAAGGTTGATTGCCTTTTCTTCTCTGCTTGTACATTTTCCATCGCTTCAGCTTCCTTGAGGTCCACAGAAAGACTTTCAATCTCTCCCTCACATTCACCATCATGTTCTTGATCTTTGCTTGCTTGGGGCTTGACTCCTTCTAATATAAATGTTAGGCATCTTGCCATTTCAGATGACAGATCAGCTCTTTGATGTGTCTAATTATGATGGAGAGGGGGCAGAGAAAGCAGGACCTCCTGAAGCCAGGATAAATTTGCTGTCCATATGAACTCTGAGCAGCAATGTGTCCCTCTGCTTCCCCTCTGGTACATGACAGCATGCTGGCCTCAAATCCTGCTCGACCCAAAAGAGTTCCATGGAACACCCTGTACAAGGGGAGACTTTACTTTCGAATCTGTTTGATTTAAAAGAGGAAATCTGGCAGCAGCCAGGGTGCCAGAATGATAGGGAGAGGCAGCAGAATGGGGAGTTCTACCTCGACTTTGCATGGCAAAAGCAGAGGTGGCTGACTGAAAGCAATCTAGTGAGAGAACCTTGTTCCTTCACCTCACCTCACTCTCCCTGTGTTGCCTGCACAGAGGAGCAGCAAACTGACACTCAGTATTTGTGCTGGTGCTGTGCAAAAGTCATCAAATTCAACCTCACAACACATTTCTACGCTGACTTTTCAGTTTGGTTTTAGGGATGCTGTTCAGAGAGAAGAACTGTGCTGCTCTGAGGGCCAGAAGCTTTGGAGCACAGTCTTCAGTCACTTCTCTTACTCTTAAATAATTTAGACAATTTCAGAGTATCCCATACCAAGTTCTTTCACTTCAGTTAAGAACCAGACTTGTGGTGAAGCAGGAATGGGACTCACTCTGGAGCTTGTGACAACCAGAGCTGAATTCAGCTCTCAGCTGATGTCCAGGACTTCACCATCACCCCTCTCTAAGTTTGGGGAGAAGCCCTTGCTCGGTAGAATATTGGACAGGCCATTGAACACTGAAACCTGTCAAAGGGCTGTGCTGCTGAACCTGCTCAGTTCCTCTGGCACACAGCAGTGATGTACAGCTTCTGCCTGTGCTGCAGAGAGCTGGCTGCCCTGCTCAGACCAGGGCTCCCTTGAGTTGTGTGCTTTACAAACACATGAAAGGCCACGGTCCTGGCCCTGAGGTACTTGAAGTCATTAGGAAATCTCACAGACACTTCTTAATATGAATTTATTGTTGATCTGTTTGCCCCAGAGCTTGAACTTCTTTATCTGCCGAACAGGCACAGCGGGAGTTTCAGCTTTTCTTCCCTTGTAATACCCAGATGATTCAAGCCTGACCCACAATGATCATCTCCTGAGAAGGAAGTTTGGTTTAGTCTTCCTCCTATTCAGCATTCAGCCCTTGATCTTTCGACCAAAATGGGAAATCAGTACTAGTGAAATGAACACTGATCAACACTGACAAAACCTTTCACCTTGTTTCTTGCAGTAAGCTGGGGTCGTATTTGTGCTGTTGTCCTTGAGGAAAGTCTTGAGTGGGAAGTTTCCTCCTGCCTCTCTTACCCCTCCATCACTTTCCAGAGCAAAGGCAGAAACCTGTTTCAAATGAATCAGCCCTCAGGTGAAGGGAAGCAGTGTTCCAGTCTGCAGAGTGACATTCTGAAAGGCAGGAAGGAAGGGGCTCTCTGTGCAGCAGCAGTGGAGGGAGAGCAGGGAACATCTATCA
>WEKY01032821.1:974409-1077266 GCA_013390045.1 Picathartes gymnocephalus
GAGAAGGTGTAGCTGCTCTCATGTCTATGAACATCCCACTAAGTATAAAATACTTTATTTCTCTAGTGTGACACATTTACCACCCTCCCTGATCCAGCTGTTCCCTGCACTGTAACTTTCCATGTCCACAAGGTTACTCTGGGTAAGAGGGACAAAAGCCACTCAACCCCTGTCTCCAGTAAAAACCCAACCAACCAAATAAACAAAAGCAAACAAAATAACCAAGTAGGCATCACACCCTGATCAAGATATTCCCTCCCCCAGGGGAGTCACAGGTCTGCAAGTGGAGAGCTGAGGTCCTTCGGGAGGGCTGACACCCCTCTGCTTTTACAGAGGAGCAAAAAGGAGTACTGTAGTTTAATCTGCCCATATTCCTTGAAGGAACACTTCAGAGAGCATTGTCCCAGCTGCCTCCCAGGGCTTTTCTACTTTTGTGATCTCTCCTTTAAGTTTCTGTAGAGGAGCAGGACAGGCTCTGGCTGATGACAAATGTGACCTGTCCCACCGAGTTATTGTTGCTCGCTATGGGGGATGAGCTTTGCAGTGCTCTGGTTCCTGGTGGCGGAGTGCAGGGTGCACACACACACAACAGTTGTGTCTTGGGGCTTCAAATGCCTTTATCTATGTCATGCATTGGTTTTTACAGTTTGCTATGAATCACTGATGCCTCCTGGGAACACATACCCGCTTCTGGTTATTTTTATTACAATGTTATAATGGGCACAAGGACACTTAAAAGTGGAACAACTGAGCATCTCTTGGTAGCCAATGCTGTGCAACTCTCCTGGGATGCCTGAGAACACCGAGTTGTGCTGCTGAACTGTCTTACTCTAGTGAGAAGAAATTAATTCCAAGATAGTCAGTGTGCTGTGTAGTAATTCTACTCATGTGAATGATGGAAGAGTAGCTAGAGCCTTGAATCAAGTCCTGGAATATGTGCTCAGAGCCCTTGATAAGCTGCAGGTTTCCTTGATGAGAGAGGATCAGTCATTAGACATTCTGGTTATATTTCAGCTGTGGGGTGGGGCAGCTCTCTGTGTTATATGTCTCCATGTCCTGGGATGTCCAGGAAGAAGGCTGGAGAGTTTTGTGGCTGCCTTCTAGCCAGAATCTCTTGGTCTGCTGGCTTTCTTACCAGCAGTAAATCAGAGGTGTGAGATGAATGTCAGGATCTCCTTTTGATGAGAAACTGAGACACAGCTTGGAAAAACACCTGGACAGCAGGTGAAGAAAAAGGGATTCATGGCGTGCTGGGTTATTACACCATGCTGATGCTGCGTGGAAATGCCAGGATGAGAATATTAAAAGATATAAGGAATCCAGGAAAAGGGAACATATAAACCCCAAGATTGTTAATAACTACTTGTCAAGGGAGTAAAGGTTTCAGCTTTAAAGGTCACAGTATTTGAAGGACAAATATTTCTGTTCTCAGGTAGAGAAACAGGGAGCAAAGAAACCAACCTGAGAGCTGCTGGGCACTCAGCTCCTTTGCTACAAGGATTTGGTGTTCGGTGATTCCTGAAATGTTTGTAATGGATCGTGAGCATGTTAGAGAAACATCAAGATGCTCAGAGGAAATAGCAAAGGGAATGGCTGAAGCACACAGTACTCGATATAAAATACCAATATCATCTGGAGTTCTATTAGCTCTGGAGCTCTTCTAGCGGACTTCATCACCTCCAGTTTAGAAGGTCAGAGACAAGAGAAGAACAGATTTGCTCAAGGCACACAGCCAGCAAATAGTAGGAATGGGACTAGAAACCAAATCTTTTTAATCCTTGCAGGAAGTAAACAAAGAGGTTTGTGTTAGTTTCAAAAGACATGGCTACAAGAGGGTTTGAAATATCTGAACTCTCTTTTCTAACTCCATTGCCCAGGCTTTGGCCAGGTCTTTGGATTCTACTTTGTGCTTTAATTCTCCTGTGCCACTGCATACAAAGTGACAGTCACTTTTACAGAAAATGTTAAGCCCAAACTCCGCCTTTGGATACAGAAGGAAATTGCAGAGGAGAGCAGCCACTGTGTCCAGCTGATCAGGATAGTGGCTATGTGTCAGACATCATCTTTTGTGGTAATAACTCCTTCCCAATGGCAGCCTGAGCTATTTGCCTGTCATGATTTGTCTTTTTGTGCTTGGGGAATGCTGCTTGACCTTTGTCTTTGATGTTGCTCGGCCCTTTCCTTGCAATAGAGCAGTTCAGAAGGCCATGACCACATCTGCTTTGGCTGGTTCTGTTATCAATTAATTTGTCCTGCCACATCAAAGAACAGAGATAAAGCTGTAGCATTTCCTTACCACAGATTTTTATCTTCACTCCCCAGTTCACCTCACAACACACGCACCTTCCACCTCCACAGCAAGCGGAGAGAGGGAGACAGACAGAGAAAGAAGCTGAAATGACATCCTAATAGCCTCCCTCGAGTGCTGATGGCACCTGGGTCTCTGTGTGCTGAGCCTTACACCCACTTCCAATCTGGCCTGGCCACAGCCAGGCAGTTGCTTACTCCCCCAACAAGTTATTTGTTTTTCTCTCTAGACAAATCAGCGATGTTAGAATGACAAATAGCAGTTACAGCTTTGCACTTAGCTGAGTATAATTTCAGCCCATCAGTACCATCTGTCTCCTTGCTTGGGCTGCAGCTCCATTAAGCGACAGCCAGAGATCCTCAAGGACAAAGAGCCCAACTCACACGGACAGATATCTGAGGGTCAGAATCTGCGACTCTTTGCCCTTTGTGGTTCATTCCAGTGGTGAGCTAGAGAAAAGGAAGGTGGGACAAAGAACCTTACCCAAATTCAAACTTCCTGAGCTGTGCCACGCTGAGCCTCGATTCTCCTTGTCCAGGAATTCTGTGCTGAGATTGGTACTAAACACATCCAAACTTATCTGAAGACTTGCTGGGGTGGTGCTGTTTGTTTTGGCTTTGGGACAGTGGTCAGGCTTATTACTAGGAAATTTTGTGTTCATTTACTACACGTCATAGAAAAGATAGGAAAATGCCTCTGCATAGTAGGGAACTTTAGTACTAATAAACTAACTTAATCTGTTTGTGATAATCTCACCTTGTAGTTCTTGAGCTGCCTTGTTTTCCAAAGAGCAATTCCTCTTGTCTCATGGCACTCACTTGGTAAAAAGATGCTTAATGAAGATTCCAATCTCCATCAAATTTCAGGAGAAGATTGCTTCTATCCTGATTAGGTCTTTCCCTGTCTCCAGAAGCATCCTCTTTTCCATCTATGACCTTTCAGAGTTCCTTGTTCCCATTCTGTATGAAGTTCAAACTCCTCTTCGTCGTTTTGTCTATCATCTATACTGTCTATCAGTAATTTATCTGTCATCTCCTCTGTCTCTGCCTCCTATGCACCATGTGCCCTGTTGTGTTGTTGTTGGCCACAGAAAATAAAGTGAGTAATTTTAAAGAATTTTTAGAATTACTTTAAGGTGGCTCTGTCACAGTAAAGTAAAAAGGCCAAATTAAAGTACTGGGTTGAGAGCAACAAGCCAAAAGGAAACAATAGTGACAAGGATTTGTCCACATGAATACAAAATTATTTGTTCGAAGTCTTTGGGTGCCCACCTTTTAAGAGCTCAATTCCTATTTAACCACACAAATAAATGATCAGATTTGCTGAAGAGCTCAGTTTGCTAAACACAGTCAGAGTGTTACGTGTGTGTGAACATCTGATCCTTCTGTCACCAGGCATGCTGGGGACTGGGTAGGACCAGCACCTAGGGATCTGTATTCCACCTTTGGCCTCGTGACCTCAGACTGCTCTGATTTAGTTGTTTTCTCTACAGGCTTGCTTGCTTGTTTCTTGTTTTCTTGTTCGCTTTCTCTCTTTCACCTTTTCTTTCTCTCTTTCTCTCTTTCTCTCTTTCTCTCTCTGTTTCTGTCTTTCTTTCTCTTTCTCTCTCTCTTTCTCTCTCTCTGTCTTTCTCTTTCTCTTCCTCTTTTTCTCTCTCTCTTTCTCTCTTTCTCTCTGTCTTTCTCTTCCTCTCTTTCTCTCTCTTTTTCTCTCTCTTTCTCTCTCTCTTTCTCTTCCTCTCTTTCTCTCTTCCTCTCTTTCTCTCTTTCTTTCTCTCTTTTTCTCTTTCTCTCTTTCTCTTGTTTATTATGTTTTCTGAGGACTAATTTGATGACATCCCAAAATACAGAGAAAAACCAGTTTTGGAACCATTTTGCATGTGCCCAGTCTTCCCCAGTGTGGCTGCGAATGTCCTTCTCTCTCATTGACTAAAGACCCTGTGTACCTTGCAGGATCAGTTGCATTCAAAAACCTGTCCTTTCAAATTTGTTTAGGTAAAGCGCAGAGTGCAGATGATTCCCAGAATAGCTCTTCTGGCTTCATTTGGAATGACAGCAAAAACAAACCTGGACTTAGCTTTTCATCTCAATGGAAGGGCGTACGAAAAGCAGTGAGAATATGTCATTGTTTGTAAAGGACAACGTTACATGAGAGCAAGCACAGGAGAGAGGCAGGGAGAAAGAGATTTTTCCTCTCTGCTAAATAAGGGTCATTTTGAGGTGTGTGAGGACAGCGGGGGCCAGCGAGCGCTGGAACTGACTGTGAACTTCTGGCAGAACAATCTCCTGGAACTAAAAACCAGGAATACCTTTATCTTCAGCAACCTGCCGGGAGATGTTCCACAGCCAGCTTTCTCCACAAGAGCCAGGTTACGGTGTCTGTGCATGACAGCAACTGAAGCGAAAGCTTTTGTCTTTTAAAACAGACTGGCTCACACACAGCACAGTAGACTCCGGCCTGATATTTAATATCAGACACTGTGCAAGAATCCCTTTGTAACAGAAGAGCCATAAACCATGAGATTATTTGCCACATAAGAGGGAGATGGTGGGTGCAGGTGTTCACACACCATGGCTAATTGGAACAGGAACAGATGACTTACAGGAATTAGAATTTGTTCAGGAGGGATCTGCTCTGCACACTGGTATCTTTTAACTCCCAGGTACTACCAGTGCCTGAGCCACTTTTCACCATGAACCCAATCTGTTTGGCAGGCACTCCTGCAGCCTCATTGCTTCCCTGTCTTGGGGAGGGAGGAAAGGCTGGGGTCCCCATTTGCCAGAGAGGTGCTTGCACTGAACTTCCACATTAACTTCCTGCACACACAGCCAGTGTCCGAACCAGAAATAAAGTCCAGGAGCCCAGATTCTCAGTCCTCTCCCATCAGCCACGTTGTCCTGAGCTTGCTTTACCTGCATATCGGGGATTTTGTGGGCAACTACTGAGACAGAGAACAGATTGCCCCCAGATGGGGTCTTCAATCACTCAACTTTTATCACTGAGGGACAGTAGCTTCCCTCCCTGCCTCCTTGAAAAGCTTTTAAAATAAACACAGGTACATTAGAACAACAGCCCTTCAAAAAGGGTCCCTTCCTCCCCCTTACCTTCCTTGCTCTCCTGTCATTAAGCAGAGCAGAGCCATCCTTACATGTGACGTTTGGACAGATTGACTTAAGCTATTTACTTTAAGCTTTTCTTCCTCCCATTCAGGATCCTTTTCATTCATTTTTCAAGTGTTCCAAATTTCTTTTGCCGAATCCCTAGATCAGGTGTTTCAGAATGAAGCAATGGGACTTGTGCCGTTCTGATAAAAGCACAACTCTGAAGCTTCCCTGCTTTTCCCACAGCCACTTTCTGTTTACTCCTTAATTCACTAATTCTGCTGACAGAAGGAAAAATACAGCAGGAGTCATACAGGAAATATCACTTTTAAAAGCCAGTTTTATTTTCTTACCACAGATACTACCTTGCTGGTTAAACCATTGAGTAATTGTATTCTGGGCTTAGAGTCAGTGGGTCAGATTCTGGTTTGAATTTTATCAATAAAAACAACCACTCCAGGGCAACCTTTCATAAATATTCTTGCTTTCCAACCAGTGTGCTCTGCTGCTTGAGGATGCCTTCCTAAACCAAATCCTAACCCAGAATTACCACATTAATGTCAGCGGAACTGACAGGTGACAGAGTTCAGACTCAGAACTCCCTCACAAGGGTTTTCTCTTTCTCCCAGCAGCAGAAATGCACTGAGCAGGTTTAACACAACCCTCCTGACTCACACTCCCTGCTCAGCAGAAGTCTGGGAGCTTTGCTGGGTACGTTGAAGATGCAGTAGCACAGATGTGTGTCTGAAATGAGGATGTGCTGTGCTGCTGTGGACCCTGCAGTGACGAGGAACAAAGATCTGCTTACTGCCCTCTTATCATGAGCTTGGGCAAGGGGTTCTCTCTATCAGATTTTTTTTCCTTTTTTTTTCCCTCTCGTTCTTATCTGTCTTGCTTAATGGCAACTGGAATATTTTGGACATTCCCTCAAGTTCAAGTGATGTTCACAGTACAGAATGGTCACATCAGTTATTGGGTAACTGGAACTGCAGTTTGTGGCACTCCTGAGACAGCAACTCACAATAAAGTTAAGGCTTTTTCTGTGCATATAGTTTGAATTAGGGGAAATGCTCCAAATACATAAACAGGAACTAGTCTTGCAGAGAAGATAAGCTTTGGAGTAAGGGACTGTCTCTTGCAATGTGTATTTGGTGTCTACCACTGTGGGGACTAATCTCATGTTGAGCCTCTGGATGCTGGGCCTCTCTTAATGTGTGTACTGCTGTAATACACAGAACTACTTCCTTCCATTGACTGCCTTTTTGTGGCATTGTTTTGTGTAATTGACTCCCTTTTTCATCCAGAGGCCAAAAAGTGATTATTGGAGATTGCCAGCTCCAGACCTGAATTGTTTCATTCAGGAAGTTAATTAAAATCAACCCACCTCTTCAGAAAACCTTTTCGAATATAGTATGGATGCTCCTTTCATCTGTGTTACTCTTTTTTTTTTTTTTAATCAGTACTCCTTAAATCATGGAAATAACTTGGCAAAGCAACTGAATTACAAGAAAAATCAGTAAGGAACGTAGGTAAAGGCACATAATAGGTCTTTAGAGGAGAGGAATGAATTTAATTGAGTGAAAGCTCAGAAAACCCAAAAGTAAACTCAGGGTCATCAGCATGCTTCTTTCACTTATCCCTCAGTTGCACTTCATAGATCCAGGCTTCCTTTTGCTCTGCTGTTATCACACTTTCCTTTTGCTGTGATTTATTAACTGTGGAACTGTCAAATTATGAAACTGAGGTTCTAGAAATACTTATTAATGTTTGAGAAATTCATTTCACACTTGAATACTTTTTCTAACACTTACTAATGTCCCTCATTTTGGTCATGTGGGTCTGCAGGGCAAGAAAACAAGGTATCTTATTATATATTTAGCATGTGGAGATGAAGGATGGAAAAAATGTATTTTGAAACCCCCTTAAACATCGCAGCAGCCTCATGCATTTGGTCCTTGTGCTGCTGGATGTGGTGGCTGTGTGTGGATGTGCATAAGCAGGGCAATGTCTGTACATTCAGCGACACCACCCCAGCTCCCTTTTAGTCACTATTAAGAAAGCATTTCTAATCCCCTCTGAGAAGCTCGAACATAAAATTCCTTCCATGCCAGTTTTGTCTTCCCCAATTTGGCGAACACTGACCTTCCCCCTGTGATTCCAATGGAACTTGTAATTCAAAAGGCATTTCTGTTTATTATTACCCTGTTAGTATGTAAGAATCATCAGGGGTGCCAGTACTGCTCGGGCAGCAAGGTTACTCGCTGAGCTCTCTGTTGCAGCTTTGTACTGCAAACAAAAACACAGAGGTCATAGATAAATTATGATTACTTTACTCACTATTAAATAAGAATAATGAGCCTAAAATAATCACCGAATAATTACTTGCCTCAAGATCCTTTGCCACACTTATTTCCCACACAAAGTTTTCTGATGGAAACTAATTTAAAAAGTAGAAACAAAGACCACCAAAAACGTCAAAGTTTATGAATTTGCTCTTACAGGACTGGAACATTTCTACGTCTTGACTCTCAGTTTTGAAATGTGTTATGTTACAACAGTATCAAATTTAACAGTTCTGAACTGGTATAGTCATACCTAAAAGGAGGTTTTCCTTCAAAATATAATTTTGCACAGAATACTGAGCTCTGTGTTCCCATCAGCATTAATGAAGTCAAGTTTAGTATTTAACATAATCTGCTCAAAGTAGTCCTATTACTCTTCATACTTAGAGAGACATCATCTGATAGGAAATGGCTGCAATACCTCCAGCTTTCCTAAAATACTGACAGTTTCAACCGTTTCTTAAGAAATACTGGGGACTGCAGAAGTGTTTTAAAATGTGACCATCTTCTTTATCTTGAATGGGGGACTTCGTACAACTAAAGCAGTGATGTTGCTGGCCACCCAAAGGCCAGTCAGAGAAAGGAGTGACCACCAGATATTTTCCCTTGAGATGTCTCTCCACAGTGCTTTTTTCCCTTTGCTACCTCACTGGTTCCACCTATGATTTCTAAATGACTGTACTGCCCTTTTCTCCGGCAAGTATTTCATGCCAGCATTGGGAACGCTGTTTTTTAAAAAGGAAACTCCAGTAACATTTACAGTTTTTCACATTTGGTAAGCTGCTCCTGATGAAAACTGTGTGCAGCAGAAGTACCTTGTTCAATGCACAGGTGTCCACTGCACACTCAAATTATCAGACTTAATGATAAGAGGAAAAACCCCACCTTTTTGGCAGAAGTAACATGGAGGACATAATTTATTTACTTTACCTGCAGTAAGAGGAGTAAATTCTAGTCTTGTTTAATCCAGCCCAGCAGCTGACAATGGGGTGGGCTGGAGAGTTTGCTCTGCTGTCTCTTCTGTTTAAGCTGAGGACAAGGAAAAATTTTGGTACAACAGTGAATCCTTGCTGGGAGCTGACCCTGACTACAGCTCTGCCCCATGGATCTGGAGCCCCCTCAGTGCCCCTGTTTCCAAACCTGACAACATGTTAGTGCTTCCTTTTGGTATGCAGGAAAATGCTCACGTGTGAGGGTAAACCCCTCTCAATTCTGTACACACAAATGCGGCAGATCTTTCAGAGCAGCACGTGCTCATTTGAAAGTTTCCCTTTCAGCACCTCTCCTCTTTCTTTGCTACTGCCCTTCAACTTTTGTGTCTGTAGACTTGAAAACTTGTGCCATGTGGAAGTGCCCCAGTTACATCAGCTAAAACTACAGTTCTTGCTTCAGTTGCACACACTGGTCAATATTCATTTTGCAAATAGTTCTGCTTTTGATAAATGCAACTTAATATTTGTGTGGAACAAATTCTGAAATGTTATCCCCATTTTTAAACTTGACAGGTCTGTTCTATAAATCATTTATTTGTTTTAATGTTTCTTAGCATCCCTGGATCTAAAAGTATTTCATACATATGTTTCCCTGACCATTTCACTAATAATGATTTAGCTCATTATTAATGTTCCCCTTTCACAGAACCAGAAACTGAAATGCAGGTATCTGAGAGAAGTGCTATTGTTTTTAGAAGCATAATTGGATTCTGATTTCTAGAACTCACCTTGCTGAGGGCTCAACTCTTCATAAAAAAGCTGTCTACAAGGGTCAGAAAGAAACTATTAAATTGCCTGACACCTATTAATCTACTCCACTTTTAGGTCCGTAGCAGTGAACTAAGCTCATTGAAATAAAATCTCTCATACTTGTGAGATCATATATTAGAAAATCAGTCCTGGTGTGCCCAAAGAGTTGGCCCCACATTACATTATTTCCTTATACAAACAGTAATAAAATACTTTTTTTTCCTCCTCCAATATATTTTATTTTAGGGAAATGCAACAGGAAAGAACAAAAGTAGAATTCCCATTTGTGAAAGCACAGCATGTGCAACTTCACTGTAACAGGCAGCAAAAGGTCTAAGAGCAAAAAAGGACTACTGAGACCAGCACACAGTTTCCTATAAATTAGCTCAGAAAACCAAAGGTAGAGCACTGCATGCTGGAGAGGGCTTGAAGCACAAAATATTTTTAAAGTCCTTTAGCAATATTAAAATTCTGCTCAGAAACGACTATTGTAATGTCATTTCCCCCTCTCCTTGCTTGTGAATCAATTGTGCAGCCATTCTCTTTGTTAAAAATTTTCAAAACTCTAAAAAAATGGATTTAGTTCCCACCCTGGAAAAATGAAGGAAAGCGCTTAATGCACTGGTGTTGGGGCACAAAGTGCATTTGTTGTGCTGCTGAACGTAACATGATCTGAACCAAGGCAGGAGAATGAACACTTTGCAGTCCCTGATGGATTTCAGATTTATTAGACACTGGAATGTTTTTTTTCCCCCTTGTCTATAAGAACATGGTGTGTAAGATGATAAAGGGCAGGAATAAAGGGAGCAGACATTGTAGCCCTTAAAATTAAAAGAACTGTTTCTAGATTTTGAAAGTGTCAATGTATGAAAAGGCAGCCTAAATAGAAGTGTTGCATTATTCAGTACGCTTTCCTCCTGGAAAGAAAAACATTTTGCAACCACTGACAAAGCTATGGACATGTGACTAATACTACTTTTATTTTCCTATCTGGAGAAAAACCCCATCACAAAGCCTAAATGGAATATTTATGCTGTAAGATAATACACTCGTACCTGTAAATTATGAGTGTGAGATGTAATAATTCACCCTCAGTTTCATTACTCATGCACTATGGATCTTTCCAGATTAGGGATGGATTTGTTATGCCACTACATTCCAGTATATGTTTTCCCTTTCTTAACCCTCTCTCTCTTCTCTGGCACACATATCCTGTACAGTAGGAGCAAATTTCTTTGCACCAACACATACTGAATGTATGAGCTACACAGAACTGGCATCCCTTTCAAAGGACATTTTAATGATCCATTTTATGATGTTAACCAGGCTGAAAAAAATTAGCTTAGGGCAGAAGGATATAATTTCAAATAAATCTGGAGGAAAATTTCCTATTCAGACAAGAACTCTAAGGTGCAACATTAATAAAACGCTGTTATAGTCTAATGTTACAGGATAGTTCTCTTGAGCTTCCAGGATGGGAACCACACTGGTCTGCTTGTATTAGCAGGAGTTCTATTCCAGTATCTATGCATTACTTTGTGAAAGGGGATAGCAAAAGTCTGGAATGAATTGCTTCAAAGATTACAATTCCCATGAAAATATAAACAACAAAACTATTCACTGAAAGCGAACTTATGCTTAATACATAAGCAGAGGAATAAACAAGTTCTGTTCTTCTATTTTTGACTGTGTATTTTAAGTGTCTGAAAGTGATGTACGTCTGACAGAGATGACAAGGCCAAGGAGACAGTTTGGGCCAATGTTCTGAGCACAGGCACTCCAGGCTCTGCTGGGGTCTGCTACTGAGTTATTCTGTAATCTTGGGTGAGTCATTTAAATTCTTTATGCTCTGATTTCACCAGTCTGTAAAATAGGTGTAATCCTCCCCCATTTACCTCAGATAGCAAAAATATCTATAAAACATCTTAAATGGCATGATATGTTCAGGCAAATTTTACTTGAGTAAAACACTCCCTTTATGAGCTGTATTTGTCCACAGATCTTTTTGTCCTGCAAACCTCTGCCCCCAGACACACACACACACAGAGCCATGTCACTGTCTCCTGAAAGATGAGAAGATCATGCCTTTACTGTGAAATCAAAACCATCATTCTGCCCCTATGGCTTCAGAAATTGCATTAACTATCAAACTTTAATCTTTTCAAAGACCAAATCTTGCTTGTCTTAAGTGAGAAGCCCCAGTAAAAATCAGTAGGATACTTCAAGCCATTAAGGAAAGCAGGATCCGGCCTCTTGTAGAGCACTGAGGTAACCCAGACACACTACTGCAGTTTGCATTGGACAGTTCTCAATTAGAATGTCAAGATTTATAGTGTATTTTATCCGGTTTTCATTCTCCACTGTTCAGTTTAACTTTTGAACTATGGATATTGGGCAGAAGAGGGCTTGTCCCAGAGGGCCATTAGTCCCTTCCAAAGAGGCCTTCTAAGAAGTGCCAAAAAAGAGGGTGGGAAACAGGTCTCTTTGTAACAGGACCCTTCCTCTGAAATGCTCACCATTGATGGGACAGTCAGGGTACAAGGAAACAGAAGATCCCTCTGGATTTTCTGCATTAAGTAGTTAAGGTCTTGCATTGTTCCTTTGCTCTCCTGCCAAAAGATCAGATGGAAACAAGTCCTGTAGAAAGGATCAAAATTAATTTTGTCAAAAAATCTGCATGGAGTCAAAGACAATTGAGGTTATAAATATAGGGAACATAGGCTGATATATGAGACACAGTAATATGTGGAACCCAGGGGTTCTCCAGGGTGCTGGAGTTTATAAAGCTCTCAGCCAACTCGGGACACAGCATCCTTACAATATATGATAGAAGAGCATGAGTTGCAGATACATCCTTGAATTTGAATAATTAACCAAAAAAAAAAAAAAAGTTACAGGGATAAATAGATTTACCCAATTTGGATAGCCTTGCCCAATGCATCCCCATCAAAAAGGGAGATGAGGGCTATGCTGAAGGGGAGTCTGCTGGAGTGTAACCGGCATAGTTTCTCAAGGCAAAACCTTTAGACTGATAAAAATATCAAGCAGAATCAATGATCTCGCTGTAGGACTGTGCTGGTGACAAAAAATAAGGGAAGTGCTGTAAATGTGGAGGGCCAGAGTATTCCAGGGGAAGACTTATACGATGCTGGGCAGTCCAGCATTGGGAATGAAATGTAATAGGATTCAAATCGGGCTGTGCAGTTGGAGATAAATAACAGCGATGCTCCCTGGTGAGCAAGATGCTCCTCGGATGAAGATGTCCTTACAGCAGGGAGGTTCTCCAAGGGCCTTCCCATGGACACAGGGGGACAAAAATAACCCAGCTCGCTTTAGGATAGAGCCAGCATCATTTGCAAAAGGGATTATATAATGTAGTTGCCACTAACAACAGAGGACTAGTTTGATGAACCAGAAGGCCCCTTCCAGTCCTATTGTTCCTGCTATTCCCAAAGTTAAATTAACACCAACCTTACCTGGCAACATTGTCCCTGCGCCTGTGGAGAGGGAGTTTGCCCCGGAGCTCCTGGGACTAGATGTCTTTGTAAATGGGAATTGAAAACTCTGTAAATGGGAACTAGAAGAGGTGCCAGGTTTGTAATTTAAAAAACCCAATAAAAACAAGGTAATAGATCTAAATCCTCCTGCTTTGTGGCACAGAAAGGCCTGTAAGGAGACAAGTCCAGCCTTAAACCCCCCTCAGGTGCAGCTCATGGCCGATAACACAGCACCAGTCCCCTCACAGGGCACCCGCTGTTCTCTGACAGCCTGAAGCCACTAGGGGAGAAACATCGAGTTTGGGAAAGTGACTTTTCTCCTGACAGCAGGGATCGAGTGAGGGTTTCCCACCTCTTTTCCCCGGGCCGGCCTTCTCACAGCCATCCCTGTCGGGGTGACAGGGCCTCCACATGCCAACAGATCCCCAGGCTGGGAACAATCTCTCCCACCTATATATCATGTATGTATATATATATATATACATATATATTAGCATGGTGTTTTATATATAATATATGTATGGCCATGAGGTGAAATTCAGCTGTGCAGGGCTGCCAGGAGGCTGTGAGGGGCAGAGCAGGGCCCCTGACTGACACCACCATTGCTGAGGGGAGCAGATGCAGCCCCAGAGCGTGGCCATGCCACCTCAGGGGAACAAAGCAGGGCTAAAATGATACCAAAATGGGGTAACATAGCCCAGGGTCTGTGGGGTAGTGGCACTGCCTCTTCAGGGCATGATTTTAGGTGTAGAGCTGCTCAAGCTGAGTAGGAAAATGGAGGGAAAGCTGTTTGACTGCCTGAGAGCTGGCAGAGCCATTGGAGCACACAGCCCACAGCAAAGGTAAGTGAAGTAACAGCAATTTAAAATGTGTAGAAATGAAGAGAAATTCCCCTTCTCTAACTTCCCAGCCCTGTGGAGTTGAGGAGAGGCACTTGGTCTGGCAGGACTCTGCCCTGCCAAGGGTGAACATCAGCACCTCACTTTCAGGAGTGTCCCTTGTGCTGCCTTGTCACTGTCACTCCTGCTCCAGAGGGGGCGTCTGCAAGGTGCAGATGGTGTTTTAGCCTATGCGATATCTTTTCCTGGAAAAGTATGATTAGAGAACCTTTAGAATCAAATAGGGAGCCTTTAGAAATGACCAGCTGGCATCTGGGTTCCAGGGCAGTGCCTGGCACTCATTTGCACAGGCTCAGGCTGTGGGGCAGGAGGCAGGAGCAGGGTGGGGATGGATGTACTCCACCATTTTCTGTCTCCATCTTCTCTCATCTCCAGAACAGCAGCAGCAGCTTGGGAGGGGGCTGTTGCAAAGACACACGTGTTTGTGTGACACGCAGCCAGGTTCCATGTCCCTAGAGGGGAGCTGCAAGGGGAATAAACCATGGACACTTTCCTCCTGGGAGCAGCAGCTCCAGCCACCAGAAGGTGCCAGCCCCCAGCTTTCTGTAGAAAATTCCAGTGTGGTTCAGGAATGCCCCAATTTGCTCATGAGACACCAAGCAGAGCCCACCTACTCATTCCTCGGCACAGCCATCCAGCAATAATGACTTTCAGTCAATAGCATAGCTTGGAACAGATGCCTGGAGGTGAAAGGATCTGTATTCCATTACTAGCCCCTTCAACTAGCCAGGGTCCCCCAGGTTAAATATTTTTAGCAACAGCTTGTTTACATGTCAAACTTGTCAATGAGCTTCTGGGGCACTGCTGCCACAAAGCTGTGTTGGTGGTAGCCCGTAAGCTTTCTCTATGCACGGAGATAATGCCTTCTAAAGGGCTTGTCAGATATTTTCTTTCTGCTGTGTCACAGGAGCAAGACTAATTTCAAAGAAATGCTCTTTATTTCTACTTAAAACTGCTAAAGAAAATATCCAGCACTGTCTTTTTTCTTGTCATCTGTTCGACAAGTGTCTCATAAAACAAATTGAGAGGTTTAAATCTCCGAGACAAAAATCAATAAGAGGATAAGTAAAGAATAGGAGGAAGTCAGCAGGCTGAGATTTATTTCATTGGAAATGTTTTTCCAATGGATTGACTAATAAATCTAAAGTGGCTGGTGCAGCTGTCTTTGATATGCAGTATCCCCTTTACTTAGATGGAAGTTGCACATGAAAAGGAGCTTTGAATACTGATTTTTACAAGGGTGTAAATCAGCGAAGCCCCACACGTTACATGTACCACCAGCATCTGCTTCAGGTAGAAGTGAAGAAACAGGATTTGTTTTTGTGGCAGCATTTTCCTCTTTAGCTTTGTTATTTCTTGTTGAATATATTGCAATATTTGTGATTAGGTCCTTGCTATCCTGGACACGGAATAATTCAATGTAATAAAATCACCTCTGTCCCAAAGAGTTGATAGAGTTTCAAAGGTAGGAAATTGCATTGAAATAACAAATACAGGCTAACCAGAAGTGAAATCACAGGAAATGAAGTTTGTGGTGGTGGAACTGAGCTGTGGTATCTCTTGAAAATCTGCTCCGGTGAGTACTTCCCACGTGGTGATGGGAAACTGGGAAAAATTTATATTAAATGAATGATTCAAAACACACTTACAGATAAGGAAAATGCAATGAACTCTTGAAGCAGTCCAGAGCAGGTCAGCCTGGATTGTCTACCAGTCATAGCAGGGTTCCAGGAAGAAGGGATGCTCTCCTGAGTGACAATAATAATGGTTGTCACTGAAATGCCTGCACTTTGATGTGGACAGGAAGCAATGGAAGAGACTGCACCCCAGTCCTGAGTGCCTTCCCTCCCTGCTGCACGTTCTCCCTGCCTGTGAGCTTTTCCAAAAGCCCCGTGGATGAAGAGGAAGCTATAATGAGCTCCTGGTTGAGTAATATGAGTGGTTTGCTCCAGTTGGCACACTTGACAGATGGCTGTGGGTAGGGAGCGAGTTGCTGGGGTCTGTCTGTATGCATATGTGCTAGGAGGGGTTCCAGGATGGTTCCATGGCTCCCTATTCTACTTCAAATTAAACAAATAGTCCTGGATGCTTTTACAATGTCAGATGGGAAATCAGCCAGAAACTAGCTGATATCTTATTGTTCCTTGTTCTTCAATCGATTCTGCATTTTTCAAAGGATTTCTCTGCACCAAACGCGTATCAGAACATGGTTAAGCTCCGTTGTTCCAGTTCACAAATTTGATGTTAGGAAGAAATGTTGGAAGTGAGAGTAAATCAACAGAAATGGCCATTTTCATCCCCTTATATGGTTTGTCTCGAGTCAACATGAGAAACATTTCACAGCTAACTGTGAAAACTGGCACCTCATTACCTACTTTATTATTTCTTATGACTTATTAAGGGTTATTATCATTGTTCATTATCCTTTTTGATAGTGCTTACCCTGGCTATCCCATCGTGTTATTACTGGGTAGTAGCAGCAAACTCTTACATTTAGGTCACTTTAACAGCTTGTATTTAAAGATTCCCATGGATATTAGTCTGAAGGGTGCAACCAGTGCTGTGATTTGCACAAGGTTCTGAAAATGGAAGCAGGGAAAATGTGGACTGAAATCTATGTGTGATTATATGCTAAATGATTGTGTCATGGAGCCATACGCATTGGGGGGTTGAACTGAAGTTGCATGACCTACATAAAATCTGTAATTTCCATAATTTTCAAGAACCCTGCATTGTAATCAAGGCAACCTTGCATCAGCACAGTGGTTTTACTGCAGATATGTTTATCTACACCATAGAAAATCACACACATGTTATTGAGAAAAGTGAGACAACCTTCATAATAGACAATGCTGCCACTGTTTTCCATAACACACCTTCATAGTTGAAATTCAGATAATACATTCCCTCTGTCACAGAGTTTTAAGGATATGTTATATGGTTATGGGTTTCATCATGAATTGTTAAATGTCATAATGTGATGGCCATATTTCATACAACCCCTAATTCCATACCTCACGTGCAAAGAGGGCAGAACTGTTCTGGAAAACAGGCAGGTGTGATCTCCATCTCCTTGAGGAGGATGAGGAGTATTGACAAAATCCATTTGTGAATCATCTGCACAGCTAGAGTTAGAACCAAGTTTTCAGTGTCAGAGTTTGCCAAAACCTGCCCAGCAGTGTGTCATCACGAGGACTGGCCAGACCTTGCTTTGGCTCCCAAGACAGGAGCAGAACCTTTTATGTTTTGGCAGTTTGCATATACGGATTTATCTCTCAGATTCTCCATGAGGGCTGCAGAGGGAAAAGGTTGCACACTGTGCTCCACACCTCACCACATCACCTCCAAGTCATGATGCCCTGTCTGGGTTTGCATTCAAAATCTACCATCCATGACCAGATCCTGTTTGATCTCTTGCAAGATCAAAGTCTGAGGAACTTGGAAGACACACAATGACATGATTTATCCTCCAGGGAGCACGATGGCTTCTGAAATTTCCTTCTCCCCAGGATGTCACACACTGTCCCCCTGCCCAGAAAATGGAAATACTGATTTTGTTTCTGATCTGGCTTGTGTAAATACATGTGGGAGTATAGCAAGTGTCATTGCAAAGGGACACAGGGCAAGAAGTTGCAGGGAAGAGGGGATATTGACTCTTCCGCTCTTTTAGATTTCCAGGCTGCAGGATAATCCTACAAAATTAAATAATATTATCAGGATTTCCCCCTTTCCTCTTGACCTGACTTTTAAGCTAGGGCTAAGAATTGCAGCACATTCCTTTTCCCAAAGCAAAACACGATCCTGGATAAAAGTCAGTTTAGTTGAGAGAAAAAAGTAAAACAAAAATAGATCTTTTCCATAAACAAATCTGCTTTCCATTTTGCTAACATAAACAGGCAGATGCATTAAGAGATCATGCCACCCAGGCCCTGGAATAAGAAGAGGGAAATGTATTTCTGAGTATTTTTCTGAAGGTGCAAGGATGGTTGAGCCTACAGCAAACTGAGCAGGAGGACAAAGCTTTATAGTGGGGGAAGATTTACCGTTTCACCTGAGATTCAGAAGAACTGCACTTCCATAGGTTAGGCCAAATGCAGCATCATCTCCTTCCCAAATGAAATCTCTAGCTTTAGCAGGCACCTGTACATTTGGCATGCTCCATATTCTCACAAAAATATAGGTTTTTGCAGTGGTCTCTATGGCTGTGCAAACAGAAGTTCAGGTCTCCGGGCATGGAACCGGGTGAGTACTGGCAAAAAAAGCCTTTCAGAAATGCAAGCCTCACCTTTGCAGACTGAGGGGCTGCCATAGGTGTGTTCTGTGTGAATGAAACCCCTTTCCCTAGGGACCAGAAACAAGGGGATGAAGCAAGAGAAATAAGAAATGAGTGGTGTCCTAATTATGAGCTGGTTTTTCTCACAATCAAGTTGAAATCAGGAAGCTGGGACGGATTCTGTTCTGTTAGAGCCCACACCTTTTCTCTCTCACTTGAATCATTCCCTTGGTGAGAAATTCATACCTCTCTACTGAAAGATCCACATTCTACTTAAGCCATCAGAATAGTCTTTCTGTAATTAGAGATGCCCACAGTCTAGATATCTGCAGTCTGTAGGCATCTGTATTTAAATGATGCTTTGCAATACATCACACCCATGAGAGGTTGCAGCCTTCTGATAGGGCTGGGTTGTGATACGTTTCATGTGCTGCAGAACACAGATCTTCCCAGGGTCCTCACAGACTCCCTTTTGCTGTGTTTGTTTGTTCTAAAATCTCTGGTTCTCTTACTCAAAGCAATCTGCTAATATCAATCTCCCAACCAGACACTGCAGGACAAATTCTGCCTTAGTGCGTCCTGCATTTGATTGAAACCAGGGCTTGGTACCATTTTTGATTCAGTTCAATTTAACAGACAATGAATATACCCAGTGCAAAAATGGCTTCTTCTACCTTGGCTGATACCAGAAAGGAAGATTTGGGGTTTACTTTTAATATTTGGATTCAGCCTAAAGGTATGTCCAGTGACTCAAATGCTACTTCTTCAAACTGTCTCTTTGTAAAATGGTCTTCAGAATCTCCGTGGAACAGAATGGTTTCTGCATTTTCTTGCTTCCTCTTAGGTCGTAAATGCAGCAAGAAGGGCCTTCTGCAGAAGACTTTGCCCCTCAGTACAGGAAGTTCAAGTCTATGTGCAAATGAAAAATATTCTAGCCAATATTCCATATCTAGGTTGTTTTTTCCTTGTCCCCCATGCTCCCCGCCACCATGTGAGAAGGGGATCTGGTTCAGCTTGTGCAGGAAGTATCTTTGGAATAGTAGTTTCTCTGATTTGTTTTTGATAATTTTTAGGTACATCTATCACTTGTCTCAAAAAATAAGTGCATAGAAAGAACTAGTTTAGATTATTTTATCCCTTCTGATACTTTTTTGCTCCTTTACCCCCCTATTCCTTTATCCTTCCCTGTTTCTCCACAGCTGCCATTAAGAACGAGTCAGTGACTCACAAAGGCACATTTTCACTCATTCTCCACATCACAGCCCTCCATGCTCACCCACTCCAGGGTTCTGTGACGCTTGATCTTTGCCACCAGGAGCATCCAATTCTGCGGCCAGCGCTAAGGCCAAAGGGAACTCTACAAACCAGTTATTCTCTCTTTCCCCCAGGAACAAAACTGTGGCGATGTTACTGCCCTCTAAAGATGTGTGGATCGGCATTAAAGTGCTGACCTGTTCAGCACTTCTGGCACCCTTTGAACCGGGGAGCTTTGAAGCCAAGGCTGTAACGAACTCGTGTATAATAAGCTGCTGCCCCATGCTAGGCAAGGCAGAGGTATCAGGGACTGATGGAAGCTTTTGAAGGCACAAAATGCTATTAAAAACTGCGAGGGACTGGAGAAAAAGAGACAGTGAAAAACAAATCTCCCTTCCATGCAGTGATACATCCAACTTTGGCAAGTTAGAACTAAGGTAACTAAATTGGATTTAAAGCTTAAAAATTTTGGGGTGGCTGGCTTATGGTTTTTTGCTGAAACTGGGGCTATACTGGGAGACAGTTCTGTTCAGGGCTGTCCTTACCTTTCTGCACCAGTAAGTTGTTGGGGAAGGAAGAACCAGTCTGCATAGCAATAATTATTATCAATTGTATTGTGCTTTTTATCTTCAAAGTGCTTTACAGACACAAACTAATTATTCCTCTGCAACACCCCTGTGAAGAAGATGGTAAGTATCATTATCTCTGTTTTACCAATGGGGAGACTGAGCCAGAGCATTTAAGCGATTAGCCTGGGGCCACAGGGGCAGTTAGTGTCAGGGCTGGGAATGCAGGAGTGTCTCTGCTCCCAGTCAGCACCAGGCAACGTATCTCTTTAGTAGGAACAAAAGGGAACCTTTCTCCAGACTTGGAACCTAAAAGAAGCTAATTTTTTTTGGCAAGGGATTATAAACTCTTTCTTTAAAATGTAATCATAATTGGAAAAAAAGACTGTGGAGTAAGGGCACTAAAGAGGGTTGAAAGCGAACATGTCTGCTTTATAGGTAATCCTAGAATCTGGAAATTTGGGAAAATTCCTGGAAGATTTATGCAGGGGATGTAGAGTTCTATTTAAAGGAAAAAAAATAGTGACATATTTGAAATTTCCCATGGAAGGAAAAGTAAATTATAATAATTTTTAAATATCAAAATGTTTCATTACAGACATTTCAAAATGAAACTGAACCTGAAAGTCTGTGCTCTGAAGTTCTCAGTTCAGACATGGCTTGAGGGCTTTTAAATTCCTCCATGCCTATGGGCTCTCAGTGATGTTCTCAGGGCTTTCACAGGAATGTTACAGCTGAGCCCTGCAGTGCCTCTATTCTACCCCCTGAAAAAATCAAACTCTTTAGAAACCATCAATAGCTTGGCAGTATTTGTACTGGAACAGAAAAGGAGCAGGAATGGTAAGAGGTCCAGAAGGGAAGCAACCTCCGCCATTCTAGAGCCGTGACCCTGAGGGACAATCCATCCCATCAGACACTGCTTGCCTCCCGCACTCAGCAACGAGTTATGGATTAGGGACACTGGGAAGGAACAGACACAGTGCTCCTTTTTCCATGAGATTTCCTTTGGCCCGGCTATGACCCTTAGAAACTGAAGGGCAACCACCAACCTCAGGCTCTGCCTAAGTGCGAGCTGAGATTTCAGGGCAGGAGAATAGGAATAAAAGGCATCCTTTTACTCTGAGCTTTACATTTTGGTTTGGAATGAAGAGCTGATGAGCAACACCAGACTTTTGCATGACTCATCTTGCAGTACCCAAGAGGGGCTAGAACCTGAAAAAATAACAATACCCAACATCGAGTCAGGGTGACACTTTTCAGACAGCTCCAGTTCCTTTTCAGTCTGAAACACCGAGCCAGATCCTCAAACACTCAGAAGCTGCCATGAGGGCTGGATCTTCTAAAGAGCTCTGTAGCCCACCAGCTTGGCACTTCTTTCAATCTAGGTAGTGATGGTGCCTAAACGGGAGCTGAGCCCTTTTGCAAACCTGCTTCTGATAGTGCATGCTGAGCTGCTCTGCAAATCCTGGCTATCATTGCTCTGCATTCTTGTACTTCCTGGTTGTGAGCTGTGCTGGGAGCAAAACTATCAAAGCACCACAAGGAAACCACTCCTGCTATAATCAGGAAGCACAAAAAATCCCAGGAGCCAAAGTGTTCACCCTCTATTACTATTTGGGCAATGGCTATACCTCTGGTACTTCTTTATCCTTACATGGATCAAAGCTGTGCAATGGCAGGTACTGTAAAACCCTCTGAAACAGAGACAATCCCAGCACTGAATAGTTTATAATCAAAATAGAAGATGAGGCAGAAAGTGTGTGCAACAGATGGACAGATCTGGCATAAGGAATTCATGGGGTAAGTGTTCGAGTGAGTGTCTCCAGTTTGCAGAGCAGAAAAGAGCAGTCAAGGATAAGCTTTGCTGCTTACCTTACTTGACCCCTAAACCTTCTGAGATTTACCCACAACAATTAATTATTCCTTTGACTGGCCAAGATGACTCACAGCTGCTCATGCCATCCCAAAGCTCAAGATCTAAGTAAATTTATTGAAATTAGAGGTGGCTTCATTCCAGGAAACTTGCATTTAGTTTTGATTCAAAGAAGCTCCGCACCCTTCCCACCTCTTGTTTCTTCCCTCTTTCAGCCCTCAGCAAATGTGGAGCTCTACAGCTTCAATCTAATAGTGGTTGAGATTCAGGAATGGGAGTCATAAGATCTGAGTCCTATTCCCGTCTCTAATATAGGGTGGTTTTCAGTGAGTCACTTCCCCTCTCTCTTACTCAATATCCGTATTTGTAAATGGGGTTAACAATACTGACCCATTTCACGGAAAAGTTGAGAGTTCATTAATATCTATGAGCATTCCAGGAGCTGACATTGTGGAGCCTCTCCTTGGCTTTGGTAGCTCTGTCTGCCACTATCCATGTACTTGCCAAGGAAGTTCAGGTGGTAATAATGGCACTGTTATGGACTGTTAGGGGGTTTACTTCTGAATTGACTTCACCCGCTTAATAATGAATATTGCCAAGAGGAAAAGCAGAAGTTAACTCAGTTCTCATGTGGGAGAGGGTTTACCAGCTCCTTACAGGGTGAATATACTCACTCTGGTGTTTACCATTATAATGCTATCTGCAATTTCTTGGGCACCTTCCTCTTTAGGATCCCTCTGGTTTCAAGTACAGGCCCACAGTCACATCACCCCTGACCTGAGCTGTTGTCTCCATTTGGTAGATGCTGATGCAGAGTTGCAAATAGGTGAAGCCACTCATCAGGCTCACTCACTGTCATCTGTCTGGGACAATCTTCCCTTGATGACACTCATTGCACAAAGACCTTTCACTGCTCCCGTTTATATTTTAGTCTTTTAGGAGAACTAGAAATTATCAATGCCAGACCTTAGTGAATTGAAAATGGACACTTCAGGCTTTCAAATAACACTGTCTTTGAAGCCCTGATCTCACTTCTTCCTTCTCAGGACAGGAACCTACAGCTTTCAGAGCCCAGTTCTTCCTTCAACAAAGTCTGTCCCAGTAAAAGCTGACACTATATCCATCACTACCTACCTTAAATAAGGTTTTTCCATATTGGGTGAGTGGACTAGACAGCTTTGAAGTTTGCTTTACTTAATTGTAGACAAGTCTTTTGAACAGAGATCCCTCTGTTTGTGTTCTGGGAGAGCTTGAGGATGGTTCAGTCCGGTGTCTGTGCAATCTTTCCACCTGTAGGAAGGTGGAGGAAAATTCTTTGAGGTTCTCAAAAGACTGAAACCCCTCGTTTTTCCAGGAAGGAGCAGGTTTGTGTGTATTGCACTGCTGGTCAGGCCTTTCTGGGTACTTTTCCTTTCCCCTGAGTGCTGCCACCCAGCAGCTGCACCCTCAGCTGAGTGTCTCCCCTCAATGGAGAGGCTGACCGACCTCAAGGGCAGGAAGGAGATGCTGCAGAACCATCACCTGCTACAGCAGCTGAGCCATGGCTGCCTGCAGGACACACGGCAGTGGAGTGAGGGGTTTGACTTCCCAAAGCAACCCCAACAAAACTATGGAGAGAAAGGAGAATTACAAGCAGGAAAGGCAGGCAGAGGAACTAAAACTGGCGGTTTGGGTCTCTACTCAGCCCAAGAGAAACCGCAGTGCTTTTCTTCTGACAGTGACTCCCCGTGTAGAATTGTGGTCCTGAAACACTGGGGATTTGAAGCTGCATGCAGGAAGATACAGGAGGCAACCCTGACACTGTAGAGTATGTGTGTGGTCCTTGTTGAAAAAGTGTATGAGGCAAAAATAAGCAAATGTTACAGGTTTTTTTCCTTTGACTTGATCTTGCTGGTTTACTTCTAGACTTGCCATATACAAAAAATTCACAGAATTGTAGGATGGATTGGCAGGGACATTAGAGGTCATCCAGTCCAATGCTGCTGCCATGGGCAGGGACATCTTGCACTAGACCAGGTTGCTCAAAGCCCATCCAACCTGGCCTTGAACACATTCATGGACGGAGCATCCACAACTCATCTCTGTTTGGTTTCCAAACTCAGGCCCACAGCTGTGGTACCACTTCATCAGGCAGTGCCACAGGGCTGTTCAAGGGGCTCCATGAGCATGGCTGATCCTGTGTGTAGCCAGTGTCATGGGACACACAGAGCCGTGCTGCAGGAATGGGCATTTGGCTCTGCTCCACTCACCTGATTACTCCTTCCTCCCCCTCCAGTGTGACTGGCACCACTCAGATTCTGTGCCTCCAGCCTGGGCACATTTCCAGACCATTATTAGTCACCTTATGTCCACGTTCTGGACATCAACTGCCCCAGTCTTCCCTTATCTTTTTTCCTTTATCATATGTTATTTGGAAGGCAAACTTTATGAGAAGGATCATGTCTAGCTTAAATTTGTTCATTGCATAGCACATAAGAAGCATTAATAACAGCAACAGTATAATCAATCACTGCATCACAGTAACACAAGAGTTAATGTTGCCTAAAATCCTATGTCAGCTTACTGAATTACCAGCAAACATATTTGATACGTGAACTAAAGGACTCATGTACTTGCCAAGGCTCAAGGCCAGTTCACAGATTCACATTTCTCTCTGACCCTGCTGCTCATTGTAGACCTCCCCACAGCAGTGTAAGGCTGGTCATTGTTTCCCTATACCTGGTGCTAGAGGTGTTAACAGCTACAAGAAATGCACCCAAAGAGAAGAGCTAGAACTTGGTTTAAACGAGGCACTGGTTTTAAAGAAGCTTTGTATATTTAATGTTTTAAAGTTTGACTTTGAGATGTCAGCATTTTGGAATTGTGGAAGGGGATCACATAGTTAATACTTCATCCACTCAGAAATAGAAGACTGCATTCTCAAGGAATTTCAAGGAATTTTTACTGGTATAAATCGCTGTAACTCTGTTGATTTGAAAGAGAAAGAAGACAAGAGGGATGTCCTGGCAGGGGGTAGGTTAATCCCCCTGGGGTTGCCAGACTGATGAACTATTCCCTGTTTTGCTACAGATTTCTTGTGTGACCTTGGGCAAATCACTCTCCCTCTCAATATCACAGTTTCCCATCTGTAAACTGGTGAGAGCAACAACCGCCCTGCCCCAGAGGGGTGTTTGGAGGATAAATATGTTGCGGGCTCAGAGCTGCTGGAGCACAATAGTGACAAGGTTCCGACAAATCCTGAAGATAGATAGAAGCTGACAATCAGGCAGACTGCTATTAGCAGCTGATTCATTCTCTCTGCTTAATGCATATTTTTAGCAGGCTGTTATTGACTAGACAGGCATACAAGTCTGTCAATTAGCAATGTTATAATGAACTAAATCTCTGCACCAGTAGCCTTTGCAGGGTGAATTCAGAACTCCCCAACCCTGTGGCACAACACCTGCAATACTAATAAAGGGTGAAGATTTTCTATAAGTCGAGTGGAGATGCCATGTGCTGTGCTCAGGCACAACGGGCATTTCCACCGAGGGGTTCTGAGCAGCTTCGTGTGCAGTACACTGACAATTAAGAAGTCTGAGGTGACCATGGATTTATTACAATGTGTTCATAAACCCTTGTCAAGGCACCATTTCAATACAATCATTGCCAGACATTCCAGTGATTGGTGCTTAGATCCCCTCTTGCAAGCTGCAATATGACCAGGGAACACTGCTTAATTGTATTTCTTTTACAAAGTGATGAAATGTAAAGCTCTGCTCCCGGCTCACTGGCTGGCACAGAAGTCTCAGCAAATATGTGATTCTCGCACTGCAGCTGGACTCCAATGACATGAAAGGTGCTAATGCAATGCAACAGGAACCTTTAATTATCCTGGTGACTAATAGGAAATCTCTCAAAGGGTCCAGGAGAAAAAGCCTTATTCTTCACAGAGAGTTCCCTGAACTGTGCTTAGAAACGGGGACAGACAAATGGCAAATCTAAATAGACCTGAGTCCCAGAGCTGCAGTGTCTGGGAGAAGGTTTCCCTTTCCTTTGGCAATTAGCTTGTCAGACACTGTAAGTAGAGAGAGAAAGAATAACACTGGACCCACTACTGAGTTACAGGAATTGGTACCTAAACTTGTTCCACATCCAGCAGGTAACTGGCTAAACCTGCTGATGAAACAAAAAGATCTGGAGTGACTTTGAATGAGTTTGTGTTCAAGGAAGAGAAAGAGTGACAGACAGACAGCTGTCTCCCACTTGCTAATTGAGTGGTGACTGTCAGATCTTAATGTACCTTGGGGATCATTTCTGTTTGATACAGACTTTCAGATCGTATTTTTTGAAACTTTCTTTATCAAAAATCTTTTTATTGCTGAAGTATCCAAGCTGAAAACCACGCAGGCCACATTGCCTGGATTTTATGGAGAAATGCACAATGTATGTAGGCTTGGGTAGTTTGTCACGTTACTCCGTGCTATGGCTGCCTGGTTTTCAGACTGATGCCGATTCAGCCTTGTGTCACCATCAGCTACATCAATTTTTCTCCACTAATTATGTCAACCACAGATAGAAAGGGAACAAGGGCTAATATGACTTACATGATATTACCTGGCAGCTCAGAGGTAGGAGTAGTCTGCAGACATAAGAGGAAAACTGTGTCTGTGTCTTTATTCACCCCTTCTTTCATGCCCTTGACAAAACTTGGCAGTGCTGGATAATACAACATCAGTTACAGGGATTTTAAGGACAGAATAAATCGCTTTCCTGAAGAAATTAAAAAATCAATGCCATTATTCAAACCATGGAATTTAATCCATGCCCCAGATATTACAGAAGTTAGGGAGCTGTTGAGCTGCTGAAGGAGCCGTGGTGGTGCTGAGAGCAGGTCAAGGCAGAGAGTCAGAAATGCAGATCAAGCCTTGCCCCTCACATCATGTTCTTGTGGCATGGCACAAGTGCACTACAGAAGTGCAGTGTGTGTGAGTGTGCAAGGGGTGTGTGAGTGTGCAAGGGTGTGCAAAGGGTGTGTGGGTGTGCAGCTGTGTGCACATTCATGTCTGTGTATGGACTTCTTCACTACCAGGTTCACAACAATGTCGTGCAAGGCACGACCTTGGATTTCTCAGGTGAAAATGCTGCTGCACTCCCTTAAACTAAACCAAACCAAAATAAGAGGCTCCCTGTGCGTTCAAAAGCACCTTTACCAGCCAGTTCTACTCATGAGGCCCCCAAAATGCAGAAGGAGCTCTATCAGTGCCTTTGAAGCCTGTAAATGTATTGTTGCTGCCACCATGCAAGCCCAGGCAGTCCTAAGTCTGTTACTTCTCTCTGTTCCTGCTCTTCTGGTTAAATGCACCTGGGAATAAGTAATTGTTTATGTCATAAAAAATTCATCATAAACAAATGGTATGGGCAAGCCAGCTGAGCAAATGCTGGGGAAATGAGTTAAAAAACCCAGGGATTGGTATAATTGGTAGTGCACTTCTCGGGATCAGGATGAAAGCTGCGTGTTTTATATGAAAATATAAGAGGGGACAGGCACTGTGTGTACCTGGAGAGAGAGAAAGCATTCCATGTGTAACTGTGGCTTGGCAAAAGCATGGGCACTGTTGTTAGAAACACACGGAACAGATCACTGGCAGTGCAGAGAAGTGGTGTGATAAGAAATTTAAAGGCCAATTTTAAATCTCTCGCAGCGATCTCTGATTTACATCAGTGCAAACAAGGGCAGAGACATGGCCTAAGTCAGAGCTGTAGGCATTGTTCAAATGTCTCAGTTGCTTTGTTTTTGTTTTGTTTCCTATATAGATAAAAGATAAAGAAAGCGTATATTCTTTGTTAAATAATGTTCAGTGCTAAGGGACTTTCCAGGTCCTAAAGCTGAGGCTGAATGAGTTGGCTTACATGTGCAATTGCAGCTGATCCAAGAGCACAGAAAATAAACAGTACATGTTCCTCCATCCCTTGAACCCTGTGAGTTACTTTTGTGGTTATCATTCCCTTTGCTATTGCCTAATCTCTTGCCATGTTTACAGGATTCACCTTGTCTGCTACCCAGAGCCTCCTGCCAATCACAGAGGACTGGGAGCACGGGGAGGGAGAGGCTGGTTAAGTGCAGCCCTTGGAGTGGCGGGTGGCACTTCAATAGTGCCAAACACCGCGGTGAGGGGACAACAAATGGAAATGTCAGTGGGACAGTGCAGAGCTGGGAATTAAAGAGCCTTGTGACAGTGTGCTGAGCAGGGAGGCCATTAACCAGAGGGCGTGTGTGCATGGGAGCCCCACCGAGGTATCTGATACTCAGTGCTGCGGCGGGCTTCCAGACAGACTCTACTGCAGCGTGATTAGATTGAGACCATTTCTCCTTTGTTGTTGCATTAGCAAGCAATAAAGCATGACAAATGTGGATGAGAAAAACTAGATCTGGGCTCTAAGGCACCCAGACATCTCTGCAAACCTAGACCCTTCCAGGGCAGGTAAGAGACTTCAACCACTGCCTTGCTTTTTCTTTTATTTCCTGACCAAGTCAGGGACAGTTGTTATTACAGATGCTCAGTCTTTGCACCACAGTGGAGTTGCCCACTGGTGGCAGCCTCTTCCAGACTGTTGGCCAATCTTTGTCACCATTCTGTCACTCCTGTCTTGGTCCCAAATGGATAATGCACATACCAAGCTGTAAACACATTTCTTAGCAATTAAGTGTCCCGACGAGAAAACAGCGCAATGGCAATGTTACATAAATGTAAGTTGCCCAGGAGGTAATCCCATTCTCTTATTTGGCTGCCTGTCATTTTATAATTGAATGGCAAGAAGTTCTTGTCATTGCTGCACGTTACATTTGTGTAACAACGAAGCGGCCGCCAAATGGCCGCGAGTCAAGAAGCACATTGAGCCTAACCCTAGGAACTACAAAGCCAAGCAATCCGAGCAGTATTTGGTAACCTTAAGATAACTCTGAGAAGTTAAAAGTGAGAAATGTCTGCCTAGATAGAACTATGTTCTACATTGTAAACAAATGTGAAAAAATGCAACTTGCAAATATTTGCCTGCAGATCTCTGGGTGCTGCTGAGTGTGCTTCACTTCGTGTTCCTAACAAAGAACATTCTCCAACCAGCCTGAACCACGGCAGCGTTGCTCTTGTACACCATGGCATTTGGATTTCTTTTGGATTGCAACCTCTTGTGTTGTTTGCTTAAACACCTAGCTATTGACACAAGTAATTTAGCTGGAAATCTCCACTTTCCTGGGAAAAAAGTCCTTCAAAGCCTGCTTAAGTGCTTAAAACCATGGCCTCAATACCCTCCCAAGGTTGCAAAACCCAGAGGAAAATAAGGCAAACCCCTTTAATTTAAATTGGAAGTTACAATTTTTCCTCAGTCTCATGATTTTTAGTGAGCCTGACTCACGATTTAGAATGCTTCAGCTTTGCAGTACCCCATGATGTAGACACAACCTCTGCAAGAAGGGTCCAAACTGCCTCTTAAAGATCGTTTATTAGTTCTCCCTTCCATTCCAACCTTTCAATTGCCCTCCCTTTTCTTGGATACATTTAATTAATTATTTTTACATGGTCTTTCTGCCTGTAATTTTGGTTTTTTAAAAATACTTGTGGATTTAGGGCACCAATAAAAAATTCTTCTATTTTAAAATTGAAAGACGAAAACCAGCGTAATGAACTTGCCACTTCCTTAAAGTTCTGGTAACTTGGGTGTGATCTGATGGTACAGAATGATTCATGGGATAAAATTATAGACTTATGCAGGTGTGTACAAGAGCCTGGGTGGGGTGTAGTCAAACAGGGAATTTTATATGGCTATAAACATGGGCATGTGGTATAAAGAAACTGTACTGCCTTCAAAAAAACCCTTATTTTATTTTATTTTATTTGATGAGGACAAATTGAATGACCAGAATGGTCAAATACAGACATTGCTTTCCTCTTCTTCTGGCAGAGTCCAACAGAGATAGCACTGTGTACCTTTGAGCAGGTGGAACCTGGGTCTGATTCTTAGCAAATGTGCAGCTCATGCCTAGATTCTCATTCCTGAAGCCTGGAATACTGGAATTGCACAACATGGCAGAACCTAAGCTGAGGATAATCTTTATCTGAAGACAGTATTTCTGGGGCTTTCTCCTTGCACTGCCATTATCACAGTGACTGTTGGTCTTGTTCTGGGAGCCCCATCTCGTCTGGCTGCTGGACCAAGAGAAAAAGCTCTTCCCCTGTGAGCAGGGAGCTGCAATCTCACACCTGCTCAGTGCCAGATACACTGAAGGTCAGAAGGTCAAAGGCTGAGAAATCTGGCTTGCAAAGCAAATAGAAATGTTTCTGTTTGCAGACAGAAGTGCTGACTGTACACAGAGCCACAGGAACTTCCAAACCACAAAAATTGCCTCTCACTGCTTCCCTCTTCATCTTCTTTTCCTCCACCACCAACTTTTTCTCTTTCTTGCCGCTGTTGGCCTGAGATTCTTCTTGCCTGAAGCTCCTGCTGACTGAGACAGCCTACACATGTCTGCCTGAACACCTCTGCTGCTTTCAGACCTCGTTAGAAGAGAGATTTTTAAAAAAGAGACATGAACTTGGAAGCTGGTATAAAGTTATACAGCTCCGCTGAAATCAGGGGAGTTAGGCAAATAAGAATTTTTCAAATGTCAGGGACAAATGTTTTGCTTTTTTTTTTCTGCATGCATTTTCTCTCTCCCTCTGTGGTTTGTTATCATTCAGCTTTGTTTAACTCTAGGAAAGGCCATAGGAGTTGGAATTAGATCCAATTTTGTTTGCACAGGAGTGTGTGGCTAGGGCTGGGCCTTTGGAAAGGGTGCATTATGCACTCTGGAGGTTTTGGGAGATCATTGTAACTACTGCTTGAGGGTCAGACAGTACCAGACTCATTCTTCTCTTACAACATCTTGCTCCACAGACAAGTCCCATTTGCCAGAGTAAAGGACACAGTAAGAGTATCTTTCCTGAGGAAGGATATCTGTCATCTGTGCTAAGAGAAATCTAAGAGAGATGTCTTTTATGGGATGTATAAAACCAACTCTCTGGCCCACAGATGGTTCTTGTGTATTAACCATTATCCCTCTATACTCCAACACTCCCCAGATCATGACTAGAGCTGTATGTTGGGAGTTCATGGGCTCTTTAGCAAGGAGATGACAGAAAATTGCTCTACTTTGTACTAGCCAGGTGTAGTTTTTGGCTCTTGGCAAAGCTGGGCTGGGTGGAAGATTGTGTTCATCTACAGCAGCAGATCAGCATTTCCTGATATCTGGACACTTTCTGCCAAGGAGGAGAGATGAGGTGCTGGAGGACACAAGGTCTAAAGGCACAGATCGCATCACATGTCACTGCTGCTAGCCCAGCATAAATCCAGTCTATTCACATGACCATAAAGCCCACCCCAGACTGTCCAGAAAACAAAATCATAATGCAGTACTTTCTCTGCGTAAATAACTAGCAATTCCTGAGGAAATGGGTCCCAGATTTCCCTATGAATTGGGGCCTTAAGTTCTGACATAGGGAGCTATTCATGCAGGAAATTCTAATTGAGTCAGGTTGTGCTTTTTCCACAAATTGTTTATCCTCTGTCTGGGTCTTTACTGGATTCCTGAAGGGACCTGTGTTGCACCCAGGTGCTGTGGGGGGTAGGCAGATTTAGGTGAGCACTTTTTGCAAGCAGAAGTCAAATTCTAAGGGTAGGAAACACGTCTATAGTCCATAAGAGGGACAGATCATATGGCCACCATCTGGGGCTCAGGGATGGTTCTCTGCACTGCAAGAGCAGTTGCTGTGCCTTGCTGTGTTTCCACAACAGTAACCAAATTGGTGACATTGGAGAAAATTAATGCCAACTGTCCACTGATTTCCTGATTATTTGCTATACATGCTCCCGTATTTTTAAAAAGAGGGACTGCAACATAATGGATCTGGAGTCTCATCTCTGACAGGTGTGTCTTGAAGTGAGTGGAGTTATCCTGGTGTAATCTAAGTTAAAAGGTAGAAACAGGCCCTGTACTCTATGTTGAAGTGCTCTCATGAAACGTTTCCCAGAAATATCAAAGAATATTAAAGTTCTTTGGGAGCAGGGACTCTCTCATAGAGTGTGTGAACGGTGGCCAACACAATGGGGCTTGCTTTTGGCAGAGACCTCTAGGAGCTGCAGCAGTGCATGTAGTAACACCTAACTACACCTCCAAGACATGGTGCAGGGAAGTACATTGTGTTAACTCACTTGACTGCCTGCCTAACCTGTGATTTAGAGGGGCCCCTCCCTCTGCGTTCAAAGGAGGAAATGAAATCTTCCCCAGGGAAGAAGGATTCCGACTTTGCAGGGTCCGTGTGTATCGGCTACGAGGGAGGAGCAGCAATGAGGACGCTTGGGTTCAGTTCCCCACTTTGGCTACCTGGCCTTTGGCAAATCGCTTAATTACTCTGCTTTACAATTGCCCAATTGTCATAATAATTCTTTTCTTTCCCATAGCAGGGTGGGGATGGACAGAAGGAAAGCAAAGTCTTCCTACATTTATGATTACAGAGTGCTTTAAAGTGCTCTGGAGAAAGGGCAAAGGGGCAGGAATACACCACATCCATCTCTGCTAGCTGCTCCCTAAAAGCATTTACTTACAAGGCAGGCTTGCTCACTGCCCTCAGTGGTAACTCTGTAAGGACACAGCTGCTTGAGGTAACCTTTACCAAATCATCCCAATGAGTGTCCCAAATCCCTTTGAAAGTGAAGGAATCTCAGATTTTACATTGCAGAAATATACCTGAGTCCGCACTGCATTTGAAAACGTCTGAATCAATTTTTTTCCCATGTGAAGAGTATGAAATTATAGGGCCATCAATTGACACAAGGAATTTAATAAACTCATAATAATAAAATCTAGAAAATAAATATCCCATAACTAACATGTCACTGAGCGGAGAAGTTTTCTCTTTATTGTAAAGATCATATCAAAACTCTCTGCAGACTTGGCTGATTCACTAGCCATGAAATCTTGGTCTCGTTCTTTGATCTTTCTTGAGATACTACTTCATGTAAGAATAAGGCAGACTCCCTTGGCTTGCCTCCAGCACGGAGAGACTAAGGGAATTTCAGTGCTTCTCTGGACTAATCAGCCACTTGCAGGACCCCATAGAAGTGCAATCCACAGTTTCCCTTCACTACATCCATTCCCCTAAAAGTCTGGATCTTGGTCTTTACTTCAGCACTGTGAATTGTGGGGCTGACAGAGATTTCTAATTCCAAATTACAATAAACTTCTAGCAAGGCTCAGTTCTTACGGAAGAGCCATTGTGTGGAGATAGGTGAACACTGTCTAAGGAGACTTGTAGATACCTAAAGTATTGGATGCTATGCAGGTATTAACTTCTTTTTTCTCTTAATTCACTCCACGGGCTTCACATGGGTGTCTCAGGAATGGAAGAAGGAAAAGCAGAGAAACTGCCTGTGGGAAAAGCTGTATTCCATACCCTGAACCTCCACAACTCAATTTTTTTCCTGCCCGCCTCCAAGTTATTTTGCTTTCTTGCTGTATATCTAACTCCCAGGGAAAAATCTTGCTGATTCAGTCTGAACCCTTTTCTGTTGAGTCACCTCCTTTACCTTCCAAATTGAAAGGCCAATAATTGCCTGTATATGAAGACTTAGACAATTTCTGCCTTTTAACCTCAGCATGAGCTGTATGTGAATTTCCTGCTGTTCTGTGTGAAAAGCCTAATTTAGGAAAGATTGTAGTTAGAGACCAAACTATTGGATGAGTTGTTCTTCCCTCCACTCGTGGAGCCAGGGCTCCAGACATCCAGGTCCCCTAGTGCAAGATAAACCCTGCTGGAATGCTGCATTCCACACTGAAGGCTTCCCAAGAAAGCCAGGATCTGATGCCAGATCCCAGCTGCAGTTAGGAGCAGGAATATATCTAACATCAGGCAAAGGACAACCTGGCCCTGTTTGCTGTGAGCTCTTTGCATCTCACATCTTCCATCCAGTGTGTGCTGAACCCCTTTGCCTTTCGGAGCCCCAAATACCAGAGCTGCCCCAGAGCTTTGCTGAGCCCAACTCAAATCTGTCCCCAGGAGCAGCATCTGCCTCCTCCCCACTGGGTAACCTCACAGTGCTTCCCCTTCCCAGGTCTCTGCCTTCCTTCCCGTGCTCCCAAGCCCTCTGCTGTGATCACTTCCTCCTGCTAAAGCCTGATTCCTCTTGCTTCTACTCTTGTCAGCCAGGACTTATTGTTCTCAAGGGACACTGATGCACAACATGAAGCTCCTTCTATGACCCCTTCAATGTCTTTTACTGCTGCCTTTTGTTGGGGCAGGCAATGCTGCCATCTCCTAAGTGAAGTGGGAGGAAGGACATGCTTAAAACACGGAACAGAAGAGTTCCAGTTTGAGTTTGTACCTTACTTCTCTCTGCCTCTGTTCCCCAACCAAATCAACACATGTGGCATTTCTCTTCCTGCCCTTGGTGCTATGCAAACAAGGGAGGCAGGGTGACGTGTTAGGGCAGTGTCAGGGTGCAGCAGGCACTGTCTGCTCCCAAAGACATGGGGAACTGACAGGGATAATGTGGCTGCAAGGCCACGCTCCTCACCAGCCAGGGCCCACCCCACAGCCCTCAAGGGAGGCAGGCAGGGCTGGCCTGGGAGTGGCAGCCAACATCAGCCTGGAGTCCAGAGCATCAGACAATTTTGTGGTGATGAGCCCGGTCCAACCTCAAGCCAGGAAGTGAATCCACAGGTTAGGATCAGGCCTAGCAAGGATAATAATGGTCAGACACAGCCCAGTTATCACCAGACAGGTCCACAGTGACGAGCCTCGCCTGAGGTCAAGCTGGGAAATTAGTGGGTCAAGATCAACAAGGTCCCCAACAGGAACAGGCACCTCTGTGTGTGAGCTGGGGACAGGCACTCAGCTTTGCTCATCGGTGACTGGAGACCCAGGGCCGAGCTTCAGTGAGACTCCTGGCCACGAGCAGAGGGTGGAGGCTGCAGGTCAGACTGATTAGGGCCATTAAAACTTACTAGTGTTCTCAGATCCCTCACAGACAGCTATCATTTCTGGCTCTGCCACTGACTTCCAGGTGTTCTTGACAAATCCCCTCCCCTGTGCTTCTCCATCTTACCTGAGTGTAAGTTGGAAGGATGTCCAGGACTGTCTTCTCCAAAGCTTCAAATTAGTAAATAGGAGCAGTGAATGCAGCATTATTTTTCAGTATGCTTGTAATTGCAAGATTTGCACCTATTAGCAGCATGGGAGTCACAGTAGCTCCTCCACACAAGAATCTTTTATTGTTCACATGAGTAGCTTCTCATATTTTCCTCTAACAAGCTTCTGAGTATTTCCGGCAGAATTCCTGGGAGATTAAACATCATATAAAATGTATTTGTCTCACACAAGATATGACTTGCTTTTGAACCATCAGCAATCATCCCAGCAATTGCTAGGATACAACTGCATTTTTTTATTGTTATTACTATTTTTCCATTTTCTGTCCTGGATCTTGTAAGTCACCAGTCCTATCACTAATTATGCTAACAAGGTCCTGAGGTTGATTTAGAGGCTCTGTTATAATGCCAGCCCCTCAGTTTACATCTCAAGTATCGGCATGTTTATTGTAGATGTCTGTTAAGAGAAGCTACTTTTTCCATGCTTGTATGAGGAGTGAGAGCAGGAGCCAGAGTTGTGCAAAATGACACACAGAAATGAGAAAAAGCAAATATCTGCTGCATCTGCATCCTTCTGCCAAAAGGACTGACACTGCCGCGGCACACAGAGGTTTGCCTGGAGCTTCTTATGGACTCCTAATTTTCAATTTCATGCAGTCTTCTCCCAAACACAGACCAAACAGACTCCTGAAAGCAGAGTTCACTCCTGAGGGCCGGCCCCCTGTTTGGTGTGTTGATAACTTTGCAGGGCTGATGTGTGTATTAGTCACCCTTGCTGGTTCATTGCTGATGTGAACGACAGAGGTTAAATAATTGCGAAAGCAGGCCTGATGTCATCGCGGCGCCTGACTGGAGCTGCTCCTTGGAACTGCCGAGAGAGATGGATTTGCTCTGCTTTTGCCCAGGAAAGGGGTCACAGCGGGCAGGGGTTCTCACCCCTCCTCAGCCCTGCAGTCCAGCGCACAATGTCTGAGTGCCTGAGTCACTGCCGCCTTCCCCAGGCGCTCACCGACAGCACCGTGACCAGCTGAGCTGGAGACAGCAGCTTCCCTCTGCACTCCTCTTCCTCCCTGCTTCCCCCTGTTCCTCCCAGGCTACAGGGATCCTGGGCACTTTTAAAAATCAGACACATTTACATTTACAAGGCCCTCCTGTGTGCACTGTACCGGGTGTGCAGGCCCCAGCACAAAAGTCAGGATCTGTTTTGTTGTGTGTACATGGAGAGTTTTCTTGTCCAGACCTGCTCGACTGACCATGTCATGTGTGTACCACAGATAAGCTGGGCATGGATCATGTAACCTTGTAAATGTAGATGGGCCTTTTTTACTTACTGTTTAACATTGAGAATATGTCTTGGCTCTGTATGAGACATAAAAAATACAGAGTCTGCCCTGAAGAGTTTGCGCTCTAAATGTCAGACAGAGAAAAGACAGGATGCGCTGTGGTGAGAGAGACTTCTGATGTGTTTGTAATTTAAATAGAAAAAAACCCTAAACTTGCTTCACAGGAAAAGAGTGTGTGCCTGTTTGTTTTTAAGAGGACTTGAGAAAAGAAAAAGTAACAGTTTTATGACAGTTTGCTGGGGGAGAGGCTTCTTTTAACACCTGCACTGAAGCTCAGGAGAAGGAACGGGGTGTACATGCCTGTGTGGTCTGGAGTGTCTGTGCCTATTGTTCTTCTGTCCTCTGAGTGAAATTCAGTTCTGGCTTCTCAGGGTGCAACTTGTAGCTGACACCAGGGCTGCCTTTATTGGCACATGTGCCAATCCCTTTACTCCTTGAGCTCTTCCCTGTGGCTCTGTTGCTTTTGCCTGCTCTGTGTCTAATCCCTGTCTTGTGTTGTGTTTTATGCTTTTAATGAGAAGGGATAGACAGCAAAGCAAAACTTTCATGCTGTGATCATAGGAGAGAAGCTATTTATTTCTGTGTTTCATGTGATGCCATGAAAACAGTCAGCAGTCTTAGAGGAGAGCTCTGCAGCATCCACAGCCCCTTTGCTGTTGCCAGCTGACATTCTGTAGCACGTGCCCCTTGCACTGCTGTTCTGCACCCTCAGGCTGTGCAATCAGGAATTAGTAGTGCAAGGGGCACATTTTACCCTTTTTAAGGTGCATTGTTAGGTGCACAGGTTTCCAGGTCTAAAACTTCTTCAATTCTGACTAGTGTTTGTCAACGTTTTTATTACACATGTACACATTTGTATTTTAGGAAAATGAAGTGCTGGGTGTGGGTATGTGCTAATGCTAAAAAGGAAACACAACCATATGAAGCTTCCTAAAGCCTTATATTAAAATACCAGAAGGGTTTGACAGGGTTGTAGAGGTATGTGGAAAAGCCTTGGTCCACCTTGCTGCTAAAGACAGACACTCCCCTGGATTTATTTCAAAGTGCTCAAGACCACAGATGTAAGCAGGAAAGTTCTCTGGGCCACACCACCTTAGTGAGAGACTGTCACAGCTGGAGAGTCCCTTGTGCCATTGGGATATAATTTCACCCTGGAAGCTGTTTCAAGGTACTGGAGCCTGTCAGAAGTTTGAATTCCCTTAGTGGTGTCTATCTGGTCAGCTCGAACCTTCAGGAGACAGAAAAGGCCCAAATCCCAGCTTGTTCAAACTGTCTTCACACCGGCTTGGTTTTACTGTGAGAGAGACTCAGTTTCCCAGGCTTGAATTTTACTCCACAGCTCCAAAGAAGTGTGAACACAGCTAGGCCTGTTCCTGTGGCTCTGTGAACTCAGAATTCAGCACAGTGCCCTGAAATGGTGTGTGCACACAGGACTCCAGACCAATCACACTGCAAATTTAATACTAATTACAGCAACAACATCCTGATTACCTGGGGGGAAGCATAAAATAACGCAGTGATACCTCCAGAACACAGGGCAGGTTCCTGACCCCTTGGAGCTGGCCATTTCCAGCTGCTGTGCCAAAGCACACTGGTTTGGTGTGGTTATGGCAGAGAGCACACAACAGTCCCAAGTCCCCATTAGAAGCTCTCGTTACAGCCCCTCATCCAGATGAGCTGGATCTGCCCAGAAAAAGGTGGAACTAAACCTTCCTTGCCTGTCTCCAGCTGCAGCCTGGCAGTCGGACCCACTGTGCCACTCTGCTGAGGACTGAGTACAACCAAAGGAGGCTTTGTGGCTGGGCTGAGCTGGAATCCAGGGCTGCTCTGACCACTTCATGTCTGCTGCATCCCCAGCACAATGATCACCCACTTTGGGAAGAGCTACGTGATTAAGGGAGGAATGCCCTTTTGAAGGAGCAATTTAAAGAAATGTCATTTCCCTTAGCAAATCATCTATTCTCTTGGTCCTTATGTTCACATCTACTACCCTTAAATATACAATTCAGTACTGTAGACTTCAATTTGTTACTGAAAATAGTACTTATGACCAGTTTTTATAATTTTTCAATATATTTTTAAAGCAAGTCATAAGACTCTTTACATGAATAACCGGAATTAACCTTCATTTGTGCCTTAATTTGAAGTTCAAACTTAACATAATCAATATTTTGTGGTCTACTGCAATCTGTTCAAGTCTGTTTATCCAAGGAAATTATTTGTTCCCCTTCTGCATTTGAGGTAGAAATGGACATAATTAATTCCACAAACTATAAGAAATTGAAAGAACCAGGACTCCGAATATAAAGCAATATAGGATGTCCAAATTCAATACCTGTGAAGTGCATGCACACCTCACTTAATTTTTGGTGTATAATATAGAAAGTGTTTCTCAGCAAAGTGTTCCAGTTTTTCTACAGTATTAGCTCTTTTGTGAAGCCTGTCTCCCCCCGAGTGAAGGTGCTTGTATCAGGTGAAAACGATCATATTTGCTGACATCAGACATTGAACGACTGAACAGAGTTCATGGCTGTTGTCATGAGGTGTTTTTGGATGAGCTACATTTATAACCACGTAATTTGCTACCAATGTTTAGTTGTAATTTACCCTCTAGAGGATTCATCATGTCATAAACTTCAGTAGGTACAAGATCAGTTCATTCTAATTTTAAGATTGTATCATAAGAAACATTTAGTGAATTGTGAAATAAATCCAAGAGCCATTTAATCACAAGTCTATCATGCTGTTCTTTGTCATCCTTAACAAACTTAAAAACTGCAACTGGGCGATTCTCAGCTAATGTAAAAAGTAACATCTCATGGCTTTAACTGCAAGCCAGACAGATGATCATCTTGTGGGGACATGCCTCAACATTTCTGTGTGCTGGAGGTTTACAAAATGATAGAGCTTCCATGAGTCTGAAACTCTTGGCAGCCAAGGAGAAGTGATTGAAAACTTTGATTACACAGATCTCAAGATCAAATGATTGTTTGATCAAATGCTTATTTATAAAATAATTTGCTGTGTTTTACAGAATGTGGGGATGCTTATTTTGCTTCCAGCTAATTGCCCAGCTAATTTTCCTGTAATTTATAGATGGTGATGTGTCCAAAACCTAACATTAGTCTTATTAGAAAACTGTGAATAACAAAGCTCAGACTGTTTGACTTTTTCAATACTTCTTACATTTTCAGATAATCTCATACAGTTTCACTGTTGCCTTCCATAACAATAGAACAGTTTGTTACTGTACAGCGGAGAGAAAAATGATTATCAAGAACACCCCATTGTTTCCAGTTTGAGAATTTGTGTGTGCAGAGTAATGCTAATGCAGATCACCTAGAGATCCTCGAACTTATTTTTGCATGTTGTGTTACTATTCTACGTTTAAAATTTGCAATTAATTTTTTGAGAAAGCAGAAGTTCTTGCTTATGAGTGAGTGGATGGAATCTGATCTCGTACAAAGTGGGCAGAAGATCTGAAATATTCTGCTCAAATATAGTTCCAGTTAAGTCAGTCAGCAGCATCCCTGTGGGTGTGAATACCCACACTGAGTCTCCAGGTTGTTCTCGGCTCTCAGCCTCACTGTGGCAGAATCTCCAGGCAGTAAGGGCAGTGTAGGAGTTTACTCCATTCTCCCTCAGTTCTCTTGTGAAATTATAAATGGGTTTTTGTGCTAAACTCAAACGCAGCCATTTCCCTTTTGGTTTCCACCATACACTTCTGATTTTACCTTCTGTAATGCTTTTAGAAGCTCGGTGCACACCAGCAATGCAATATAGAAAATCTTTTTATTGAGTAACAGAGCAGCTGCCGTGCTTTAGAGCAAACTCTGTTCATATACTGCTAGGCTTGGATAAAAATTTCTGAAAAGCTCTGGGAAGACATTTACCTGGAAACATCCCCACATCTGCTCTCTCCTGCTTCAAGATCCTGTGTTATAGCACTGTAACTTAGTCCTGCTTTGAGCATGAGTTTGCACAAGGGATCTCTGAGGTCTCTCCTAACCCAAGTGCAATGACTCTTTTCATTGATCTTCTGCAATAAAAGCCATTAGTACCTGTACGTGGCTTAACAAAACTTTCAAACTATTGTGGCTTAGAAAAGTTCTAGTTCAATGGGAAGCTGAGTCCTCACTTTAGATTCCTCATTTAGCTTTTTACTTCCCAAGGGTTGAAGGTAAAATTGAAGCTGGGTAGGCAAAAATCCTACCACAGTGGTGAGCTGGCCCCACAGCAACCCCTTGGGTTATCTGTGGAGCAACTGGAAATGGGACCCAGGGGGACCTTCTTTACAGGATTTGAGTTCCTGGATTGGCTTGATTTTGCTCAGACTTCTGATCTTTTGGGGAAACTGAATCTGGGTGAAGTCAGCTGTACATTCAGGTGTAGCATTATGTGTCATGCACATCTAATCAGATACGTGGCTTTGTGTATTTTTTTTCTCTTGATGCTGGTAAAAATCAAAGGATAGTAAAATGAGACTGACAGCAGATGTAAGAACCCAAAGCATTTGAAATGGGACAAACTGGGTGTGGGGAGAGATGTAAAATGGGGGCAAATGTGATAATTTTCAGGGCTGTGCAAGAGAGGCAGAGAAACCCCTTGGGGGCAGGGGTAAAGTCATCATCGCATTAAATGAATAGTCTGTTGTGATTGCTCTCTGATGTGAAATAGAGTGAAAAATGACAGGATTTTTTCCTTTAATTTATTGGAAATGTGAATGACTCAGTCTTGCTTTAACTTACTTGGTATCTGGTTTATTCAGAGTGTGCTCTGGATAAACAGAATTTTCTGTTTTCCTGCTCCTGGAGATTTTGCTTCTTGCCTCACTGTTTTTTTCTTTTTCCTTTTTTTTTTTTTTCCTCCTTTTTCTGAAAGTAGGGCTTTGGGTAGCCATAACTTTTCTGGCATCAGGAACATATTAAGTTCATTCCTTTTAGCCAGGCACAATTAAACTCCAGAACTCTTCAGAGTCACTCAAAAGGTTCTGCTCATGAGAACGGTATCCTAGCTTTTCTTCCCGGCTCCCTCCTGGATGCTCCCCGAAAAGCAAGCCTTGAGCTCGAGAACTCCTCCAAATCTTGCTAACCTCCCGAACTCCTGCCTACCAAAGGATGGAGCTGCTTGCAAGCCTCTGAAAGGCTGGGTTTGTGGGGGAGCAGCACGCTGTGGTCAGCAGAGAGCCAGAGTGCAGCGCTCCTGGGCGCTGGGCAAGGTGGCACTGGCGTGGCTCATGCAGATGGGAGGCGACCTCTGGGCCAGCCCTTGCTGTCCACTGCAATGGAATGCCAGAGCTGAACAAGCTCAACTGTGAGACTGTGTCCAGCTCTGATTTTTGGGGTAGGAATCAGATGGCATGCAGCTAAAGGCTTGAGTTTGTGTCTAATTAGGGGATTATCTCAAATCTGAAATGGAGCTGCTTTGAAGCGTGTGAACCAAAGCTCGATAAAGACTCCCACAAAACCCTGCACATGGAGAATTTATAGGGTTCGGCCTGTATTTATTTGCTGTGGCTCAGTTTGAGATGAAAGGTAGAGCTCAGCTGCCACAGCTGGACTTTTTTTCTGCTGCACGTTTCTTTCTGTAGGCTGCTCTAATTTGTTTGTTGAGCAGATCATCTGGATTCAGATTGGCCGGAGCTGGAATTGCTCCGCTCCCTTAGCAAACACACGAGGTCTGAGAGGTGTCTGCCTGCATGTAATGAAATGAGCTGACTGGCACTTTAGCATTCCCCTGTGTAGGAGCGTCTTAGGAGTAAGACACTTAATTATTATTAACATTCTAATTGGCCGATGCGAGCGCGGATGCGAGTGCGCGGCTGCGCTGGTAGGGAGGATGCATCCCACACTTTCCAAACTGAAATCAAGCAGAGCCTGCACCTTCTAAAATTCGTATCTCAACCTTCAGCCGCTTCCAGTAGCAAAAGGCTAAACGGACTAAACGTGAGAGGAGAAGGAGGTGGGGCAGGGAAAAAAAAGAAAAAAAAAGAAAGAAAAAAAGTAACTATTTTAAGGAAACATTAACGGGAAAAGAACACCCTGGGAAGGTCTGCAGATAAGAATGGTAAGGATTGTTCCCTCCGAGCAGTACAGCTCGTCCTGGCCGCCTCTATGCCAGCGTGCGGGGGACATTAGCCCTTAATGGGAGACATCAGGGCTTTAAAGGAAGCCCGTCTTCCCCGGAGCGCGGTGCTGGCGGTGCCGCAGCGCCCCGGCGGCGGCTCCGCTCGCCAGGCCGCTCCTCGCCAGCGGCTTGCCACCACCTAGTGCCGTCCCCGGGAACTGCCCGGGCCGCTGCCAGAGCCCGTCAGGGGAAAACTGCTCCTTTCACAGCGGCGGCAGCAGCAGCAGCAGCAGCAGCGGGGTTCGGCTCTGTGCGGGGAGCGGCCCGCACGCTCGCAGGGCGCTGGGATGCGGGGCTTCACCGGCATCGAGTCCTGCCACACCTTCGGCGGAGAGAAGCACCCTGGAAAGCAGCGCCTGGAGTTTCCAGCGAGGTGCTTGCTTCAGTGTGTGACCGCCAGTGGCGAGCAGTTCTGCAGGGCACAGGGGCTTTTTTGATGCATCCTTGGCTGTCTGATGGAGAACAAACGCTATTCTTACAAACTCGCGCTCTGGAAAAACACAAAAGAAACTGGCAACTTAAAATAGCTTCCTCTGTGTGCAGACCATCCTCTGAAAGACCTAATCTGACCATTCAGCTGTGTTTAGGGCTCTCTCCTTCTGCTGAGTTAAATAAAAACAGAAGCATTTTCTTCTACATTTAATTCAACACTAATCCTAAAATCATCCCGTCCTTTCATACTACAGGAATTATTTCTACTACCTTGTTAAGAGCAGCGTTGCACACTGAACTGTTTTTACAGAAATCAGTGAGATTTATCTGCTCTCACAATCAAGTTTAGGGTGCCAGGATCTGACCTAAGGTCATCTTGTTAATGGAGTTAGTGCTACTTTGGCAGTACCAGTTTTCTCTCTACATATTGCAAAAAATGAATTCAACCTCAAAAGGTGCTGAGCAGCTGAAGTTCCCACCAAAGCCAGTGACTGTTGGGTTTGTCCCACGTGAGTCCAGGCTCTGCTCATCACATTTATGTGACAGGCAATAACCTTTTTATTGAACCCAGCACATTACACTGATGATCCACTCGTCAGCAAATATGATTGCAATAATCACTCGGTATTTATTTAACAGCCAATTGCTGTCTTTTGGGAAAGAGTCAATTTACATAGTTCCAAATTAAAATTAATACATTTTGTAATGGTTATTTAATAAAGGCCAAGGTAGGGGACTTGTCTGCTGGTGAGAGTTGAGGATGGGAGACCAGGCGTCTGTGTGTAGCACTTGGTTCTGCCACTGACTTGCTTGATGACCTTGGGCAAATCGCTTTGCTGCCACATTTTTTTTATTCCCTTGTAAAACTGGTATAATAGTACCCTGGTGCCACGAAGCTTAATTACTGTTTGTAAAGGATTTCAACCTCCCCAGCAGGGAGCTGCATGAATTCCCCTATAGCAGCCCACTGACCCTGACTGCAGGAAATGTATGCAGCTGTTTATCTGGAGGAATGTCTAGCTAGAAACCCATTTGAGGCCAGTGAAGTATCTTTCTTTTAAGATAAAAGCAAACTTTCTTCCTCCTATGCTCTCCACCAATGTCAGAACTTCCTATTGCTTTTAAGTGCAAAGTCTCGTTTTCTCTGAATAAATGTATTTGGGAGCCTGGCCAACCCCCCTTGGTATTGATCCCGATTGATGAGGCATGTAGGAATTCTTTTCCCATCCCCAGCCTGGGCTTTCCTCATGTGATAGCATCAGACTCTCACTCCTCGTCCTGTTTCTTTCCTCTCCCTCTCCCACTCCTCCTTAGGAATATAAAGCACTTCAGAAATGGGACTAGGTTTGCAATAAGTTACTTTAATTGGATTTTTTTTTTTTTGGGGGGTATTGGTATGCATAGGTTATCTTGAAATGATTTACTGATGTACTGCCAAGCACTGCTCATTTAACCTCCTCCCTGCTCTCTTTGTGTATGGATTCCTCTAACGATACTGGCAAACAATCTTTTAGAGAGCGTGCCACACATTTCTGCAGTGAAAATCCCAAATGGAAAGCTACAGACACTGCCATTGCAGGGACAGCACGTCCCAGTCTCACAGCTTTTGGCACTCAGCCTCCAGAGGCCTGCCTGGGCACCCAGCACCTTGCAGGGTGGGCTATTACCCACCCCCAACACCAGGAAAGTAAAGAGGAGCCTTTTTTATTATTTTCCTTTTTTCTTTTTTTCCCCCCCCCCTCCCTGTGATCGTTGAGCCACTCCGACGTGAATTTATGTGTGTAATCATCTGTGTTGTAATTGGCAGCCTGGCATATGAGTCACTAACCAAATTAACTGAAGTTTCCTTTGGGGAAAAATGTAATCAGTTACTACACTCAGATACATTGCACCAAATTAACTCTTGCTGTTTGCACGGGTTTGGGCTGAGCTGCCTGATGGTTTCCTTCCCCAAAACACAGGGGAGGAGGCCCAGAACAGAGAAGGGTCAAAAGCCCCAGGGATGGAGATTTCTTTCTCAAATAGCACCAGGAAAGTAATTTGCAGTAGTTTCTACCCTAAGAGTTCAAAAATCACAAATAATATCTGCCCCATATTACGAGATTGACTTTAAAATCAGTAAGGTGGAAAAATACATGTTTTGCTTGTTTGGGGCATTTAGTGCTTCACCACGTGAGCTTATGTTTGCAACTCAAATTAGCAGACCTCTACTTTCAGTGGGAAAGCAAGCTAGGATTTTCATAGAATCACATGATTCAAGAAGCTGGAGCTTTTAAAAAAATCCACTATTGCAGAACTGAGAGTAAGCTGGTCAGAGTTAGCAAAACAACACTTGTTTGTTTTTTGTCTGTACTGAAATCTATTTGGTGCCCAAATCTAAGCAGCACTGTGGAAATAATTGATAATAACTTTTTGGTTTGCTGGCTGAATTAAAAAAAAAAATCAGTAAAAACTTTAAGTAGAATGAAATATTTTATTTGATCTGAAATGAAACATCAATTAAAAAATATTTCTTCTCTAAAAAAAAATCAGATGCCTAAATTTAAAGTATCTTCATCTTTCAAGAGTTTCTTCCCAGGTCTGGTAAATAGATCCAGTTGAGCTTGATCTGCAACTGTCAGAATATAAAATATTCTACTAAACAGGTCAGAGGGGCTGACCCAAGAGATCCGGTCTAGTGGGTGACTAAGATGATGGAAGACTCAAAAATGTGATAATTGCTGCTTTATACTCCCAGGGACCCAGCTATACAAGCATGAAGGTACCAATCTCTTCAGTTTTAGCCCCTGGAGTTTTGCTATCTGGAATTTTTGGCTTTCACTTCCTGAGGAGAACTTCTCGCTGAAGTGTTGTTGGAAGGCAAACCCATTAATTAATCCATTAATTAATCCAGTGTGAAGGGATATGAAAGGAGATAATGGTGACTCAGAGACCAAGACAGCTTCCAGGAGGACCCTCCAGCCAAAGTCCTGGGACATCCAACCACAGCCTCCTGGACCATTAAGATATTCTAGTGTCTTCTGTGAAGGACTGAACTTGGCCAGTTAGAGAAAAACGATGTGTGGAGCTCTGTGAAAGAGGGAGGAGTAAGGCTGCTTGAAGAACATAACCCTGCTGGGCAAAATCTGTAATTCAGGCACAATCCTTCATACTGTTCAGGGGATGCCCTGCAACTGCTGGAGGTATAAGCAGAAGATTAAAAATTTTGGCCCTTGCTCCTTCTGAAGTCAGTCAACTGGTGCAGTGCAATTCAAGTTATGACACCTGCTTTTATTTTAACCTTAAACTCTCTGCACAAAAACTCTCCCTGAAAAGCTGTGGAATTTTTTTCTTTTTTTTTTTTCTCTTTATTTTCTTTCTTCCAGCAGAAATATAGCACAGGTGTGTCAGTACCACTGTGATTCTTTAGCATGAGCCTGACTTCTGACTACACTAACATTTCCTTCCTTTTTCATGTTTTCAATTTTTTTCTTCATATATTTACTTTAATAGCTAGAACAATCTATTTTGGATTTGGAAGAATGCAAAATTCAATTTATCTCACAGAACACCTAAAATGAATTCAGGCAGAAAGGGGGTGGTGGAAGATTTAGGTCCTGACTGTAAGCTTTTGACTGGAGTCATTTGTCATTTTGCTTCACGGATTGGAGCAAGGAAGGTTTATAGTGTGAGCCCCCAGAGTGACAGGGCTGGATGTGATTTCCCACTGCCGTGTAGGGTTTCCTTTCCCAGGCCTTGACAAGCAGCCTGTACCAATCCATACCTGCCTGAGACTGCTGTGAGAGGGCTTGGGTTGCACACAGCCCTACCGTCGTCCTCTCTCCTCGGTGGGGAATCTTCCGTGCTGAGGATGAGCACGAGGCACGGGGATCTCCTGGGGCTGTCCATGGATACCAACACCCTGCACACAGCACATCCCTGGCAGCTTCTCCCTGCCCTGGCTCAGCTCTGCAGGATGGTCACTGGTACACCAGTGCTGCAGAAATCAGAGGAAATAACATCCTGGAGGTGTGCTTGGTGCTGGAATCAGGTGAAGCCAAACTGGGCATACATTCCAATCTTTTAGGTCCCTGTCTGGGATCACAGAGCTGAACAATCCTTTGAAGGGATTCTGTCACTCTCTGCCTCCTGCTAAATGGTGACAGCATTTCCAGCTGGGAGCATCAGCTTGCTGGGGCAGAGAACCAACAGTAACAGAGGCTGTGCAGTCTGGCTTTAGTGGGGATGTGGAGCACAGGGCTGGGCATCTTTGTGGTGCTACCAGAAACCCCCTCTGGCAGAAGCCTTGGAAGGAGCGGGTGTGGGGTGAGCTGGCTCTTTCAGCCAAAGCAGAACTTCCCTGAAATGCCTTTTCAATGGAAAATGGAGCACAGCAAGCAGTGATGCTCCGATGGTGGGGATGCTTTCTGGCTGCTGTATGAGTGGGGGGAGCTGGGTGTGCAGATTCCTGATCCTTCCAGTCACTTTCCACAAGTCTCTGCTTGTCAACACCCCCTTTCCCAAAGTTATTTATCCTCCTGTCTGTTGCTGAGGGCTCTTGGATCCAAACGAGCAGCATTAATTTGCACCTGCCATATAAACCAGCAAGGCTGTAATAAGTGGGTGGGCTTCACTGCTCAGAGCTGTGCTCAGCTGGGCTGGGATCCGGGCTCTTCTCTGCCAGGGCAGGGGGAAAGCAGGAGAGCAGGGCTGGGTCAGGTTTAACTCCTGCCATGGCTTCACAGTCAGTGGGAGTTCTGGAGTGACTGCAGGGACACCTTGGCCCTTCACAGGGCAGCGGTGATGGCAGGGGAGGCACAACATCAGCCAGCTTCACCTCCTGACATCCCACTGGTGCACCTCCTTCCTTCCTCTGACAGTGGCCAAGGGCCTGACCCCAGCACATCACTGCAAAACCCAGAACCCCAAACCCTCCCACTTCTACTCAGCGCAGGGAATGGAGGCAGAGCTAGGAAACAACAAGGAAATGCCTGGGAAATGCTCTGTTCCTAACACAGCAGCTTCCAGCCTGCTCTGTCAGGTGTTTGTCAGGGTGTGTGTGATGCCCCGGGCTGTGAGGGGACAGGGATGTGCCAGCTGGTCCTGCCCAAAGTGGCTGCAGTTTCCCTTTTCCTCAGCCTCTGCATTATTAGAATTATGCCAAAGCTGCAGAAAGATCTTTGAGATGTGCATTGTAATCGATGCAAGGCAAAATTTGCACTTGGAGTGGTATAAATAGTGCATAAATATCCTTCTTGCTGTCTGCACTGAGGTGAGTCTTGTCTTCAGAGCTTCCACTGTTTTTATTGCCTTCTTCCCCTCCCTTCACAATACTGAATTGACTGACTTTATCTTGGCACTTTCTATGTCTTGCCAAAAGGACAAACTCAAAATAGCTTTCCAGGGTGCATTTTGGATGTTTTTTTTCTGTGCCACTGAAAGAAGGGACGATTGTTCCAGAGAATGCAATTTATTTTACCCGCTTTTATCCTGAGTTTATGCATGGGCCATTAGCTGCCAGCTGAGTGGTAAACACATAAATGGTGGAGGTAATGCCTACATCTTGGATCCACTTGCTCCAAAAGCTTTTCCCTTCTCCCTAGCTGTGGTTATGAGCTAGCAAAACTCACTTAAACCTTTTCCACCAGCAGAATTAACTTCCATTAATGTTATGAGTGCTTCAGGCAAAAGAGCATTAGTCTGTTACACCTCCTCTGAGAGGCCTCCTCTGCGGGGTTGAACAGGTTGAATGACAAAGCAGCCATTTAAAAACCTGTCTGAAGATCTTTCACCAAGAAGGGGGAGTTCTGTAGCTAAGTCGTTTGGGAAGTGGAAAGTTTCAGTGCAGTTCCCAGATCTTCAGGAGTCCTTTGGCATCAATTGGAAATGTGCAATCTCTGGTTTTTCTGACCCTCATCTTTTTTTGTAGCACCTTTTTCCTCTGGAAGGGGCACTGGTGAGCTGTGATGGGGGCATGGCGGTGGAAAATGGAATCCTTAATCTCCCTGAGTTCAGAGGGTTTGGGTATGAAAAGAGAGGGAACACCTCTCCCTTCTCGTGCATTTCCTGCCCTTATTTAGAGTGGGAGGCCTGACCTCAAACAGGAGCATAAAGTGCAATACAAATGTGAAATGTAAATGAATTTCAGGGTCTTGTAATCTCTTGTCCATGCAATTTCGAGTTAACTGGTATTGGTGCAGTGACTGCAGTCTCATCCTGCACCTTTGTGGGTCGGGTTTCTGTGCAAGTCTGGCTGAATTTCTGCATAGTTACAAGATCCTCAGGACCAGGCAGAGCCCATTTTACTTAGTAATGGAGGAGGTTGTGAACAGGTCTGTTGTTGAAGCATTTATTGTTTTTCAACTTAAGTTATGGTTTCATATAAATAATATATGTAGCTAGTCAATGCTTGGGAAATGCATTCTTTTCCTTCTGAAATATTTATGGACTTCAGTGCCTACTAAGTACCCAGTCAATTTTGAGAATACAGCTCTAGTGAGAAGGCTTGGTTGCCTTTAAAGTCTTGGCCAGAGTGGGACAGACCTGTTAGCTGAGAGATACTGGAAATCTGATTTTTTATCTGTTGATTTGCCCCCTCTCCTTCCCCCTCTCGGTGTGGGGTCTGTCCATCCCCCCCAGATTTGAAAATGGAATTGATACTGGTGGAGTTTTCATACTGATAGAAATGACAATGGAATCCTCTACATGAGTAGGGAACATGTATGGTATGACCTGATAAAAATCATAATTCATACTGAAATAGAAATCTGCTGGGATTTTCACCTGTCCATCAAATAACAAAAATTATTGGAATATTTTCTATAACAAATTATAACCTCCAAAATGCTGTCACTATCCACATGTGGTGCTATTTTTCCTGGTGTAGAATTCCCATATGTGGCTTCTGCCTTTCTCACATCTTCTGAGGGAAAATGTGAATTAGCCCAAATATGGATTTACTGGTGGGATTGTCCAGTGTGATTTGGGATCATCTGAGATTCCCTGGGAGCTCTCCAGCCTGGGGAGAGGTGTTGCCATGCAAGAACTGCTGTGATTTAAGACAAAGAAACAACATGCTCAGCCTTTACCTCAGGTGATATTTCAACCTCCTGATTCACTATTGGAAATTGTGACCTTTCTGTCACAGGGCTCTGTCCTACTCTTAGACTGGATGACAAGACTTTATAAGCCATGAGACTTCAGGCAAGTGGACATCTGAATTTTCTTTCGCTTTTTTACCAAGAAATCAGCACATCAACCCTTGAAACAGGCACTTGGGTTGTAGTGGTGGGCGAGCACTTTGAAGTACAGGAGCAGAGATGGCTTAAAATCTGCCACGATGGAATTCAGTCCTGAAAAAAACCACCCTGGACCCAACAACTTGCAAATCTGTTCAAAATGATTCAAGTCATCTGAATCATTTAAATAATTTTTCTTTTCTTTTTTTTTNTTTTTTTTTTTTTTTTTTTTTTTTTTTTTGTGTCCAGCTCTGATTCCTGCAAGCTGGAGCAGCCAGCACTGGCGCAGACCAATGACAAGCTGCTTTTGCAACACTTACTGCACTTTCCTGTTCTGGTGGCCTGTGAATGGATGATTTTCTTCTTCTTTTTTTTTTTTGCTTAATAAACAGCCCTCACGTATCTGTCTGAAACCCACACCATTAAAACCTTAACTCAGCAATCTAAAATGACGTATTTTTTCCCCTTACCTACATGTTAAATCATAAATATCAGCCTCAGTAATAAATATTTCTATTTTATATGTATATTTTTATGCTTTTATCCCAGTAGTATTTCCAAGGCTAAGGGCTTCAGTGTGAGAGCCTTGCTGCATGTTTAACAAACAAATAGTGAAAAATACAGTATGCTGATGTGGAGATTATTATACATAAATCATTGAAAAATGCTCTTTTTGAGAGGAGAGAATCACAAAAGGAGCCATTGACCTGAATAAAAGAAGCTCAGCTGTACTCCAGAGAATTTCCCATTTTCAATACGTGTTAGTGCTTGCTAAAAATTGTAATTTATTAATCTTGTTCTCTCTTCTTTTCCTCCATACTTGCACATTTGATTTTACTGTAAGCAAGAATTGTATTTATTTTCTAGGAATTGTATTTATTTTCAGGGTCACTGATAAACACTAAAAGCTACTTGATAGTCAAGATAATCCCTCAAATGGCCCATAACCAAAGTAGGTAGAAAAGGCCTCCTCACTAGATCATTCAATTTTAATATTTCTAAGAGAAAAATCAGTATTTGCGTGCTGAAACAGAGCCAAGGATATTGTGGCCTGATTTGCAGGTCGTAACTCTCCTCATGGTCTGTTTGGAAACAGAAGCTCCCTGCCTTGTGCAAATTGATGGAGCTCTGCTGCCCCAAATGAAATACTGCCGGTTCTGCTGATACACTCCAGGATGTAGAGCAGGGAGAGGATTTTTTTCATAATCTCTGGAAAAGCAGGATGTCTGTTTTGCTATTTAAATGGGAGCTGAACCCTTGGAAATTGTGTTTCTCGTGCAGAGAAACCAGAAACCGTTTAGTGAGCTCAGGTACTTTGTTTTTATTTCCATATCCAGCGTACCTGTAGTGCAGAGCCATTGCTCAGGAACTATCAGGGCCCTGCTCCCACCCTCGGCATCCCAAAGCTCCCATCTCCAGTCGGTGTTTGGCAAACATGAATCCATGTCCACGTGCAGATACCTGCACATGCCCACCTGCACCAGCAGATGTGATTGACTTTCTCCTCGTGTCTCTGCTTTCCACATTTTTGAGTATTTTATACAGCCAGAATTCTGCAAAGGAAGAGACAGGAATTAAACACAGCCCAGGGTGAGGTAATCTTACCTCAGTAAATATGCAGTTCTGATTTGCAATCACCAGGTATCTGTCTGAAATAGAAGTTTTCTGTCTCCCAACACTTCTTCCAGGTACCTGTAGAATTGCCTCTCAATTCAGCTGCAGTCTCAGCACCATGTTTTGTTTTATTTAACAAATGTTGACTTTTTTTTTTTTAATAGGAACTGTTTTCTTCCTTTGTCAATGTACTCAGAATTTGTCTGAGGAGATTTTTTTGAGGTCTTCCTTGAGTATGTTGTGGATTTACTGACAGAAGGAACTGAGTATTTAACTGATCTTTGGTGCTTGGGTTTCCCCCTCATTTGCAGCCACTCTCTCTGAAGGTGGGCTGTGATGTGCCTGCCAACTCCACTCAAGTTTTAAACCTTACTCAGGTTCACTGAGTGCAGTGCAAAGCTTGGTTCTTCTCTAGTGATTTTTTTCCCTGTTATGTGCTAAGATGAAGTCCTAGCTTGCTAGAACACCAATTTCCCCCCCACTGCTCCTCTTCAGTGCCTACAAAAAGTATTGGGGGGGGGAAAAGAGATTAAATAAACCAGCATGCAAAGAGAAATATCCAGGAAATATGTGGTGTATTTGGGCCATACGTTTTAGTAAAGTCTTAATGTTGACACAAGTGTATCTGTCTTTGTAGATAAATTTCTGTATTCTTAGCATTTATTGAATCAGCAATGTCCCCATCCATTATGTAACAGGAGCAGCTGGTCAGCCTTTCATGTGATGTGCAGTTTCCTTTCCTCCTGATACTAATGATAGAAAAATGCCATTATTCTTCAGCACCTTTCAGCTGATGTTCCTTCAGATTGTCGTCCTTACTTCGACGTAAATGCAGACCCTAATTTAGAATAATTAGCTTTGAGTAAAGCATTATTTTAATATTGGTAGGGTTGGGAAAGAGCTTCTTTCCAAAGGGGAGCTTGAACAGGTTAAAGAAACTTTTGGCAGCATCACTTCTCCTGTGTGCCTGAGAAGTTTTGGAAAGAGGGATCTAATTTTTGGCCTCAGCCAAAGAAAATGAGCTAATAGTGTGTATTTTACAATCTTCTTCTCCACCATCGGTACCTTTCTGACCCTCTGAGAAAACCTGCCACAGCCTCCCTCAGTATTGGGCCATCACAGGATTCTTTAGCACATTTGCAGATTATGCCTCCCTTCACTTCTCTCTGATTTTTTATTTGTTATGTGTGTTGGGGAAAAATTGACACTAGTGAAAATTTGATGTTGGTGATTTGAAACCTTTCTTCATGAGAACTGACTTATTTGCACTCAGCTGGTGCATCCTACAGAGGTCTGCAGTCATTCAGACCATAGTGAGGAGCAGTCAGTAGCTGAAGGGAGTGCAAACCTGTTCTCCAGTAGCTACAGAGCAAAGGCATCGTCTGCTCCCAGCTGTGCAAGGACAATTCCTGCCAGTTTCTCTCCAAGTCTAGGGAAAAAAAATATCAGCCATCAACAAACAGCAATGTACAGAAGGCAGAGCAGCAGCCCGGGGAGCTTTCCAGTGTGGGCTCCTGCCATGCTTCTCTAAATGATGGTTTAGTGTGAAGAAATAAACTTCTTTTATTTTCTATTAAACAAGCAAACCAACCCAACAACACTTTTTGGGAAATCGTTGGAGATTGGGGTCTGATTCACAGCCTGGTGAGGTAAGAGAAAATGCTTCTCCTTCTGTATGTATTGACTTTTTTTTAAGATTTGGTGTCAGTGGCAACGCCAAAGTGGGGCAGATGTTAAATGTCTGGTATCAGACCAAGGACTCCCTTCTAAAATGCTGAGTAAACCTGGCAAGAGAGCAAAACATGTTTTAGGAAAAATGAGGATGTTTTAGAGTTTTTGCCTCATCAGAATGAAAATAAGGCTGCTTGTTGAAGAAAGAGCAAGTGAGCAAACAGGTTCAGCTCACAGCATGCCAAAGCCTGGTGCTGAGGATATTTCTATAGGATGTAGGAGACCAGGGTTCATGTTTATGATCTAAAACACCACCTTGGGTGGGATCAATCTGTTGAGCACAATTGCTCCTGTTGGATTGGTTCTGACTTCATAAGAATGCCATTCCTTGGGGCAGAGGAGAGAGGATAACCCTGAGGTTGGGGTATTTCCAGTGGCTGTGGGAAGACTCTCTCAAATCCTAGCTCTGCTTGATTTGGAGCCAACCCAATCCTTCCTGTATCACGTGGTGTAAATCCACATCACCAGGGACTGTGCTGACCACTGGGCTGCTGGCTATGCTGGGATCCTCTCCCAATCAGCTTTTGTCCATCAATCTCAAGCTGAGCAGGAAGAGTCTTCCCAGAAAGTGTTTTGTGAAAATGATGTGTTTCCTGCAAAAAGTTTCGGTTCTGAGAAATCAGGATTTTCTTTCCCCCTGCCCCCCAAAAGAATGGAAAAACCCAAACCCCTCTAGCTGGAAAATGCCTGACTAACACCAGTGCTGAGCACTGATGAGGTCAATTGACCGCTTGCCTCCTTCCAGCATTTGTGTCTTTTTATTTCAAAACAGTTTGAGAGCTGCTCTTCTGGCAGGAAATTGCAAAGCCAAGGCTGCATTTAAATTCAGCTGCAGCTTGCACCGAGGGCAGTTTTGAAGTAATCTTTATATAGAAGATGTTGTCTCAACTACCTATTGAACACATTGAACCTCCCCCGTGCCTAATCTCCCTGCTTTGCACAAAACACAAAATTTATCTCATAAACACCAGAACCAGTACCTAAGAAAGAGGCCTGAAAAAAGAAGCTTTAGTAATAGAAGCAATAAGTCCATCCCAAAGGGACTTTCACTGTCACATGATGACTGACTGGGAATGTGTATGCTGAGAAAGGAGGGAAGAACTGATAAGTGGGGCAGAGAGGTCAAAAGCACAGATTTTATTGGCATTAGAAATGTGACCACTCTAAGCAGCATGTTCAGGGAGCAGCTTTCCTAGCCAGCAGATTACTGGTTGTATTCCTACCTCTGCTGTTGGTCTCTTGAAGTGTTCTCAGATAAATAACCTTCCCCTTTGTGCTCCTGTTTCCCTCACTGTAAATCCTGTCAGTGATGTTTGTTGCCTTTGTAAAGCACTTTGAGACCCGTGGGCAGAACGGAGGTGTTAGAGTTGTTGCTAGTTCCAAAAGGGAAAAAGCTGTAAAACTGAGGTTTGAAGTCATCCTTATTTTTCTATGTCTTTTTCTTCTTAGTAATATTTTATCTTTTGTGAAGAAACTACTGGTTGCAAACTTGTGGACTTAGAAGTGGCCAACAGCCCTGACTTCTGAGTCAAGAGTGAAACCCTCCTGTGGCTGTGTTGTGTGCAGGGGTATGAAAGTCATTTCCAGGGGACGGAGGGTGACAATTCTCTGGGTGTCCCACAGGAAAGCTGGGTCAGGGGCAAGCCAGGGATGCTGAGCCCAGAGTCAGACATTCAGCTCTCTCACCAGCCCTGAGCCAAAATTCTCCTGTGGCTGGTCACAGGATTTCTCCTGGCACAGGGACTGTCCTGGGTTACGTCTCCTCTCTGTGTGCTCCAGATCCCCAGCTCTGGGCACAAACTCACTCTGCTCCCTCCCTTAGGTTATTGCAGCCTGTGCTTGTTCCATGGTCAGAGCACTCAGACCCCCAGGATGAAGTGCCCATCCTCAGAAGCTTCTGCTGTGCACAGACAGGGCAGGCACAAACAAGAAACGTGCTTTGCTCACGAGTAAAACCAGACTGAAACAAAAATAAGGTGCATTAAATAGAAATCATGTAATATTTAAAAAAATCCTTCACATTTTTGCCATTTTCTGCACACAAATTAGTGCATTTAGGTCACAATAATAAAAATAAAAATATAAATAATTAGAAGAAAATCATGCCTTGGAGCCCTTGTTGCTATTGCCATGGGCCTTACAGCAATCAATAATACAGCCAAAGCAGCTGTATTTGGAGACTTTGTTCTGCCATTTGATTCCTAAACAGATTTTTCATGACCAAATTAGAGAATGAAACAAATGACTATTCAAGAAGGCTTGTTATTGAATGAGGTTCTATAGTCCAGTGCCACAGCTTAGGGTCCATATGGAAGCCCAGCTGAGAAATCCAGCACTGCTTTATCAGCAAAGCTACAAATATTTACTGAGAAGAGAAGTCAAATGGGAAGCACTGTCTGATCCAAGCTATGCATGCATGTAACTGCCCAAAGCATGAAAACAACAGGTTTTTTCTCAATTTTTCTTGCTGTATGGGTGGTCCCCAGCGTTATCCATAAATAATCTTTTTTTTTTTTAAAAACTTTGTACAGGATAAAGAGCATAATAACCATTCCAGCTTCACCAGCCCGTGGAGAGAACAGCTGAAGAGAGCATGTGAAATTGCTGTGATGAATAGCAGAAGAGGGGAAGGCTTCTTGCAGTGAGGGAGATCTAAGCAGCACATCAGGCCAGGAGGCAAACTGAGAGAAAACTTTTTTGGGTATAACCAGGTAGGTGGCTAGGATTGAATGAGGAGGGGTGGATGGTGTTAAAGAACAGAAAGCCAACAGGTTCTCTGTGCGAAATAAAACCAAAGAAAAATGAATGCAGCAAAATATGTGATTTAAACCTTTTCTAAATTAAGGAAGAAACACTAAAGTGCTGTCCCAAAGAAAGAGCTTGAACTCAATGGTAGAAAAGAGATTCTAAAACAGTAACAGAGAACCTTCCTCCTCTTTAGAGACGCTGAAAGAGAATATAGCATGTGACTTCCTATTAAAAATGTGTCTTTCTAAGGAGAAAAGGCTTGAAATCTGAATATTTCAAAGGTATTAACCCCACTGTGCTCTAGTTAACTCTTGCAGTGATGGGCAGCAGTAGTGGTGTCAGAACACTTGAAAACAGTGACCTGGAAGCCTCTGTTTCAGAGGCAAGACCAAGCTGTCCTGTCTGCCTAAGGCACTGACCACATTTCTGATGTACAGATGGGATGTGTGCAAACCACACCTGCAGCAGCCCAGGCTCCCCACTGCCTTCAGGAACTGCTGAAGGACACAGGTAGCTCAGCCCAGGGAGGTACAAGCTGATTGACCCCTTCAGCTGCAGATGCCTCTGCACTGTTGGCAGCACTTGCCAAGCTTTAATCTGACTCTGGCCACACCACACAATTACCTTGTGGAGGCCTCGGGCTGGTTCGGCTCTGTGAGACCAGCAGCAATGCAAATGTTAAAGATCAGCACACTGGATAAATATTAACAGAACTTCAGGCCAACAGCTCAGCAGTGAAACACTGCCATGTGTTGAGATTTTTTCCTGCTCTGTAGATGTCAGTGGTGTGAGCTTGTGTCAGCAGCCTCTTCTCCATTTCACTAATGACAGCTGTAAACCTCCTCTATCAACAAGCTGGCTTAAGCCATGACATGACTGCCTTTGCTGTACCCTTAGCAATCTCTTCCTTCTGCTCAGAGTGTTTTGGAAGCTCACATACATCATGGTGGGACAATGACTCTATTGCTGGCTTAGGGATGAACAGATGTCAGGAAAGAATGGTAACAGGAGAAAGCCTGAAAAAAGCATTTTCCATCAGAGGCACTAGAAAAGTGCAGGAGAGTCTTTCCTCAGGTTGTTCAACAGCAATCAGTACAATGTTGTTTAGGTCATTCCTGCACTGAGGTTTCCTCAAGCAATAAACCTGGAAAGTTACTTTCCCATTAGAATATTGTGTCGGTGACTGTGTGGCCTATCCTGGACTGGAATTTCAATACATTGAATCCCCTCTTTGAGAAGCCTAAAACTCCTGGGTAAGTACATTACCAGAAGAGGTATCTCTATACCATTCACAGAAAGTATTATGCAGTTCAGAATACACTTGATTTTTAAGTAGTTCTTGAACTCCCAAGTGCTTAAATCACTTCTGAAAGTAAAATAGTGACTCTTGAGTCAGAAGCTTTTGAAAGTATTATCCTCTGTGTTTTCCAGTTATGTTCCTCTTCAAGCACTTAAGTGATTTTTAAAGGCACTGATCACCCACAGGTTGTGTTGCTGCTCCTGACAGTTGTGAGCAGTCAGCATCTCTGGAGAAGTTGAGAAGTTTGGTGCCTCAGTTCATTTGCCTGGATTTTAAAACTGTGGCCTCTGCTTTTATTGACTCTTGAGACAGGTGAAGTTGATAAAGTGAACAATATAAAAAGTGCAGCAGAGCATTAAGAAGCAGGAAAGACGATGAGAAGAGATTGTGGCCGAGATTAAAAAGCAGGATTTCATTGGGATGTTTTCCTTATGCCAAGACTTCCTTTTATTGCCTTTTTTCCTTCACGTGGAGTTGCACTGAAAAAGCTGCATCCTGACTCTCCCACGCCCCTGTATTTTATCATAGTCAGTGATGCACATCCCTGTAAAAAGCACATTAAATATTTTTGTGGTTAAATGTCACCTGGCTTGGTGGAAGCAGAAGCCTCACGAATGAGGAATGAGTCATTTTATAACTTGCAGTCTCTGCAGCTCCCCCTCGTCTGGAGCTGTTCTCATCCTGAACCCAGAGTGCACTGGTGTCCCGTGGCAGCAGTTCTGAGCTGGGTCTGTGCTCTCTGGCTGCAGCTCCTCCTGCTCAGGCTCCTCTGAGGCTCTGAGGCTTTCATATTTGATTTTGGAGGTCTGGACAATCCTGCTGCTTGGATGTCCTAAGTTAAACAGGGTCAGCTCTGGTTGGTTCTTGGATGGAGTGACCTCCAAGGCAAACACAGGTGTTAACCTGCAGGAAGTGTGATGGTGAATTCCCTCGCTGAGGATTGAACTGGTCTCTCCAGGGCCAGGAAGTGCAGAACTGGCAGAGATGACAACTTCCAAAGGTCATGGCAGGATGGAAAACCAATGTCTGTTTGTTTTCTTTGCAAGGGCATGAGGAAAAGTTCCTGCCCTAGAAAGAAGGCATCTCTGATGTGAGTAAAGAAGTAAACAAAACTCTGCTTCTTTAACACTGGGAAATCACCCTTTGAAAAGATCACACTTATGGGATTCCAGGAGCTCAGAAAACATCCTTAGGCTACAGATTCTTAATTTCTGTCCTCTACTCTGGCCATGCAGTCACATTCCCTGCCCAGAGGATCAGTCTGTGCAGTGCTGAAACTGCGAAAATGGATGGGGCAGCTTTTACCTGCCTTCCTCACACTGCCTATCTAGGAGCTGTTCCCCACTACATGGAAGGAGAACTGGTACTGAAAGGTTTTACATCCCAACCAGGATTAAAGCAATTAACGGAAAAGCAAATTGGCTCCTGTGCATGGCCAATTGTTTCAAGAGTCACTTAGAAGAGGTTAAACCAAGTAGGAGCAATCGCGTCCATTGGAGCCCTGATACATTCTGTGGTTTGTCTCAAATTTTCACATAACAGGTTAACTTGGAATGAAGTCCTCATTCTTGTTTTAGCAAAATCAGTTTGTTCTTTCATCATTTTAGTCAAACTTTCTTTTTGCCTAGCACTTTTCCTAAGTGCCCAAGTAGTAGTGGATGAGAGTTCCTGTAACACAAATCTTTCAACCCCTTTGGACTCCTTCCTATATTTTACTCCTGGCTCAAAACTTCAGCCCTTTAAATGAGAAAAGGTGCAGTGGTTCCTCCCACTAAAACTGGACACTGATCTCACTAACATCAGATTTACTCCTGTGAAATACCTTTCTCAAATCAGCTTGTTGTTACAATAACATGCCCTAAGGTGAAATCTACCTTTGGGGTAGATTTTTTCTTCACAAAGGAGAACTTTTTCAGGACTATTGCTGATATTTCTCACTTGCACAGTCTATTGACCATTAATTTATTGCATCTTTCTGTGGGACGGTGCCGAGTGCATGCTGGATTATAAGGTATAGAGCCAATGTTCATTACTGATTTATTGAAGTTTGTAATGGGAACAGAATGAAACAGTGCTAAGCCCATTTGAAACCAAAATCAAGTGAATGCAAAGCAGATGCTCAATGTAAGTGTCTCTTTAAATGTTGTCCTAACAGAAGGGTGGATTTTGCATCCTTGAGGATTTTGCATTAAATCATAGGGGTCAAAATGCAGGGTTTGTTTCACTGAATCAGTCAGCTCAGTTTAAATGAGCTATTTCTGATCTCCCACTGATGACATTTCCCCTGCAGAGAGGCTCTTGGGTGCTCCACCTCATCTGCTGCTTCTCTTGGTTAATGCTGCAGTTCTTTATGTACATTTTTGCCAGTTGCAGCTGGAATTGCCACTTCCTATTTGAGAGGAGAAGGGGGGAGCAAGTACAATTTCTAGATTTTTTGTGGGTTTAGGCATCTTCATGACAGCTTTACTGAGCTTGCTTGTATTATGCTCTTTCTGGCGTTTCCTCCTTTTGAAGTCATTAAAACCAATTTTATATTTATAAATGAAGTGTCCTAATGCATCTAATATATGATGAGGTCTGGCTGCTGCCTGCTTTTCTTTTTAATGTTTACGCCAGGTGCCTCTTGCTTTCAAGGAACCAAGCAATGAATAAATTTAACAGATATTTCTTTTAATTAGCCCCCAAAGAGCTAGCAATGAAAAACACTATCAGAAACATTCTAGTGCTTTAGAAAATATAAGGCTTCTTCACAAAGCCTCTACACAGAATTACTGAACAGCAATAAAATCATCACTTGCATGCAGAAATAGATTGTTTACACAGGGATCTCTTATGAACTGGCATTTATTATGATTAACTTCTAATCACACAAACATTTCCACACATGCATCTGAGCAGAGCCATTGAAATCAGTGGGACAACTCTGCTGCCTGACATTAGGTACAGGCATTAAAGTTTGTGGGATTAGAGCTCCATTTGTGTGTATCTCCAAGAGCTTTGCCTTCTCTCAGAAGGGGGAAGGAAAATTTATATTCCAGATTGGTGTAATTACTGTAGCACATACAATATTGGCAAACTAGATTCTCTGAAAATCTGCAACATTTCAAAGTAGTTTAAGATAGAGGCTAAAGGCTGACAGTTTCTTATTCTGACTTACATTCTGCCCCCTCTGCTTTTGATTCTGCATTCACAGCTGCCACAAGAATGTCAGCACTGCAATAAATATGCATTTATGTAGCACCTTTTTTTTGAAGTTTTCTAAACACTTTACAGACAGCCCTTTATATTCACAGATCTCAAAGTATTTTAGAAATCTCTGTTAGTATTGTTTTCTTTCTTTTACTGACGGAGCAATGGGTGTGTTTCCAGGGGAGTGACTGATCCAGGAGCCAGCGCTTTCAAATTAGCTAAATTAGAAGTCTCTTATGAAAATTTTCTCCAAAAGATCTCAAGTGGCTCTGAGGGAAAACATGAAGTTTTTATTTCTATCTTGCAGTGCGCTGGTATAGGCATGATTACACAGGCCTAGTAAACCTCGTGTGTGACAAGAGTCAGCCCAGAAAATTCCTACCAACCAGCCACACAGTGACGGTATCTGCTCCATGGTTGGGATAGTGGGAGGAAAATGTACGAATCCTGGCTCCAAAGCTGTTTGTTGTAGGTAGATGATGGGGTTGAGGGATGTGGTAATTCTGCACTGACTCTCTCCCGCAGGTCGGTTTTACTTGTGCCTTTGGGGGAGACTGAATTTACATCCTGGAGTCTATTTCTTGTGTCTCGTTTACCTGGGTTGCAGCTGAATTGTCCCCAGGATGTCCAGATGATGGAGCTGACTGAATGCCTCCCAAAATACCCTCAAAGCTGGGGCACTGGGCAGGGGAGAGCAAGGACCTGCACATGGATCTGCAGGAACCAGCCCGCTGTGCTGCAGCAGCGCCTGTCCCTTTGGTGGCTGATGCTCAGCTCTCAGGTGGCACATCCCAGGATCCATTGTCCTTCATTAAGGAGCCACAATCCCCAGATAATGGAGTGTGCAGGGTCATCCCATGGTATTGATCCTATCCCTGAAACAGCCAGCTGAGGAAAAATCCTCCCTTGTCTCCCCCAGCCACATGGATATTCCTTCATTAGAGACCACTATAAAGCTACAGAAATATTCTCTTCCAGCAACTTATTCTCCATAATGTTGTTATGGGAAGTGCCTTGAAAGTGGCAATCAATTCTTCTTTGAAGTCACGAACAACCAAAAGCGAGTGCAGGAGTTGGCGTGAGAGGGCTGGAAACAGGAGAAGGTTTAAAGTGTATCTCTTACATGTGCCCCAGCAGAGAGAAGGGAAGAGATCCAATTGCTTTCTTACCCTTGGAATTTCTCTGTTGGTTTTAATAGTCTGATAGCCTAATGACAAACTCCACACACACTCTGGGGTATGTTCTCAGCTTAATCCATGGGGATACATGTCTGTAATACTCATTAACGTCAAGGAGCGTTAGGAGGAACATAAATCTTTGCTCGCTAAGATGTGAATCCAGACTCTGATGTTCACCATACAGCATCAGCTGCTGACTGAAGAAAAAGAGGAATTCCAGCACCTAGAAAGTCTCCTTGAGAGTTCCTAGACTAAACAATCAATCCAGCCAAAAAAAATCAGGGATGAAATTTCTACTCCACACTTTTGGTTCAAAACACCAGCTGTGATAGAGAGTGATGCATATCCAACGGGCAGGCTCCAGCTCACACAGGAAGTCCATAAAATCCCTGTGAATCCCCGGCCAGGCAGGCAAGCTCTCTAGTTCCACTAGAAACCCTGAAAAATAGATAAGCAGTGCATTTCTCAGTTAATTGTTAGTGCCATACGGACCAGGAAAACTTCACACTATGCACATACATAAAGAGGAATTTTGATGCCAAGAAATTAGAACTACTCTATAACAGACTTCTGATTTGTGATTTCTTTGGCACCAAGCCTAACACAAAATCACTGTGATTTCCAACTACAAATATTTTTGGAACCACCAGACTTGGTCCCATGTGTATGCTAAATGAAATGAATGTTCCAAATCCACAATAAAACTCCAGAGGGGAGACTCCGATTAGAATATTAACATTAATCTTAGGAAGTCACTAGGAACCATTCAAACTATAATAATAAATTGCAATAAAGAAGGAATATAAGGGCTTTTTTGCTGTCTGTTCAGTAAGCAGGTGTTACTGTGAACACTCTAATCTACACAGCACAGAAGTGAAGTGGTTGCCCTTAAATTTTCCAGTTGAGTAAAATAAATAAATGACATTACCATAATATGTACAACAATCTCTCTTATAGGAGCTTAAGTGTAGCTCAGGGACCGGTGCAGATACTGAGATAACGTAATGCAGCTCCCCAGGACAAGACTGGAAAGTTTTCAAAAGCAATCCTTCTCTCAACAGCTCCAGAGACAGGAGCAGGAGCCTGAGTTCACTCCCTGTTTGTGGTGAGAGCCGTCCCCAGCCACTTGCTGGTGACAGAGTCCCTGGAATTCACCCTGGGAAGTCACAGATGTAAGGACATGATGTTGGCATCCTACTCCATCAAGGGGCTGAGCTGTGCTCTTCTGACTTGCCACCCACACCGAGCTTTGATGTCATTGGGATCCAGGCTGAAGTGCTTAAATGGAAGTCTCTGAAGTGCTCCTTCTCAGCAGTGGTTTGGTTGTCAAAATGAACGGCCACTTCCAAAAGCAGCTTCCTTCGACTTGCAGCACTTAGTCAGGACTTCTCAGCTCTGCCACCCAGATAATATGGATATATATGTTCAGTGTTAAACCTTTGTGTTTAGAAGCTTTCACCACCATCTCTAATATGGCAATAAAACTGTGGTTCTCAGTGTACAATATTGGCTTGTAAACCAAACCAAACCAAACCAAACCAAACCAAACCAAACCAAACTTGCCCTTTGACTTTGATTGAAATTTTTTTAGGTTTGGTGTTCTGAAATTTAAGTGGTAACAGAAAAAGCTTCTTGTTATCGTTAGAAAATTGGACTCAAAGGGGACTAGCACATGATTCATTGTATTTTCACGAATAGGTGAGAAATGAGGTGTACAGGAATTCCCTAATTCTGTAAAGAGCTGTTTTCCAGTTCAGGCACTGACTCCCAGTGGTGAACATATTTCTTTTGTTCTGGAGAAGTAATTTTTCACACCTGGCTCGCTTCGTGGTGTTCACTGTATTTCTGGTGCAACTCAGATTCCGGGAAGTCTGGGAGCTCCCAAAGCAAAGTCTGCTCTGCAGAGATCTGTAGCTCAGCAGCAACAGCAAGGAGTTGGAAGCTACTCCCTGCTGAACTGGATCATTGAATCTTCTGGGATTCACTCAGAGCTTGTCAGGAAGCAAACTCCAATCCTGAAATGCAAAGCATCAAGGCTCCTCATGGAACTTTTTTGATCATGTGAACCAAGCATTTCACAAAGGACTGACCAAACTCTGGCTTTAGTGTGTTTGTGTGTCTCTGTGAGGAGTTTTCTGTGTGCAGCCTCACAGAGCAGCAAAATTGTCCTTCCAGGTATGACACTGCTCTATTAATAGTCTATGAAGTACTAGGAGCAAATGAAAGACACTTCAGATGGCTCTTGAAAAATGAAGCAGTATCTGCTCTGACATTGGACCCCACGTATGGAATAGGATGTGTCTCTGAGAGATTATTTTGGGGCCATATCGTTTCTTACTCTACTCCACCCTCCTTTTCAGGAAACTAATGTGTCCCAGCACCCTGTACTCATTGGAGAAGGATATGGGCATCTTTTGGGAGCAGACTTGGTTGGGCTGTTAGGAATTTTGTTCTTTCCTAACAGACAGCTGCCCTGCTAATGCCTCCTGACCTGTCTTTGTGGAAAACACTTGTGCAGGGAGAAGCCCTTATGCACCGATCCTTGTCTTCATCCTACAGATAAGTTGCTGGCTTTTCTCCTCACCACTCTGCTTTTATCTGCTGTCTGCCCCGTCTGACACATCTCTCCTGCTGACTGCTGGTGGGACAAGCCTCTGTTTTGTTCCAAGCAAATACATGTGCAGTTTCCACCATTGTCTGGTCTCCTGTTCTGAACTTACCTGTGGGTGTTTACTTTGGTGGCATGACCTGGTATTTTGTAGCTCTGTATCTTTTTTTCTCCTTCCTTGATATTTTGTTCCCCTCAGCCACGATAACTCTTCGTCAGAAGCCGCTGCATTTCTGCTTTGATCATACCGAACGTACTGTATAGCCTCGGGTAACACAGTGCTGCTTAATACAGATGAAATAGCTACAAACCCTCTTAGAAGTGGGGTTTAAAAAGGGATACCAGTGAAATCAGATCCCTCTAGCTGGACAGCAGTCTGATAGCAGAACAAGGGCTGTTGTGGTATTTGGCAGCCAGACAGTCTTTATTGTTATTAGATGAAACAAAGCTTGTGATCTTTAGTCCTTGACCTTCACTGCAGCAGCACACTCTTAATCAGACCTTAATTTAACACCTAACATGGGCACAGAAAGGCCCAGCCATGGGCTGCTGGTTTAATTACATATAGCTGATATCATCCAAACCAATTTAACCTCATTGCTGTGTGCTGGGCACGGGGTGGGAATCGCCCTTCAGACACAGCACAAACCAGCTCCCAACAGAAACAAACAGCAATAGGCTGCTCAAAGTTTTGTGTGTTCACTTAAAAAAGAAATAACTACTCCTTCAGATACTTTGCAGATGACGTTACAACCTTTTCAAGAAGAGCTGGAATCAGCATGATTTACCAAATCTGTCTGCCCTTTATGCTTTCCCTCTGGCATTTTAGGTATTTCTAATATTTAAAGATCAAGCCCCATGGTGATGGGATTCTCCCATGCACATTCATGGGATCTGTTGCTGTGCAGTAGCATCTGTGTAGCTGGGTAAGAAGTAATATTTATGGCTTTCATGATAAGATTTTCAGATTTTACTGCTGCTTTGTGCTCAGTTCTTCACAAACTGACACAATATTTATTTTTGACATTTAAATCTGAACAGTCATATTTTTACATGTTTTGACACAAAAATTTGGTCTCTTTCTGAGTTAGTCTGGAAATCTGAAAACATCCGAAATCTTCTTTCAGAAACAGGATTGTTTTGATTAATTAGGTTTCACTCAAATTTTTTTCACCAAAACCACCATCAGCAAATCAAATACACAAGAAACATTGTAAATAATCTGCAGCTTTTTAGTGAAATCCCAAATTTTCCATGAAATCCCAGTTAAAAACACAAAGATTGTTGCGAGCATCATAGGTTTGCTTGAAACAGATTGCCTTGAGTTTGCAAGAAGTGGATGGCGACCTCTGGCAGAGCACCTTAACAAAAATACTAATGAATAAAAATGATGTAAAATATTAATGAGCAGCAAGAGCTTGGTCTCTGGGATGTAGAAGACAGAGGTTCCACTGCCAGTGCTTGTCACTGGCTTGGTGAAATCCTGCTTGAATGGTGTTGCTTCATTCTACAGATGAACTCTGATGGCCCTTAATGAAGCTGGGCAAGAAATTAACGTTCTGTGTGGTCTGTCCTACCTGTCTGCAAGAGGTCACCTCTCCTGTGGCAGGGCTGGCAGAACAGGACATTGGCCACCCGTGTCCCCACGGTGCCTGCACTGCTGCTGGAGGTGGATCTGCACTGGGACACTGGGCAGGCACTGGGATATGCACACTGTGCTCTTGGAAAGGTGAGGGTGCATTGCCTGACACTCTCTGTAGGAAGCTTCTTACTTCCACTCCACACAGACATGAAGGGCTTCTCAAGATGTAAGAATCAAGCCCCAAGATTTCAGGCTGAAAGGAATCAAAAATCAAAGTGAACCCAAAACCTCCAAGGGAAGTTCTGAATAAAATTTCTTCTGTAGCAGAGGAACGCAGGACCTTGCCCATGGAAATGCTTTTGTGCTAAAAAGGCCAGATCACTGAACATCTTCCCTGGTGCTTTCAGGGGCTGTTTGAACGTGAGTTCCAGCTGGACTGGTGAGTACGTGTTGATCCCCACCGTCGCAGCTTTGGAAGGGGGCAAGGCCTTTGTGTGTTTAGTTCTCAGTTTGGTTTCCACATGGTGACTGCTGTGTAGTCATGTTCTGGTTCACTTTGCACAAACTTTCCATTGTAGCCCCCTTACACTGACTGAGCTTTGACTGAGACAAAAGAAGGACTCGTAGTGTCAGAGCCACGGTGGGGCAAGGTTTAATCTCCAGCTGATGCTGTACTTACACAAAATCAATATGAACAGCAGGTTGTCACTGCAACTGGAAAGAGAATCTCTATGACAGGCTTATGCTTTTTAAAAAGCTATTTCAGTTTATCTTGTGCAGTCCTTTTGTATAGGTAATTCTTTCTGTTGCGGGGTCCGCTGAAATGTTCTCAGGCCTGGCTGGAGGATCAGTGTTGCTTTAAAACCTGAATAAACAGTTCTACGCCCTGGTAGCTTCAGATCCAGTAGCCAGAACAAATGACATTTTGCATGAATTCTTCCAAGTGAATTGCTCTGTGGGCACTGTAAGCTTTTGAGTTTTTGACTCATGATATAGAACACCATTAAAGCTTTTCTTGAAGAGCTCAGAAATGCCCTTCTTTCACCACCCCGATTGTTTCCCCAGTCACTGCAATTAGCTGGGAGCCCAGTATGGTTTCACTACTCCTGTGAGTTATGTTTTGACTTGGGGTTTGGACTTTTTTTTGTGATTGAATGTTTTTACAGGGCTCCCTGTGACCTCATGCGAGGGCAGTCACTGTGTTGATTAGCAGGAATGTAGATGGGCCTGCAGAAATGTCAGGGTCTCCCATTAAGATGTTTCTTTCACCTCAGCAGGGGGACTGGGTTACTGGAGCGCTGTTACTGCCGTGCCCTGCAGTCAGTAACGCTGCAGGAGAGCACAATTGCCCTGATCTATTCCAGCAGCCTGGTGTTAGTGTGCCACTGCTTCTCGGGGTTTCAGCACCAAGGCATCGCTTCTGTGCCTTACAATAGCACGGGCAAGGGGGCTTCTGCTTTAGGAAAACAGTCAGTCCCTGCAGCCGTCTGTGCCCTGGGATAGTGGGATAAAATCAGCACTTCTCCCATTGTGCCTGGATGCAGGACATGCTCCCACAGTCCTGGATGCAGGACAGGCTCTGACAGTCCTGGGTGCAGGACAGGCTCTCACAGTCCTGGATGCAGGACAGGCTCTGACAGTCCTGGGTGCAGGACATGCTCTGACAGTCCTGGGTGCAGGACAGGCTCTCACAGTCCTGGATGCAGGATGTGCTCTCACAGTCCTGGATGCAGGATGTGCTCTCACAGTCCTGGGTGCAGGACAGGCTCTCACAGTCCTGGATGCAGGACAGGCTCTCACAGTCCTGGGTGCAGGATGTGCTCTCACAGTCCTGGATGCAGGACAGGCTCTGACAGTCCTGGATGCAGGACAGGCTCTCACAGTCCTGGATGCAGGACAGGCTCTGACAGTCCTGGATGCAGGACAGGCTCTGACAGTCCTGGATGCAGGACATGCTCTGACAGTCCTGGATGCAGGATAGGCTCTCAAATTCCTTCAGAGTCTTTTTCACCTTTTCATTCCCAGGACTGGATCCCAACTCAGTGGAAGTCAGTGGCACAATTCCATTGCTCTGGGATACCTTTGGAAGAAGCTGGGACGCTGCTGCATTTTTGTCTTTCACAGTGCCTAAACATTCACATTTACATTCCCAGAGTGCAGTAAATGTTCTGTAAGTGCACTCATACATGTGCAGTGCAATGTGGGTGCACTCACAGAACGTGTTTTGACTGCAGTTCTCTATTTGTTGGCATTTGTCTGTACCATCTGATGAGTATTTGCTCTACAAAGGCACCTAAAAGAGCAATTATATTTTTCAGAAAGTCTTAGAACTTCTCTTTAAGGGCAGGTATTTGTTATGCTGGGGATTGAACTCTTGCAAAGAAACCGAAGTTTCAGCCTTCTTGATAAAGAAAAGCAACACACCTTGTTCATGTTTTTCCTCATAATTTTGTGATTCTTATCATGCCTAGTGTTCTTCTTAGGTGTGGAGTTCCCAAAGCTGGATGATTAGAGAATCTTAGCTTGTGAAAAATTCAAAACAGGAATTTTTGAACTTTCATTATTGTAGAGAAAAGTTTGGGAAAAAACATGCATATGGAAAACAAATACCAGAATGCTAAAAAAATAGAATCCAAAGGCATGAGCCAAATTGATGCAATATATTGTGGCATAGAGACTAATTTAGTCCCAGGCTCTCACTGAAAATTGCTAATAAGCAAAGTAAAAATACTTTTAATTTTCTTGCCTTAAATATACTTAATCCAACATCAAAATGTTTTTGATTTTAAGATTTTTTTCAATGTCACAAATACCACTTTTTATATGGAAACATAATAAAGTAAATTTTCATCAGGGGCGAATTTGATACAAAATTAAATATTAGCCTTATTCAGAGGCACTTGTATATCCATGTGGGTGTGTGGATGTCAGTTTGTGTCTATGTCTTCTTATTTTGAAATATTATTGGTACTTTCATGCCTGATTCATGATTTTTGAATGCTTGAGCTTGGCAGCACTGAACATCTGCCTTAATTGTGGGTACTAAGCTTCTTTGAAATTCTCACCTAAATTTAAAATTTGAGCCATAAAAAAATAATCCTGGACCGGACAAGCCACTTGCCAAATGCTGGGCTATAAATTAAAGGCATTTCTTTTTATTACAGAGTTATACAGTAAAAAAATAAATGCCAAACACCTAAACCCACAAATCTAATTACACCAAATGTGCTCCTCGTCCAAAGCCGAGCTCTGAGCTCAGCCTCAGCCCCAGATGGGCCAAATGGTTTAGCTGCAAACAAAACTTCTGTAAAAACAGAAGCTGAAATGGCAACATAACAGCAATGCTGTATTAGCCCTCTAGGGAAATATCTAAATAAGCAGTAAAAGTAATGAAATAGCACTTATAGCCTTTGTGTCATAAATGTATTATTTGTAGATAAAACCAAAGCGGGTTCGCTGTGGTAAACTGGCACAGCTCTGCTCCCAGTTCTGTTGCCAGCTCTGCTTCAACTCTGCTCCAGTTCTGCTCCAGTTCTGCTCCCAGTTCTGCTCCAGTTCTGCTCCCAGTTCTGCTCCAGTTCTGCTCCAGCTCTGCTCCAGTTCTGCTCCCAGTTCTGCCCCCAGTTCTGCTCCAGTTCTGCTCCAGTTCTGCTCCCAATTCTGCTCCCAGTTCTGCTCCCAGCTCTGTTCCAGTTCTGCTCCAGTTCTGCCCCAGTTCTGTTCCAGTTCTGCTCCAGCTCCGCAGGGCAGCCCCGGGATCAATCAGGGCTGGGAATGAAGGCACCAAGAGCAGCCCTGAGTTCTGGGCTCATCCCCCTGCGTGGGCAGCAGGCGAGGGGGGGATTCTGCCCCTCTCCTGGGCTCTGGTGGCATTCCCACTGCATCCAGCTCTGGGCTCCCAGCTCGGGGAAGGACCTGCTGGAGGAGGCTCTGAGGGCTGAAAAACTTGGGCTGTGAAGAAAGGCTGATGGAGTTGGGGTTTTTCAACCTGGAGATGCTCCAAGGATACCTAATTGTGGCCTTTGGGTACTTACAGGGGACTTAGAAGAATGTTGTGGTAAAACCCTTCAGCAGGTCCTGTTGTGACCATGTAACACAAGGAGTGCTTTGTCTTCAGCAGGGCTTGAGGGCAGGGAGAAGGGATTTGGCTTTCCTAGCACAGGAGGATGAAGCTGTGCACATTTGCATGCGTTTTGCATTTTCGTGTTAGATGTCCCTACACTTGGAAAAGTTTATCCCAGGAAGTTACAAAAGAAATCAATTGTTATCAAATTTATACTCAGCATGTGAATCCTGTTCCAGGAGGCCTTTTAGAGATGGTCATCTCCATGCATTTTCTTGCTTTGGTTCATAACATGAGGCAGGATTTGTGTCTTGTTTACTCACTATACCTGGCACAGCCACAGGCTTAGTTTGCAAGAGAGAGAGAAAAAACGGTGGAGGCATTAATTGTTCATTACAAAGAGCAAAAAATTGTAACTAATCATGGCACAGTGCTGCTGCTAATGCATTCGAAACGTACCTCCACCCCATCCCCCCCAAACCATATGGGGGTTTAAAATGTAAATACAATTTGTAATTGAGAGCAGCATTTTATTACTCACTTTTAAGAGGCACAGGACGCCTGTAACCCTCAATATGAAATTTCCGCTGGCTAGAAATAAATCCAGCTCCGTGTTTTGCTTTTATTCCCCCGGCGGCGCCCGCCTGGGGAAGGCAAGGGCCGGTCTGCGAGAGCTCAGGCTCTCACTCAACACCCGGGCAGAGGTGGCTGGGAGCTGTGGTTCGCAGTCACACACTGCCTTCCTCCCGCTGCACGCTGGAGGCAAAAGCAAACACGCTGCAGAATAAATCCTGCGAGATGCTGGGAGCTGCCGAGCTGCCTCAGCCTGGGCTGGAGTCAGTGGGAGCTGCAGGCGCGCAGCCCTTGCCTGCATTCGCTCCTTTGCGGGACTGAGCTGCCTCCAAGCAGCTTTCACTGCGGGCTGCAGTTCTCTCTCTAGCAGCCCTGCAAGAGCGCCCCAGGAACGGGGCTGTGGCCTTGGGGTGCTGCGCAAGTGTGGAACAAGGAGCAGCTCCTGGCACAGGGAGAGGCAGATGTGAGTGCAAGGCAAGGGACAAGGAAAATACACAGAAAAAGGATGTGGGGCATTTTTCTTCTTCTGTGATATGGGAGATGTGACAAGGATATGTGATTTATAGTTAGATCCTTTAGGGAAGCAAACACTCAGGCTGTGTTTGACTTAAATTAACCGTAGCAGGATTCCACTTCAAACTTTCAGGATTTTAGCAGGTTTGGGAATGCGAAGTTCTTGTATGGAGATGAAGGGTTTAGAATGGCAGCACCAAAGGTGTTACTCGTGGGTACCTCTGTCAGCCTGGAAATAATCCCCTCACACTTCCTGTCCTTCTCTTTTCTGTCAGCTCTAGCTCTGGGAAGCAGCATGAAAAGGGATCCTCATAAAGAGCACAATAATCCTGCCCTGCAGCTCCTGCAGGACATTGGCAGGGAAAGGAGAAAAGGATCTTACGTTTTGGCTGGAAGGACTGGTGACCTCCACCTGTGCAGAAGTCAGGAATGTCTAGAAAATTAAAGTGCAGTGAGGGTACAGGGATTCAAACAAAGATGGAGAAAAGCCTCTGGATTTTCAGGTAAGCCATTACACCAGCTCATGGGCTGCTTGCTCACCTGTAAAAAGGACAGTTCAAGGCAAAGTGACCAGTTCCAGGAGAACTGTAGGGAAGGTTTAGGAAACTATCCAACCATGGGTTTTCCTGGGCAGAAGAATTCACATCTCTGGTAGAATTATTAGGGCTTATTTTTCAAGCCAGTGAATCATGTCCCACAGTTCTAGGAAAAATACAGAAAATAATAAAAATAAAACCGAAAGTGAAATATGTACTACTGTGAATGGACTAGGCTGCAATATTGTAAGTTTTGAGACCTTGTGAGGTACCTCATGCTTCACAGAGTTTAACTCATATATTCTTCTCTGAGAAATCAGGAAAGTATTAATTGTAAGAGTCGAAAGGAAGGCAGCCATGCCAGTGCCTGCCACTTCAGTGAATACAAACTCATTCTGCTACTTCAAGACTTCTCGGCTGAATTAATGTGTAGGACATAATAACAGCCATGCTGAGAGTGAAATATTCTCTCTCTCATTAGAAACCACTTCTGTTCTTGTTGGGCTGTATCCTCCCACCTTTATCTACTCTGGGTTCTATCCAACATTATTTACAATAATTGTATCCACCTTCGCTGTTGGATTTCTCAAAGGAATTGTGGCTAAGAGGCATAAAAGACGTCTGCACACTCAGTGGCTTTTTCCTCAAACAAATCAGGAAGTCAAGCATGGTTTACAATGAGAAAGAGCTACTTGAAGAGCTCTGGGGTGTATTTTTTTTAACCACTTAACGTTGCGGGACACCTCGACATCCTATCTTATACATGAGGAACTAAAATTGTACATTGTGTCAAGTAGATAAGTGAGTTGATTAAAAAGTCCCTGTGTATCCAGGAGCTCCTACTGAAATCTCAGGATACATAACACATTCCCTGACCTAAAGGCTGGACTAAGGACTCATGTATCCAGAGTTTGTTCTCTCTTCCAAGATCTGTCATCTTGCTGGTAAGAACCAGGTAACAAGTGCGGAGTGATAACTGGATTTGCTAAAGGTACTTCTTTGCACCTCTATTAGCCTTGAATATTTGTCTGTTTCCTCATATAAAAAATCAAATTATAAATACCAAAAGCAGGATGACATGCAACTGATGCCTCCTTGCACAGAAACTCTTGTATGTCACACTGACAACCACCAAAATGCAAATGACCTCTCTCTCATCAGTAACCCACATTTATCCACGTGAGTTTCTGCACAAGTGCACAGCTACAATGGCTAAATGAGTGAAGAGGGTTGGTCATACATAAACACATGAAATGAGAGATAAAAATAGGGTCTAAACAGACTGTACATTTACCTGCCTCACTGAAGTGGGCACTCAGCAGGCAAAAGAGTGTCTGGCTTAATGAGGTTAATGAAAGTTGGATTTCCTTCTGCCTGGCATATTTAAGAACCTTAGGTTAGCAGTTCACAGCAGACTGGCCTGTGGGACTTTGTTTTCTTCTGTGCTCTCAATAACAGATGCATAGATGTGACCTGTGAGTTCTGAACAGCATCCTCATGTCTGGAAGTGAGCACAGAGAATTTCCTGGGTTATTTTGCATTTTTCCTTTCAATACAGAATGAGTTCAGTTTCTGTCACTGATGAGGGAGAATTGCTCACCAGAAGAAAAGTAAAAACTAGAAAAAGGTGGCTATTCTTTAATGCTGCCTTTTGAGGAGCTTGTTAAGGTTTTGGCTCCCTGTGGGAAGTTGTGGTGGCCCTGCCTCTGCAGTCATTGCTATTACCTGTATTCCAATTGTTGGTGGAGGTTACGCTGGGAGTCACAGTTATTCATGATAAGCATCTTCCAGGTTAGATTCCAGATATTCTTCCTTTCACAAAGGACATTCTTCCTTTCACAAAGGACATTTTCCTCAGTGCCTTGTTCTGTAGTTTTCCAGTGAGGAGGTGCACGGTGTCCACCCGCAGCCGTGCTGAGCAGTGCCATGGAAGTGCCTTTCCCAAATTGTTTTGAGGACAGAGTGTGTGCTCAGTGTCCCCCCCTTGGCAGGGACCTGGCTCCAGCTGACCCTGCAGCTCGGCTGGAAAAGAGGAGCCAACAGCACTTTTCTCCTGCACTTGTTTTCCTCAGCAAGGAGCAGCTCCATCCCTGCAGAGGGGACAGCAGATGCTTTGTGGAGCAGTGACACCACAACCCGCAGCCCACTGGCAGAGGATGTGCCTTGACTCATCTGCTACTCCTCCTTTCAGGGGAGATTTTGGCTTCTAGAAGCCTTGGTCTTGACTTCTACTGAAGGCAAGATGTGGGTCAAGTTTGTTTCTTACTAAAGTTCAACCCTCTGTGCATTCCAGTCTGTTCTCATGTTTTGGGCTTTAGGCTTTGGGCTTTAGGGAGTCTCTCTATGGCCAGGATGTTGGGTTCATGGCTCAGATTGCTTTTAAAACACAAAGCTCAAAGTTAGAGCTATTTCCTTCACAGACAAGGGAGGAAGACTAGTTCCTCAAGGAGTAATTCAGCCCACCTGAGAGGCAATTATTTCAATTTATTGTTATTTTTCAAACTTTATGTCCTCTAAAACATGAATTTTGGGGTGTGGACTCCTACTTTTGGGATACTTGTATGGACTAAATGGGAATATGCCAATGTGTCTGAGTGTGGCATTTGCATTTCCTCCAGTTTGAGTGACTGTAGTGTGTATTTTCCAACTACCAGGGGATTTTGTGTTGCATTTCTGAGTACATTGGGGTTGGCTCACACGCATACATAACTAATGTCTGTGTTTTGAAGTGCCAGGAATGTAAAATGGGTTAGAAGAGAACTGAGTTGAGCAGCAGGTCAAGACATGTCACAACAGGATAATCCATCCAACAGAACCAGGATAGCTTAGGGGGTCCCAAGTTAAAAGAGCCTGACTAGTCTCAGCTCAGAGTAGGGATTACCACAGGCTGGCAAAGGCAGGAGCAAAGACACTCAGGCATGGCTTATGTTCCACCCACAGCCACCAAAATACTCAGGCAGCACGTCCCCAGTGAGTCCGTGTGAGGGCTGAAGGTGCTGCAGCATCGTTGTGAATGTGTCTGTCTGCCTTCTGAAGGCTTTTACAGCAGGTGCTCAGCTCATCTCAGAGCTGGTCACTGTCAGGGTGCCACCTGGAGCTCCTTTACTGGCAGGATGTGCTGTCACTGTGACAACTGAGCCTCCACTGCCAGGACAATCCCCCCTCATGCACATTTCACCTGCAGCTCCTGCACTGCAGGACAAGCTTCCTGCACTGTGGACAAGCTGATATCAAAGCTCCCTTCCAACCCAAACCATTCCACGATGCCGTGAATGCTGCGAAGGGTCCAGACTCTGTCCTCAGTCAGTCCCAAATAACCCCACTTTCTCTAAGAGGTGACAATGGTTTATGCTGTTGTTCGTGAGGTCAGAGTATGGCACCTTTCTAACGTGCTGTGCTCCTTTTCATCATTTTAAGCCAGGTTTAGGAGTGTGGGTTGTTTCATTAGCACAAAAAAGGGAGTTTGTTACTCTGCCATGTAATGATTCCCCCATAACCATTTTTTAGAAAAGTGCCAAAGGATTGAATTAGGAACTTGTGACATTTACAAAGAGTTGCTAAATGCCTTTGTGGCTTCTGGATTTACAGCTGCCGTGCTGGAGGGATATTACCATGTTCTACATTCAACATCTGCAAAGCAATGCCAAGCTACTATACCCATCATTTCCAAAGTGACTATTTCAGCTGGCATTTTCCACTGCATTTAAATTCTTGAATTGTCCCTCATTTGGCAGTCCTTTTTCTAGTGCTCTTATGGATGGTGTAGCCCCAATTCCGTGCTGTGCTCTGAGGTGGTACTGCAGCCTGTGTTCTATTCCACTCTGTGTGTGTGTTGTAACCTGCAATGGACCATCACTGGCCCCGAATCTCAGTGTGATGTGACCCAACATAGTTTGAGAGTCATCTGCAATTAAACCACAAACACCTGCCATGAATTTAGCCACTGGGTCAATATTCAGATATTATTTTCCGTAAAAAAGATTGGATTTTGCTAGCCTGAATTTTTTTCAGATGAGGTTGAACCTTACATTGTTAGATTTCAGCTGAAGTGTTCCAATTGCTCACCCTGAAATTTTAGGAAGCTCCATGCCATATTCTAAACATTTGCAGAAATGATGCAGATGTGTTCTGCAGACAGAAATTACAAATGCAGCAGATTAATTTAGAAGATCTCATCCTAACAGAAAATGGCATAGTAGACCCCATCAAAAGCTAAATAAAAGACAGAAACATTCACCAAAATTTCTGACAGGGAGAACCATTTGCCAAGTGGTGGCCTTGTTCCTTCATTCTTTGAAAGTTTCAAGTGAATGTAATTCCTTTCTGTGGGGCTACCTGGCCAGAATATTGGCAATGTCTAAACCTCACCTGGTTTCCCAGAGCTCTTTAGCTTTCCTTTAACCTCCCTCCATTCCTGACTTCTGCTCAGCTAAACCTGATCTCAGCAGGGTTTCTGGCTGCCAGGAGGAACAGGCTTTGTCAGCAGAAACGAATTACATTCTCATCAAATCCTGGCTTGCAGCAATAATGTTGTGATCTATCCCTCTGCTTCCAAGGCCTCCCAAATAGTCCATGTGGAGATGCCACCCCTGGAATGAGCAGCAGCATGAGGTGGGAATGCAGGACATGCTGGAGTGTGGAACAGGAGGGTGAGACCCCTGACCACCCTGGCTCAGAGTCACTGGGGGCTGAATTCTGCCACTGAGGAAGCCATGGCTTCTGTTGACTTGGCCAACCACCACCACCATAAGATAATATTAAAAATAAACACAACAGCACTGCTTAAAAATATGTTCTAGCTCAACCAAAAGATATGGGCTTCATACAGCAATTGATGTATAAAATGCTATGGCCATGTTACAGAGGAGAAGAGGCTAGAGATGGGGGTTTTTTGATGGATTTGTCTGTGAAGCTCTAGTGGAAAGTACAGTGGGATTCATTATAGTCCATCAGCTCAATTATTTTGGTTACTGTTGGGTCTCCTGTTCCAGTTCTGCTGGATGGATTCATTGCCAGAACAATCCATTTTCACCTATTGTTGCCCAAGGCTTTCACAAATCAGGCTCATGCCTGCTTTTTCCACTGAGGACCTGGGCAGGATAAAGTAGCCAGGGAATAAAAAATAAAGAATTAATGCAAAAGGCTGGGATTTGCTGCCTAGTACTCCAGCCTTGTCTAGGACAGACTTCCCATTGGGCCTGTAGATGCAATTTTGTGCTTCTGCTCCCTGTCTGTGGAACAAAAAAGGAATAACAGTGTGTTTCAACCTTGTGGGTGCGTTGGGAAGACAGGTTCAGCCTTGGTTGTGAAATACACATCTACTGTGGTAATTAGAACAATACAATAGCAAATAAAAACAGGAAGAAGAAAAGTACCTAAGCCACAAAAGGATTTGTTTGATGTGCAGCAAATGAGATGTGGGACCACAGACTACGTGAAGAAGTTAAGAGGAATATTGAACAGCTGCTGTGCTACACAGTTCTACAAAATGAAATGACATCCTGCAGGAAAAACAGAGCAAGCTCCTTTACTGCCCAGGAGGGCAGAGCTAAGGTTACAGGTGTCATTTCCTTACTCCCAGGAGCTGCATTTTCCAACTTCATGGCTTTCCTATGTAATTGCTCTGTATGTGATAGTTTTTTAGAGCCTGATTCTTGCTAGAGTAAATCAGGAGGAACCCCCAGCAAATCCAACCAAGTGATCTCAGTGCAAAAATTTTGGGAGCCACAGCAGAGTCAGGCATGCTCAGTCCGGAGCTGCCTTCTCTAAATTCTGCCACAAATGCCCCATGCTGGAATGGCAAGTAGGTATCAGATGAAAACACAAAACAATGACAACAGTGCATTTCTCAGTAGCCACATCATATTATGTCATTGATGTCAGGTTGGGTTATATTAGTCTGCTTTTCATTATGTTGTGCTATGCCTTTTGACATAATGCAACACACTGTAAGTAACATAAAGTGACCTCCAAGTATAAAAGAGTACACAGTTTTTGTCAGATGAGATAGTGGCCATGAATTCTCAGAGAGGGAGGGGTAGCTCAGAGAAGAGGGTTTGCATTCAGTGTCCTGAACAACAAATGCACAGAACTTAACAGTTACAGCAGCCCTGGCTGTTTCCAAAACGGTGTTTGTGTCTCTGCTCGACAGAGAGAGGAGATTCACAGTGGGATTTGCACTGTTTAATTTATTTAAAATTCTGCAGAGGTATCTGTCATAGCTGTTCTATACTGTACTGCAGGAGCTCTGTACACAGTGAACATGAGACTCACTTGCCTGAGATTTGCCTTATTGCCAGGCTCCAAAATACAGTATTGGAACCAGACTTTCTGAACAGCACAGGGTAACCTGTCCTCTGTATGAAGAATTTAATCAGCTGCTGAGAGAACAACTGTACAGAGAAAAGGGCATCATCATGGCTCTGAAAAGAACAGGAGCTCCTGATAAATTTAAGATAATTAAGGAAAGGTGGGTGGTTCAAGGCAAGTTGCTAATTTTCTCTGGAGGGCTTGAAATCCACCTTAGCTTGGTGGTTCTGTCTGGTGGCTTTGCTGGAATTAGCTGATGTTCTCCCTTGGTTTACACTCCTGACCCAGAGTTTGTTCAGCTCCAGGAACAGAACGTGCAGTCCTTTGGTGAGAAGGTTGGAATGCAGCTCTCCTAAAGGCCAAGGGATTGTTCCCACCTATTGCTGGGTGTTCCCAAACCTCATTAACTGCCACATGTCTTCTTTTGAAGGCATCCACTCAAAGGCAGGCCAGGAGACTCCCTGTGGGCAGGAGCAGAGTCATGTTTTGTATGAAGTTGGTCTCAAAACTTGCAATAATCTGCAATAGCCCAAATACTTACAGAGGTTCTTACTATACATTTCCTACTTAACATATACAGCACTAGTGGATTTTTTTCTGGCTGGAAAAAAAAGGCCACATTCATTTGGCACTGCATCTGGCATCCCATCTCCCCACAAGGATTGTCCCCAAGACCTGTCATCTGCCTTTTTAGATCGTGAATGTTGTATAGATCATAAACATTCTCATGATCAGTCTCAAAGATGGAAATTGCAAAGGCATCTGAATACATTTGATGTGGGCTTCCTGAGCAGTAATAGATGCGAAATCTCACTTAAAAAGGTCTTTTAAAGATTAAAATTTAACATTAATAACAGGAATAAAGTGTAACATTTTGTGTGAAGATGGTGCACAGGCAAGCACTTGGAACAGCACAGGAAACCAGAATCCAATGTGCATCGTGCATTTTCTTCATCATTTCTCCATCCATAAATTATTATCTACCTAATTTCCAAGTACACAACATTCCTTTAAGGTGTGTATGGGATGCTACCCTTGTTCATTAGGCCATTAAATATCAGAGAAGGAGCAGTTACCTCTCCTGAGCAGTGTGCAATAAACCAGCTCTGCTCTCCACCCTGCCAGGAGACCTGTGCAATCAGACCCCTGTGACACCAACACCCACAGTGCTCTGCAGGACTGCTCAGCTCTACCTTGAAGTATCATTTCGTGGCATCAGAGAGGCCACAATTAAACATGAAACATTCTGCTAATCCTTGTTAAGTTGACAAAGAAAGCTGTTACCCTGTACTTGATCAGCTCCTAAAGAAAACTCTTCCCCTTGGTGGGACATCAGACTGTGCTCGTGGCCAGACACAGAGGCTCAGCACTGGAAAATCTCACTGAGATTTGCAGCCAGCCTGCATCTCAGGAGACTTCCTATTATTATTTTCTTTACTAATAAATCATTATGTTGTCTCCTTCACAGCACAGAGTTCAAATAAACCTGTCCCTGTGACAATGTGATTCTCTGAAGGAGTGTCCTGTTCTGTTGAGTCATGTGAGAGGAAAATACAAAGAAGTAGAAAGACAGATCAAAAAGGGGTAGCAGAAAGGGCCCTGGAGGCAGACTTAAGTTTGGTATTTAATATTTCAGGTAAAATATTCACTTAGCATCAATTATCTTGTTGGGCTCTTTTTTTTTTTTTTTTTTTTCGAAATGAAATTGCTTTCTGAATCAGCCAGCTCTCTAATTACCAGATTGAATGATTGAAATTTTTAGGGCAATTAAATTCAAGCCTTTCTTTTTCAGTCCTTATGTTATTCCCCCCTTCTCTCCCCCCGCTCTCCAGTCTGGAGCCTTTCTATAATTTGGAGGCAGTTGCAGAAGCAAGCAGACCTTTAAAGCCAAGATGTATGTCTCCCTTAATTCCTCTGTGGATTTGTCTCACAGACTAAGCAGAGAGGGTTCTGGTCTCTCAGGACATGTGCATTACAAACACACAGCATTGTGTGGGTTTTATCCCCACGTGCCATGTCATTTAAAAACAGCTTGGAAGGATTCATTTAATACAGAAATTCTGTGAAAAGATAAAGATCCATGCAGAAAATACAGGCACTATTGGAAAATGACTGCAGATCAAGCTACAAGTCTAAGGAGCAAATTGATAATAATAATGATGATTGATGGTATTCTAGATAAGAGAAAACAAAACTCCCAACAAAACAATACAAAGGTCTGGTAACAGAGCTGCTAGGACAAAACCATGAAATGGATGGGTGAAAGGATAAGGATTCTTCCAAGAAAGGACACAAAATTCACAGGATGGAATCCCAGGCCCAGTGGACTCAGTGAAAAAGTTGCTGCTCCTTTGTCTGTATTGTGGGGATTTGGGCACTGATCCTGCAGAACGAGTAACCACATTCTCACATGAAAGTCTGGGAGCTGTTCTGTGGATTTCAGTGGGACTATTCTTCCCTAAAAGTTAAGTGGGTGCTTAACAACTTTGATGAATCAGGATCTGACCCAGTGAACATGATAAATCTTTATCACAACAAACCTTGGAAACTGTGTGGGATTTTCCTCAGAAACTTCACTCTGAGTTTTTCAGGTTTCCAGACCCAGCCCCGAAGACAAACCTGGGGCTGCTTGCAGGCAGAGGGGCTGAGGGATTTGTTTTCATGCTCTGGTACACTGGGAATTGGTATCATGTCACTAAGTCAGAACGATGAATGCCAGGCTAACTTCCAGCGTGCATCCACGGCGATTTCACTAAAGCCAGATGAGCTGTATTATGCCTATTTATTACTTAATTATCCCTGTAGATGTTTGAGGTGCCCCACAACAGCTAAAGCAGTCCTTGCCCTGAAGAGCATGCAGTCAGATCTAAGATTAGAGATGACAGCACTGCAAGGGGCTGGACCTGGAGAAAGAACAAGGTCCTGTTCAACCAGAAACTTAAATGCACATCTGTCTCAAAGTTCAGTTAATTGGTCAAGCACTGCTGTGACTCCAGGATGGGGTGACAGATGGAGACAAGAATTTCAGATGCAGGTTCCTGAAAAACGTCCTATTTCTGCTTATTTAATACTCTGATGTTCCTGTATAGATCCTCTGAGAGACACAGATCAGACCTTTAGGAACCATGACTTCATGTCAGTGGAATCATGCAATTTCATGCTGGTTAATGTTTTGGCCCACTGCAGTAATTCCAATCGGATGGAATGGGTACAATGTGGGTGAGCATTCCCTGAGAGACACAGCCCTTGTGGCTCCTACGCTGCCTCCTGTGTCCTCCTGCTCCCACTGCCACACTCACTGCCACACAGCTCTTCTTTCATGCTTTGAAGTCCATGACTCTCCACAACTTTGCAGCATCTTGGGATATGACCCAGACTGTCGCTGTTCTCTCCGAGATGCGGCATAAAGAAGTCAGAGGCACTCGTCCATCTGGAGATGTTCCAACTGATTCTTTTATTCAAAGTTCCGCATCTTCTATACACACGGACTTAAGTATCATATTATTGGCTAAAAACATTGCCACCCTCTTAAACCTACTGGTCAGTTAAGGATAACAACAAAGGTCCAACCTCTTTATGGAAATGCAGAGCTGCACAGGTGTTTGCATTCCTGAATTCTATAGATCTCATAATCAACACCGCAAACCGTGAGAAAGCTTTCTCTCTGTCTCAAAACTGCAGTTAATATGCTGGGTTTTTCTGCTCGGGCTTTTAGCAGCATGCACACCAGACTTCAGGCATGCTCACAGATTCAGGGAAACGAGACCTGATCTGAGCCACTTTATTGCCATCTGCAGAGTGGTGCTTTCCCACCCCCCAGGTATAGATTCACCTCTGCAGAGCCTCAGACATTTTGCTGGAGCTCTGAATGCCTGCACCAGGCTCTGGGGCTACTGAAGTGGCCAGGATTTATTGCTAGTTTCCCCAGCATTTTCTCAAGGAGTGAGTTTCCCTTGCTGCTATTTCAGAATGCCATGTCCACTTAAAATCTTCCAGTGCATGCCCTGTGTTCATTATTTAGCTGTGCATGGGAAAACCCCTTCAGTTTGAGGTTGCTGTGAGTGCTGTACAATTGTATCTCAACTGCCTCCTCTACTTATCTGCCGCATTATTTCTGTGAAAGCAAAAGCTGTGCATGGAACAGATGCTTGGAATGGTATTGGGATCCAATTACTGCACTTTTCCAACCTTACATCTATTGTCTAAACTTGGAGCAGGCGTATTTTTATTCCTTGGTGACACTATATAAAGAGACAATTGGCGTTGTGTTTGCTGGCTGACTGGTTGGCAGAGAAGGGGTGGCAGGAGCAGCAGCACCATGGTAGGTTTTATCCTTCCCCATGTCTGTTTATCTCTGTGTTTCTTTCTGACTCTAATAATTCAAACAGAGCAGGAATGATCACACTGCATCTCATGAAATCTCATCTTAGGATCACATCCAGAATGCAGGAATACCCCACCGAGTGAGCTGCGGTCTCCCGAGGACTCCTCTGCCTGTATTTAACAAATTAGGAAGGCAGAGAACGTAGATGAATGTGCTGAAACAAAGAGCTTGTGCAGCTCTGTCCCACACTCACACACCTGGCACAGGTGGATGAAATAGAATTAAGGTCTGCTGTGGTGCGATGAGGACTGAGGGGAAGAGACAGATCTGGAGCTGTGGCTGTGTTGCCCTCGTGAGGGTGTGGGGAAGTAAGAAGCACTGCAGAAATTCCTGTGTCTTGTCTTTGGCCCTCTCACTGTTGGCTTTTAGCTCAGGGACTCCAACAGTCACCTCACTTGATGCGATTCCAAGGAGCAAAGAACTCCTGCCTAAGGAGCTGTGGGCAGATTGGGCAGATCTTGGGTCTCCTGCAAATTCAGAGGAATGACTACAACAATATTAGAAAAAAAAATGAGCAGGTGATTTTGTCTTTGTTTATTTTGCTCCTTTTTGCAGGTCCTTTTTGGGCTGTCTGAGAGCAATGCTGCCCAGTGGCTCCCTGGGGCTATGGAATATTTCATTGTGGAGAACACCAGAGAGAGGGAGTTGCATATGAAAAGCTTTCTGAAAGCTTAGTTCAAACTTGATCCTATTTAAGCAGGTGATGAATGTGATCCACGTGCTGTTCTGAGCAGGGCAAAACCACATTCAATGGCATTTCTAAAATTCGTGCACAAAACAGGTTCCAGTTTCAGCCAGTGCAAGCCCAGTGCCAGTGGTTTCACACCAATCGTGTTCCTCACCAGTGTTTCACAAGGGACCAGTGCCTTGTGCCCATTAATCCTCTTCAGGTGTGGATTTACAGGTTTCCCTTTAATCAGCCTCACTGAAGTTTAAGCCAGCCCTTCTGTGGGCTGTGGGGGGCAAATGCTGGGTCTTAGCTCTTTTTTTTTCCCCTCTTTTTTTTTTTTTTCCAAAATTTCATTTAGCAGTTTTTTTCCCTGCCTGTTTAGTTCAATGACACACCAACATTCATTGATGTTTGAAGATATTCCAGGACATTCTGTGATGAAATGCTTAAGTTAGGAGACGTGAAAAATATAGTGAGAGACTCGTCTGTCTCCTCGCTCCCAGCTCAACTGATGATCCTCTGTGGTGGTTCTTTTCATTGTGCCTTTTGTTTTGGGAAAATCTCTTCTGAGGTACCTTACTATACAGGGACACATGAAACAGATTTAAAATGGAAAGAAAAAAATAGCCTTAATGAAAGAAAGCTGAAGAATATCTTTACATAAGGAAGTGATCATTTTTTATTAATCAGAGGGAAATGTATATGTAATTATGCTAGATGAACTCTGTGGGGAGGTTTTTTTCTCTCTTTATGATGTCTTAAGGGATTTATAAATATTACAGAGGTTTTATAGCATCATAATATTTCAGATGTGCAGTAAAGCTACTTTCAAAGGATTAGTGCAGACAAAGCAGCATAGTAAAAAATAATTACAAGTCAGCCAGTGCTACTAGGCTCTGACATCCAGGGCTGATGAGAGTGAGAGAGGCAGGGTTCAGGGAGATAATTTTTCTAACAAGAGCAGACCACACAAGTGCTGTGGAATGGAGTTCTGAGGACTGTCTACGGCTCTCCGTTTATTCCAGGGAATTGCAGACAAGTTGGATCTGTGCTGTCTCCCTGCATGCTCTGTGCTGATGGGGAGAAGGAAGGGCAGAGGCACAAGGAAGGAGAGGGGAGCCTTTTTCTTATTCCCCAAACATTCCTGTGTTTGTTCAGTTCGAGTGACACCTCGTAGCACATTCTGTATGCTGAGGGGAACTGCGTGCCCAAAAATAGCCTGCATTCCGATCCAGTGTGCTCTGCAGGCTGGAATGTGTCACCTGGGCTGAGACAGGCACTGAGCACAGCACAGCCACACTCACTGACCCTGCCAGCTGAAGTGGGGCACAGCTGACGTGTTTGTGTGTGTCCGTGTCCGTGTGTGTCCATGTGTGTGTGTCCGTGTGTCTGTGTGTGTGTCCATGTGAGTGTGTCCGGGTGTGTGTGTGTGTGTGTGTGTGTGTGTTTGTGTGTCCATGTGAGTGTGTGTGTGTGTCTGTGTCCGTGTGTCTGTGTCCATGTGAGTGTGTCCGTGTGTGTGTCCGTGTGTGTGTGTGTGTGTGTCTGTGTCCATGTGAGTGTGTGTGTGTCCATGTGTGTGTGTCCATGTAAGTGTGTCCGTGTCCGTGTGTGTGTGTGTGTGTCCATGTGTGCCTCTGTGTGTGTGTGTCCATGTGTGTGTTTGTGTCTGTGTGTGTGTATCTGTGTGTGTGTGTGTCCGTGTGTGTCCGTGTGTGTCCATGTCCGTGTCCGTGTGTGTATCCCTGTATGTTCATGTGTGTGTGTGTCCATGTATGTGTGTCCATGTGTGTCCGTGTGTGTCCGTGTGTGTCCATGTCCGTGTCCGTGTGTGTATCCCTGTGTGTCCATGTGTGTGTGTGTCCGTGTGTGTCCATGTGTGTCCGTGTGTGTCCATGTGTGTCCATGTGTGTGTGTGTGTCCATGTATGTGTGTGTCCGTGTGTGTCCACGTGTGTGCAGACCGGGACTGCCCATCTGCTCACACGCAGGAGAAGGTGTGCTGGCTGGGCTGGGAGAAGCAGCTGTCGGATTTGGGGTGCCCGAGGTGGAGGGCTGAGCGGCCGCAGGCGCTGCCGAGGTTCCCCGCTGCTCTGGGATGAGCGTGGGGAGATGCCGCCTTGGCTCTGCAGCTCTGCAGGAGGAACAGGAGGCTGTGCCTGGCAAGGGTTTCTGGGGGAAGCGGAGGAGAACGCTTTGGTGTCCAGGAGCGTGGAGCAGGGAGGCTGCAGGCTGAGAGGTTCCTGCATCTAGCAGGGATCAAAGGTGTGTCTGTGCGGGTGTGCGCAGGCTGGGACTGCACACAACACGGAGTGAGGGTGAGAAGGGAGGGATCTGTTTGTGACTGCAGAGCGGGCAATAAAAAGATCTTCTGTTTCTCAGTTCTGATAACGTGGTTCATTTGAATGATCTGAGGTTGCTGCCTGTTTGAAATGCAAATTGTGCCCTTGGAGCAGCTTGTGTTGCTGACTCCTCTAGACTGTTCCCTCAAAGGCACGCGCTTGGGTTGGCCTGGTGCTGCTCACCTGCCATGGAAAGGACCTAAACCACACTAAAAAACGGTGCCTTGTCCATAGCTGGGATGTTTGGTGCAGAAGCAGTGTAAATTATCTCAGCAGAGCAAACTTGTGAGCCAAAACCCAACAAATATCCTGTCCCATGCTGCAGCAATCCCTTGTCCGGGGCTGTGATGTAACTTCTGATTCAGAAGCTGTATTTGATGATAACAAAAATTCGAAGACAGGAAATGTCAGCACCGAGATCCCAGAGTGGATGAAAAACAAGGAGAGAGTGTGATGGATGAAAAAGTAATAGCAACTGAGAGTTAACATCATACAGTGGATCACAGCAGGGGACAGAGTCTGAGCAAAATGATGGATGATTCTGTCTTTTCTGTAGTTGTAGATGGAGTTGCAGAGGAAAGAAGTACAAAATGTGAAACAGTAAAAACCTGGTGGTATCTTATGTCTACTTTGTCCTGGACTGAATAAACACCTAAGGGTACCAGACAACAGAATCAGGCTCTTAACAGTGTCCACTGCTGATTCTCTGTGCAGGGCTCTCTCCCTGCTTATCCACTGAGGTTGTCTCTGGCAGAAAAATTAGAAGAAGACACAATAAGTGGCTGAGTAGGGAAGTGTTTCTGCTTGTGTTTTTGACTTTGCTGTCAGGAACACCACACTCTTGTCACCTTTAATTAATAAGAGTATTTTCTGACAAGCTGAGAGTATGGTGGACCAAACAAGGAAGTGACCTCCCCAAACCAAACCAAACCAAACCAAACCAAACCAAACCAAACCAAACCAAACCAAACCAAACCAGCCCAGCCCAAAGCTGTGGCTTGTGGCAAAGTGCTGTCCATCTCTCCTGACTGCCTGTGTGGCAGGAAATGCCAAGTGGAGGTTGGTTACTTCCTACTTACTGAAGGGTACAAGCGTGCCCTTGAGCAGAGACTGAGGGAGTTCCTTCACCCTGTAGCAGCTTGCCTGGTTTTCCTTATTTTTCTGGGTTGTCTGCAAAACACACTGAGGAGTGGAGATGATAAAGCTCTGCAATGATCCAGCATCATGGATTTGATCTAGCACCACCTTTTAATGAATTTATCAGGGCCTCATGTTCTGAAGTAAGAACATGGTATTTTCATCTCTTTCTTCCTTTGTATGTAGAGACAGAAACTGATTCCCCACCCCCTTTTCTTCTAGGTCACCCTGAAATCAGATTTCTTCCCTCTGATTCACTTGAACACCCCCCCACCTTGGCAGTATATAAAAAATGGATCCCTATTCTTATATCCAGAGAGGCAAAGGCCGTGCACACCCATGGTCTCTGCCTGCCCTTGTCCCTGCACACCCTGGGTCTTTTGGGCTCCCTGACACTGCCAGAGAGGAGAAATACAAAGAACCTCAGTGAGGGAAACCCAGCTCAATGCAAATGCCTGGTACAACAGAGTTTTCTTGGGGCCAGATTTCGGTATGGCTCCATTTCTTCATTTAAAGCTTCTAAACCAAACCAAAACCAACCAAACAAAACAACAACAAAAAAAGACCCTTTAAAATCCAGGGTAATTGAAAGAGTGCTAACACTGCTAAGACAAATGAGTGATACACGACAAGCCTGTGGTTTCTCCTCTGAAGTGAAGTGTTGTTTTCTTCACAATGGGATGATTAATACACTCAGGCAGGCATATTAATAGGCTTGTTCAGTTGTTGCAACATTCTTCCCACTGCGGTGCTATTGAGGCCTTGGAATTCGAGCCCAGGGGACCCTCAGCACTTCAGTTTCTCATCTGGCACGTTTTGTATGTCAGTCTCACAGCACATGTTGCAATGAGAGTTGCTCTATCTTTGCAAAGTGCAGCCTGGCACACTTTGGTTTCAAGAGCAGGGAAATCAAGGCAGGCAGAAGTGATGTGTCAGTCACCCACTTTCTCCTCTGTGGGTCACATACTAAATCCTTGACAGCTTAGAAGCCAAATGTTTGCTCAGTTCTGTGATGTTCCCTTTAAAATGCCATTCTTTCAGAGAGAGACTCTGGAGTCAGAATCCTGGTTGTGTTCATTAAAAAATTCTGGAGTGTTTGTCAGACAGCAGCACAGAACTATTCTATTCTCTAGTTATTCTTTTCTGTAACACAAACCTATTTCTGTTCTCTTAGAGCTGTCTTTTAATTCAAGTTACCTACCAGAAAGACAATGTTCTGTTCTGTTCTGTTCTGTTCCTGCTCCACCAACTTCTCTCTCAGCCTTCCTCCTCATAACATCTCCCTGCCCACAACTTGTGCAAAATTGGGGTGCAGTTCTTTCTGTGATTATGAATTTCCTGGCCTTTTAGAGCGGGTAAGCTGCATTCCCAGTACTGGGAACTGGTAATTCAAGATGCTCTGTGTGTTGGATGCTAAAAGACTTCGCTCGAACCTGGTGATGGAAGGCCAACCCCAGCTGGCAGCTGTTCATGGGCACCTGTGAAATTTACTGGTGGTCCCAGCCCCTTTACACAAGTGAGCAGGTCATAAATAAGATCCATACCCAGACCTTTGACAGAAAAACTAAAGATTGATTGAGCGACCTGGGCACTGATCTCCTCTGTCACCCCTGGAGACAACAAACCAAAGAGTAACGGTGAACAAATATGTTAGTATGAATTTTTCTAGTACTTCTTCTAGGCTGGAAGTAAATGATTTCAAAGATCCCTCCCAACCCAAACCATTCTATGATTCTATGTTACTGCAGTAATTGTTCCCTGTATAATCAGTTTTCAATCTTCTTTGCCTTGAAGAACACTTTGCTAATGTAAAGAAGCTTTTTGGGTGGTTTTTGTTTTGCTGGTCTGTTTCTAATAGATATTGAGCTGCATCCTCTGGGTTTATCTGATCTTTCCTTACAGCTACAGCCCTTGCTTGAAGCCTTACAGCCCAGAGAACCCAATAAACTCAGAAATAATGAAGGAATTGCCAGTGTTTGGCATTTAGAAGAGCTGGACCCCGCTGTCTGTGGCTGAGGCGATAGCTGAAAAAATGCAGATGCTTTGCTAGCACGGGGAATGTTTATCAGGCTGAGCATGGGTGCTGTGTTTGGCCACAGCAGAGCAGACCACGAGGAGGGCAAAGCCTGTTCTGTCTCCAGAAGGAGCAGCTGCAAGATTCCAGCAGCCCCAGTGCCCCGTGCGAGCCCGCCGAGGCGCCGAGCCCCGCGGGCAGTGCCCCCGCAGCTGGCAGTGCCCTCCCCTGGGGAACATCTGCTTCCCCTTTACATCAGGGAACAAATACATGTAAATACACAGGAGTGCTCTGAATATTTCCATTCGATCTGGAAGTGTTGAAACCTCCTCCAGGCACCTCACGTTATGTGGAAGGTTGCCCATTACTGCTCAAAATAACACTTATTTCATGGGTAGGAGGAGGAGAAGGGAATCTGTTTATTCCAAAATCAATATTTCTACATTCATTAAACATTCCACTTATTAACTTCTTTTTTCCATGCCTGTGGTGGCATTCTATCCTTGTTTTTATCCTCAGTACAAGTATATTTTTCACTTAATTTCCACTCCTATTTCCAGATTTTTAGTTCTTTGAATTAGCTGATAGGAGCTTGACAGGTCTGGAGTGTGGGTATGTGGCAGAGTGTCTAACATTGCCCTAATTTCCCCCCTTCCATATCCTGGGATCTAAACCAGGGTGGCTAAGTGCAGAAATCTGCCTGGCAAATTAAATTGATCAGACAATGTATGCTTCAAACAGAGTCAAGTGGGAATATTTCCTTGAGCTGCTCTGCTCCTCAGGATATTTGAAATCAGTATTGAATTTGAACTTTCACAGGCTTTTTTATTTTGATGAAAGGAGACAGTAGAAGCTGCCTTCTGTTTCATGCAGAATAGCCCAAACTAAGTAAGACTAATTTTCTGTGACACGAGAACCAGGTGGGACTATGATAATGAAGTTTAAAAGTAAAAATGATAAAGAAAAAAGTAATCTGTCTGGAAGGGAACTCAAAAGGCGATGCAGCTCATTATTCTGCCCCACGTAAGGATAACACTGTGGTTAAAACTCTTGTGTAGTCCTTTGGAATCCCAGATTTTATTCTTTACTGCAGAACAAGAACTGTATTGTCTTAGGCAAGCTGGTTGGGCCCTTATTCAAAGATATTTAATGAAGCCTAGTTCTGACTGATTTTTAGTGAGCATTAGATTCTTAGATATCATTGTAGCTCTTTCCCCAATCTTTCTCTGTCTCAGCCTCCAGACTTGAGAATCGTGATAAAAGCAGTCCTGCTCTTTCATTTAAGATGACTATCTTGAATATTAAAATACTGTGGTTTGGTGAGGTACTGTACTGCAGTGCCATGGGTTGCTGCAGGAATAGAGACTCAAGAATAGAAGGTGATCCTGCTTGGGAAGGATGAATCTGTTCTGTCAATGCTGGTCCAGACCAAGCAGATTTCTAACCTTTTCTGTGTGAGTAGGAAATGATATAATTTCTCTTTATAATTCCTGAGCTGAGTCTTCATGCAGGGCCTTGTTTGGAATCTGGCTTCCAGTCCCAGCATGGGAACTGGGAAGAAGGAGCCCTTGTAGGCACTTACCTGAATTCTGGGATTTCTTGAGGCTGGGAATTCCAGCTCACATCTCCAAGTGACACCACTCCACACCAAGGGATGTCACTCCTGAGCTCTGCAGAGCCAGTGTGGAAGGGGAGTGGTCCCTGTGTGAAATGGGCTGGGATCCTTTGAGGGGGAGGTGATCCTGCCCAAGGAACAGGCAGCTCCTCAGGGAACCAGCAGTGCACCAGGCAGGATGCTGAGCCACACTTGGGGCCCCTCACCTTTTTGAAGGCAGCACAGTGACAAACTGTCCTTGTTTATCTGAGCTGTCAGGTCCCAGGACACAGCAAGGAGTGGCAAAAACCCTCAATCTGTTAATAAGGCAATTTTTATCCCATATATATATATATGTATGTGTATATTAATATATATATATATGTATGTATATATATATATATATATATGTCTATAAGATTGAATTTAAAACCTTGTAATAGCAAAGCACAATCCTCTTGTATTACTTGACTGTATATTTTTTACCTTCTGTTGAAGACGTGATTTGTTTTCATGGGTGCTTAGCAGGCAAAAGAATATGTATTTGATCTTCTTATTTCTATTACAGGCTCCCAAAAAGGCAAAGAAGAAGATAGAAGGTGGTTCCAATGTTTTCTCTATGTTTGAACAAACCCAGATCCAGGAGTTCAAAGAGGTTGGTCACCACTCTGCTGTTCTCTATAGTCTCCTGTTATTGCTAATGAATAACATAGGTTTTGTTTGTAATCCTCATTCAATTCTCCATCTGCTTTAATAGAACACACAGTTGTTTTCTGAATCATCCATGTGGTTTTGGCTGGTAGATCATTTTCCTTGTGTGTTTGTTTGTTCTTTCATTCTTTCTTTCCTTACTTCCCTCACTCACTCCCCTGTTTCAAGCTCTAGACTTATTTGAAAAGCACCCAAGCCCCCAGCCCAAAACAAAGGAAAAGCATCATCTCACCCACCCTGATTCAGGAGCACACGTTTAAAGTTAAGTGCTATTTTAAATAAGAATTGTCTTACGAGCTCAAGTATTGTCCTGAATAGAGATGCCAGAGTGAACCAGGGCTTTCATTCGTGCTCTGTTCCACAACAGCAACAGAAAATATTTGTCTGTGCCCTTCTAATGCTGCCCACAGACTAGAAATGAAAATGCCAAGAAGCCCTCAGCCAGCTTTGTCCACAAATGCCAATGAAACAAGGCAACATGAGGAGGTGAACTAAGGATCTTGCAGCTCCCAAGGGATCTGGCATGCCCTGCACTGCAGGTTCTTTGACCAGTCACCTGTGAGGAGCTAAAACTGATGAGGTGGTTTAAAAGCTAGAGTATATAAAAGACACATAATCTGTTTGATGAGTTTATGCTTTTTTTCTGCATGGACATTCTAAAATGTCCATGAGACTATCATATTCTGCACTGGTTTGTCATTTAAAATTACTGTTTTTTCCTTCGTTTTTTCTAACTCATATCTCCAAAGCAATTTCCAGTGTGATAAATGTCTGCTGTTTCACTTGTGCTTTCACGTGGCTTTCAAGTTTACTTTCCTTGAGGATTCCCACCAGGAAAGCTCAGTGATGGACACAGCTAAACCCCAAGGCAAGGACTGGGATTATGAACCAGCTAAATGAATTGGAACCACTAATCATTCCTCCAAAGTCAATGGGAACATGTTTGACTCTCCTGCCATCTCTTCTCCATATCCTAGGAACCTTCACTTTATTTTGTCCAAGGATTACTGTTTGAAGATGGATCAATAAAAAGAACTGGACAGAATGCCATTATTTGATCTTCTCTAAATGTGATAAAAATACCAGGAGCATTTCTAGGGGGATGGTGGCAGAATAATGGCAAAAGCATGAGGCAGTGGAGTGGTCGAGTGAAACCTAAAACCATGTTGTGTCTAAGAACTGCATATTTGGGACAAGTATTTCTGAAAAGCTGGTTTGGATTAGAACATTTTTATCTAGAGGTTTCAACCAGCTCACCCGCAAATGTTTCAGCATTGCTGTTATGTTATTTAAATTTCACCCTTTACAATGCCTGATGCTCTTCCTGTGACCTGCCTGGGTTTGGCTTTGCTCTTCATATTTCTTTCTCTTTTGCTTCCAAATTGTGGGGAATCACCATTTAAAGCAAGGGCGAAACACCTCTAAAGAGTTGGGCTTATTTTTTTGTAAGGGGATGGTTTGGAAGGTAAATGTAGAATTATGAACTTTATGCTGAAAGGAGCCTCATGGGCAACTGGGCTGTGAGCAGCAGGGCTTTGCAAGAAACGGGAGGTGAAAATACCTGAAGATATGTGGAGATGATAACTTGTTCTTGGGAAGAAGTGCACCAGGTAGAGCAGCAGACTTTAAAACTCTGCAAGTTACTGTGTTCTCAGGGGAAGACTGTCTGAAGAAAGAATAATTCGTGGCCCTTGCAAAGATACTCTCCCATATTGATGTGCCTGTCAGACAGATAACCAGCTTCAGAGTCATGCCAGGATCAACTAATATTCCCCACAGCCTGACCAGGGGAATTTCAGGTCATTAAAATCTTTCCAAATCAATGAAACATTATAAGTGTGATGGCAGCCAAGAGATGGACGCACAAATGGGTAAACAGATAGATGAGAAGTTAACTGGCTTGGTAAAAAATGGTTAGAGCACATGAAGTCTGTGTTGGCTGAAAATAAAATAAAATAAAACAACTGTTTTTTTCTATCAAAAGTTAAATATTGCCTGACAAGAGTATTTAAGGTCAGCACATCAGTGTCAGACAGAGCACACAGTACAGTCTCAAAGATGCAGTGCATTGGAAAGGGGAAAAATCTTTGAATAAATAATCTTATGGAACCTGCATTTCTCTGTACTTTTCAGCTCTCTCTGTGTTATGGATCATTCTAAGGCCCAGGAGGAATTGATTTCAGGTTGAGAGCAGAGAGATATCCACAAAAACGAAATATTTTACAGAAACATTTCAGCCTCATTCAAAGAATGGGGTAGGGGGAAGATATAAACACAGAGCAACCTCTGGCTAAATCCACCCTGACTAAAGCCTCCCTAATTCGAACTTTTATGGGTTAAGGGCTGAATTGCTGGAGCTGCCAGCATTGGCTTCAGCCCAATGCATGCTGCACTGAGCATTAATTTAGGCAGAAGAAGTTTGGGTGGGTTTAATTAAGCCCCTTGCCAAGATACAGTACTGTGTTGAAAGTGAGGAAAGTGCAATGATGTGGAGGAACCAAAGGAAGTTTGATATTCCTTTTTACAGTATGAATGTCATCCCCCCATGGACTTATATATGTGATTGGAGCACTGTCCTGTGCAATGGAAATGGCAATAGCTGTTCCTCTTCCTTCCCACAGGCTTTTACCATCATGGATCAGAACAGGGATGGTTTTATTGACAAAGCAGACTTGAGAGACACATTTGCTGCACTAGGTAAATTAATAATTCAATACTTAAGAGATATGCTTTCTCAATTTCAAGCACAGAATAAAGGTTGCTATCGGAATGACAGTGGGGGAAGAAATGAGATACACAGGGGCAAAAGAAAACCTGTTCATTTTGACCTTCCTCCCTATGGAAGTTGGGATCTCACTACAGAGCTCCAGCTGGAAAGTCTCCTGAGCAGGGAGTGCAATGAAGGTCGGATCCCTTCCCTGCAGCTATTTCAGAAGAATCCCACCCAAGCAGGGGTCCATGCCAAGCATTTCTGATTTGCCTCTGAATCCAGGCTTCCCAGGCTGCACCTTTTTCATCTGGGAGCCATGGAATATCCACTGATTAGCACTGGAGTCATGGACTCGCTGCCCCTCTGCCCACACAAACGTAGGAGGGCTTCATGTGAGGTTCTGTGCTGCTGTGAGTCTGTGTGGGGTGAAATGTGCATGTCATGAGATTAGGTACTGTCCATTCCATGGCTATCACCATCTTGGTAATATCAAGCATGTTAGAGCAAATCTTCCCAAGGAAAGAAAAAATTCAAGCGCTCATGATCCCAAACCTGGAGCTGTATCCTTGCTGCAGCATTTGAGGCTTGAACAGTGATGTAGGCATTTGGGCTTTTGCCATCTGGAGCTTATTAAAAAGAGCTTGATAAGAATCTTTAGTGCTCCCCGGGGTGGAATCAGACGCCAGCAGAGTCAGTGCAAGGAGCAGAAGCTCCTGAACTCTTTATTGTGACAATGAGGTTTGCAAACTTTGGCCTGTAGCTACTGTTACCCTGAAATATTTATTTCTTAAGGCCAAGTTCTGCTATCTTTCCTGTTCAGTGAAGCCTTTCAATGCCTATAAAGTACATTCACAGCAAATTACCACTCAATTTGAGGAGGGTTGCCAGGGTCTAAATTCTCATCAATAGGGCTGCACAAGGATGGGGAAGGGATACCACTACTCAGCTCATCCATCTGCCCTCTACTCAGAGAGGTGTCTCAATATCCAGGAGGGCAAAGACTGAGACCTTGGATTCACTTCAGTCCCTTTGATCTCTGCTATATTAATATCAGTGGGGCCCATATTTCACCTGAGGTGAAAAAAAAAAAAAAAGCCCCAAACCAAAAAGCAGTTTATTTGGAAGTTCCCCTTCTCCCGTCCACTGCTGGCCATGTCTGTGTTATTTATCCTTCTCGCTCCTTCAGTCACCCTTTGATCTCAGAGCCAGCTCTGCCAATTTCTTTTTCACTGGGGTATTCGGGAGTTGTGTTCTACCACGTTATTAGCAAAGTTGCACAGAGCCCTGAGCTCCCCAGTGGGAGGAGATGAATGGGAATCATTTTTTGAAACACAATTTGTGATTTATTATGAAAAATGATCTCTGCTGCAGGTCGTCTGAATGTCAAGAATGAAGAGCTTGAAGACATGGTGAAGGAGGCGCCAGGGCCTATTAACTTCACTGTCTTCCTTACTATGTTTGGGGAAAAGCTGAAAGGTAAGTCCCTCTGGGGGATTGGAGAGGTATCTGTCAAAGATCCTCGGCACTGAAATATCTCAGCACCTTGCAAATTATAATAATGTCTCCACAGAACAGTGCTTAGAGGCAAGGAGGGCTCTCCAGTTTTGCAGACAGAGGGGCAGAATGAAAGGCTAAGGGATGGTGCAGAGGACAATCCAAAGGTGTGATTTAGCTTACACTAGCTAACATCAAAGTGGTGAGGCGAGGTCCAGAAAGTGATGAAACCTCAGCAGCCTGGAGCACGGTGCAGGGGAGTCATTCACCATCACAAGGCTCCTGAGCTGAACTCCTGCTCATGCTCTAGTCAGAGCACTCCCAGTGTTAGCTGGTTTTAAAGTATTTCTTAAAAACCCACCCTTTTTGAACTCCTTTGGCACATGGGCTTCTCTCATTTTCTGTATTCTTTGTAACCCAGTGGCCCAGCCTTGGTGTCACTTGAGGTCAATGATGATTTTGCCACAAGGTGGAGATTTCACTAAATAACCCTTAAGTGGGTAAATTGAAATAATTAAATTTCAGTGGATTTTACAATGATAAGGGAGAAGGATTTTACCCATTGCCACAGAATATATAGGGAGCACTGTGGGAAGTTCAGGAAATGTGGGTAGTAAATTTGCTGTGCGAGCTGGTAATTTAGTCATTTCTCTTGTCTAGTTAATGGCTGGAAACTGCAAGAGAGGGGATGTGAGGCCAAGACAGAATATCCTGTCATCTTCCTATAGGCCTAAGACAAAGGTGAAATCCTTCAAAGCAGGCTGGCCTTTGCCAAACACATTCCAGAAGTTTGTTGCAATAACTAATGAACAGAAAAATGGAAAAATCTGATCCTATCTTCTTAAAAACATTTATTGTTTTGTAGCCAGTCTCTGGCTTATTATTGCTGAACACAATTCCAGTGAAGGGTTTTCTATGCTTGGAATAGAAAACAGAGAGGTCTGAAAGAAAGAATTCATGTAGCTGGTTCTGGAAGAAAGACCCTCTTGCTAAAGAGAGCAGGAAGTCTGGGAAGCAGGAGAGGTGATGGAGAACTGAGGAAGGGATTATATCTGGCTGTGGGACCTCCACTAGGACATTCCAGGTGTCCTCTGGCAGAGTAGGCAGTGCCCTCCTCCATAATCCTCCCCCAGGGATATGTGAATGTTTGCTGTGGGGTGCCCTGCTGTCCATTCCATTTGTGAGCATGGAAACGAGCTCGTCCTCCTCTCCCCTCGTCCTCCTCTCCCCTCGTCCTCCTCTCCCCTCTTCCCCCTTGCCCCGAACAGTTGCTGGAGCTGGCAAAGCCTCTGGCCCTGCCAATCCTGTGGCCTAAAAGCAGAGCCAGCACAGGAAGGTGAATGGCAAAGCAGAACCCTCTTGTCTGCAAGTTTCCTGTTGGCTACTAGCAAAGGAGGAGGTTTTTTTTAATTTCCATTTGGTGAAGGGAAAATCACAGCTGTGCTTGTCATGCCCTTCTGGTTGGGTTTGTCATGCAAAGGAAGCAGAGCCAAAAGACTGCACATTCCCAATCAAAACTAATTGGGATGAAGAGCCTTTGTAGTGCAATTAGAAAGGGAGAAAGGGCTAGAGGAAGTGGATATGGCAATTTTGCAACACTGTTTATTAGCTAAGTACCACTCAGAGAATTTGGTGAAAGGTGCTTTCTAAGTAAAATTTGTTGTGCTATAATTGATTTCTGTCATAAAGGGGAAGCTGGGATTTTCAGGATGAGCTTTAGCTTTGTATGTTGAGATTATGATGCCAGATGAACAGCTAACAAAACTTGGTTTATGTTAATACCAACCACATGGAGCTGCTTCTACAGGGAGTCAGAATAATACAATTTGTACAAAAAACAGAGATGCCGCACATCAAAGAAACCACTTTATTTACCAGCTAATCAATAAAGAATGCCTGCTGCATTGCTTCTCTTCAAAGCCAAAGTCCAAGGATATGACAGAGCAGAAAATGTAAAACACAGTGAGGAAAAAAAATCCCCCCCACAGTGGTGGCTACTTAAAATGCAGCCCTCTCCTTGGAGCTGGGGGATGTTTCCCTTCATGGGACAATCAAAACCCTCATTAAACACCAATGCTCTTTGTATTGATCACAGATTCATTGCACTTTGAATACATCGCCTACAGCTTGGCAAAAATAATATACATGGCCATTGTGAGGCAAGGAGGAGGCCTTATAGCCCGAGGTTTGATCACTATTATATCCACTAGGATCCTGCTAATCCTTGTGAAATCTTTTCAACAAAGCAAACTGTGAAGGCATCAGGAGAGTCTGTAGAGCAGGGAATCTTGGCTGGGTTCTGTTCTGGTTCTACCTCTGCCAAACTTTGAAAAAACTTTGAAAAAACTTTGAATTTGCAACCCTTTGTGTCGTATCCTTTTTAAATCGCTCTTTCAGCATACCAAATAGCTTCATTTTGTCCATGGAATCAGTTCATCTGCCTGTAAATTTGGTTTCCTACAGTTACAAAGATGTGTATTATGTCTACTATGGTAATAGTTTGAAATATTGGGGAGTAGTCAGAAACAGAGTACAGAGTGTATCCTTTGGTGAGGGTTGAAAATGAGTGTACTCAGAATCTGCAGTATGTAAGAATAGTCAGAAGGCCCAGCCAAGATTAAGGCATTGTGAAAATGAGTCACTGACAAAAATGTTTTCCAGTCTGAAGAGATGGGATAGATAACGGAAGGAAGAGAAGGAAGACCATTACAATCATTTTAGTGTTGGGAACAGAGGGACATACCAAAAATCTGTGGCTCAGCTAAGAGCAGAAGCAAAATCCTGTAGCCACAGTGCAGTTCTTTAAACCATCCTGTTTCTGTAAGTAACACTCAATGAAAGGACACTTAAGGGGAAGGCTACAATGGGATATAAGTGCAGATCACCATCTCACATTGATCATCCTGTTTCCATTGCATTCCATTGGCATTTGGGTTTTATGATGAGCTCCATTTCCTTTGGTGAGGGAAATAACCTCTTCTCTATATGGCCAAGAACAAGTAACATCAAAAAGTGTTTTTACAAGGAACGTACAGTGCAAGATTAAAGGAAGCCAGTGAGGGAAACAGTTTGTTATATTTTCATTTCTGAAAGCCACTAATCCTCTGGGTACTGATATTGGAGACCAGTTCCTGGAAGTTTTCTCTCCTGCAGACATAGAATAGATATGAGTTATTATTTTTAAGCTTCTGAGCATTGAACTATTCACCTCTATTGTTTATCTGACATGACAAATGCTGCCGACTTAGGGAACCTTTGTCTCCAAACCCACAGTTGCAGAATTCTCCATTTTGCACTGTTTTCAAGCGAATGCGATTACTTAGCAAGTATTCTGCACCCAGAGAAATAAGTTCAGGCTTCTAAATTATATTTCATTAATTTTAGGCACAGACCCAGAAGAAACCATTCTGAACGCTTTCAAGATTTTCGACCCAGAAGGAAAAGGCCGCATAAAGGCAGACTAGTAAGTCTATTTCAAATCCTTTAGAAGAAGAACAACAATAATAATAATTGCACAGTTTTAAAGAACTGCTTAAAAACTGTATTTGTCACAGTATTTTAAGAGGCAGAGAAACATTTAGCTTTGTAAGCCCGAGTTAAAAGTCTGGACTGTTGTATGAATGTATTTGTATACCAAAAAGAGATGTTATTGTCTTCAGACATTGCAAGAGCCAACGGAAATATAATCACATGTAGGCCATTAGATAGCCTCTTTTTGAAGGTCTGGATATAAATCGACACATGACTCTTTGTAAATTAACTCCATGTGTAAAATTAAAATGAATGTCTGGTGCCTAACTCTCAGTGCTTGACTAAAATGGGAAAGCTACTCCCCTCTTTAAAAAAGTGATCAATTTAATTAACTCTGAGACATGGTTTTAGTGCAGGACATTTTCCTTTTTATGTGTTTATCATTTGAGCCTTCTGCTTCTAGAAATAATTTGCTGTAAAATTCCACTAGATACAGTGAGGGCCAAACTAAATAATACTATTAATAATCTGGCAATTATTGTCCATATGGCTATTTTTAAATAAGGAGGCAGAACCTTATTTGTATTCATAACCTGTTGCACCAACAAAGCAATGTAGAAGGACTTTAAAAGGTAATTGCACAAATGTGAATCCTCCTTGCATTGCCAGGATGGTGCAAGCAGGACTTTAGGTGAGTGAGATAAATGATATCAAATCAGGGCAGGGGATGAGGAGGTCTGACCTATTGCTCCAGAGAAGTGTTTTACATACCTAGATTTATGCATATGTTTAAATTTGTTCATATGCTGAAATTTCATGGTGAATTTGGGGTCTATACTTTTACTGCAGCAGCCATTTCAGGTAGATTTTATAAAACATTGTATGTATAGGAAATCTATCAGGGAACCGTCAGTTACAAAATTGTATTTGCATCAATTATTTCTGCTTATGTGTGATAGCCTCTGACCAGAACCCTGTGAAGATTTCCATGACATTATCTGCAATTATTGATGAAAGTTAGTTGAAAATGTAAAATTCATGTAGAATATTTCTTTCTTTTATCAATGTGCTTTTCTATGGCAGTACCCCAGTGGGTCTGAGAACTTTTGCAACATCCAAAATAAAGGAGACAGTCTTTTGAGTAAGAACTTCCAAGTTCATTAAAACACAAGTGGATGTATCAATCAATCAGAAGGAACAGAGGGTGAAGAGTTGTCCTGATTGTTTTGGGGTTAACATCACCCAGTTTGGGAAGAACAGTCAGGGGGTCATATCAGAAGTGACTCAAACACCAGAACAAATGTAGCCTGTTGCCAAATAGGGCAGATCACACAGTAGTGAAATCACAGCCATGAAATACGAACTTCTGATACTCCACAACCCATGAAATGTTATATTTCCCACCACTATCTGTAACAATATCCTGCATACAAAATCTGCAGCTTGCCACACTGTGTCCAGTTCTACATTCCTCGGATGCTGGAAGCCAGTTGGAGTTTGGGGCAAATTAGGAATGCAGTATCACACTCCAAAATGAAGATGAGAGAGAAATATTTTATTTTTCCCTTGATGGAAAAGGTCAACGTTGTCCCCACCCCCACTGCACTGCTAACATTAGACAATTGTTTTAGTTCATCACCACAACAGAGCATAATGTTTACTTATTAGACCCGAGGGTAATGTTGATCATTACAGAACAAACCATTAAATCAATTCCGTGGGTGTCTTTGAGGTTTAACTTCTATTCATATGCTTCCAAAATGTAGACATTTGAAGTTTTGAAATAATTTTTCTGTTGGCTTATGCAGCCATTTCAATGCGACAGTTAATGCTAATAAATAATATTTCTCCACATTAAAAAATCCTGGAATGTTTCTCCCTAGAACCAGCCATGCTGACCTTTTAATCAGAACTTCTTTTTATGTTCGTGGAGTTAACATCTTTCTGGGGATTTTTATGTCTCTTCCCTCTGCGTGTTTTCACCTCTAGTCTGGAAATGACTCACTTGGTCCATGTGATGGTAGCTGGGATGGAGCCTTCTAACCTTTCCAGAAGCTCCAGGAGTTTATGACTTACTTCCAAATTCAATGACAGACTTTGTTTGTCTGCATCATTATAGCCCACATAAAACCCTTCCTAGAGCATGATGTCAAAAAGACAAAATGCTCTGGTCCCACTCTCAGCTGGTGTGAACTGGGGCGGTGTTTGGGAAGGCTGGACGGTTCAGCCCCACATGCCACTCATGGGGCAGAGTGAGTCAGGCCAACAGCAGCTGTGCCCAATGCTGAGGCCAATGAAACTTCTCCGATTTGGGCCAGATGAAAATGGAACCAGGGGGTGGAAGAGGTCCCAGGCATCCTGGACCTTGGAGGTGTTTGGCTGAGCTAGAGTTGATTCTCCCCGTAGCTGTAGAGCTCTGCTCCTTCCCACTTGCCTGTTTTCCTCTAAGACAGCACTGTAGAAAGGGAAAACCCAGAGGAAAACCAAAAATGTCCCAGAGATTTCACAGATAATTTTAAAAAAGGGTTTTGAAAATGTCAGAATGCAACAAGGTATTTGTAATTGTAGAAGGAATTGATGTGAGCCAAGACAAGGGATAACATTTAGACTCCTGAGTCAAGGCAAATGTATATATTTTTTTTTTTTTTTCCCCCAGAAGACTTGGAGTTTGATTTGGTTTTTGGGGTATTTTTTGAGAAGAAAATAAGCTTTCTAAAGAAAACAAGATACACAAAGAAAAAAGTGCATAAGTTCTGGCTTTGGAAATTGTGTTTTTTTCCCTATAAAATAAATAATGGAAAATGTGCATAGATCCTTTAGTGAGTCCTTCTTTCTTATGAGTGTGCCAGAGCCTACTGGGCTGTGCATCAGAAGATTATAATTAGATATTTGATCTTTTCTTTTCCCCTAAATACTTTAAGCATGTGAATAGAAGACACTCAGTGCCCAGATCTCTTTTTAATTCAGCCTTGTTTGCAATGAAGTTTATTTGTGACTTCTGACAAAACTGCTGTATGTGCTTCCTTCTATTCACCAAGCTCCTTCCTGGATCACACTTCCTATTCACATTTGCTAATGCTCTTTGTCCCAGGGCATATATATCCAATAATCAATTTATGCTGAGGGGAAAGATCTCTCTACTCTTGCACCCACTGATCATTTGAGAATTTGACTTCAAAAATGCAGTCACATACCAAATGGCCAGAGGAACAGAACAGAAACAGAAATTTGAGAAAAATATGAACTTTTCTAACTAAAGAGAATGGTGAAGTAACACAGGAAAAATATATCCAATAGCTTTTGCTCTGTCTGTGACTTCAGAGTATTTCCCAAAGCTTGCACAGGTATTTTCACACTTGTCCTTGTGAGTAAGATCCTTATTCATTGTCCAGAAACATCTTTTTTCAATTTTCCCTTTCTGGGCTTATCTGCTTATCTGCAGCTGATATCAACAAGAGCTCCAGAAGTGTATGTGCCCCTGCTGCAAACTGGGATGTGAAGCCTTTTCCTGGGAAAAATCACATTTTTCAGAGCTATGAGTGCCACTGTAGCTTTGCCACCCAAACTGCATTTCTGTCTGGGGGACTTTTCTCACTGGGTGTGTGCAGTGCACGGCAGCAGAAAGGGAGGATTTACTCTTTTGCCTGAACACCTCTACCCACGGTAGCTGAATTTTGCTCTCCTGGAAGTATTCCTGTTCAGGCATGATTTCTATTATAAATAGTTTTCAATATTCCCTTTAAAAAACAGAAGGGGCTTCTTCCAGAAAAGCTGCCCCTCTCACTCCCCCACAACAAATTCTTTAAAAAAGCAGCCTTTTTTCAAATCTACAAACCAAACGAGATTTCTATATTTGCCTCAGCTTTTGTTTTTGTGCAACAGACTGCTCACCTGTTATCACAGCTTTACAGTTTGTTTTACTGCTCCAGAATTGTGTCTGCTAACATATCAATACATTTGGTAGTGACAAAAGGAGACTCTGCCTCTTCAGCGTGAATGAAAACTGTGAGATTAATATAGGAATTCTTCAACAGGAAAGGGAACCTATTGGTGTTATTGAAGGGATGTTTAGGTGAATATAACTGAGTTTATACTGGTGGATGTCCCAGCACGTGGTGCATGTGCTGCCCTCAGCAGCATGAGTAACTGGGGGAAGTATAAAGACATTTTATCTAAAGGGGTTAGACTAGAAACAGAAATAATTCTTCCTGGCTTTTCTATTCACCTCTAAATTTAGGTTAAAAAAAAAAAA
>WEKY01032821.1:1077280-1326281 GCA_013390045.1 Picathartes gymnocephalus
AAAAAAAAAAAAAATTACATGCTCGACTGCCTTCCCACAATGGTCTTGAAACAGAGGGTAAATCAGCTGAGAGTCTGCCCCCAAAATACTGTCTTTGATGAGATTGCACGGGATGCAGATTGTGGGTGGGATCAGCTCCGTGTTACAGTGCTGTGACTGCAGATGAAGACAGGGCACCGTGAGATACAAGAGGTCTCATGCAGTTCCACAGCCCCCTCTGGGAATGGCTGCGTGCAAATAAAGCATTCTTGGGTGAGGATTCGCAATAGCGGCTGGAGCTCTCTTTCAAGTCCTCTTTCTCATTTCATGCTCTGTTCCTTTCATCCTCAGATTTTACAGAAAATATTCTCTCTTTTGGTTTTGTTAAGTGATCCAAACTTTAAACAGCAAGTGAGGAAACCTACCATTTTCGGTGAAGATAAGCATACAAAATTGCTGTATTTCAATTACAGTAATAACCTTAAACAATTTTAAACCTCTATAAAATGTCACAAAAGCGAAATAAGTTGGCAGAGCAAGGCATTGACACTGATGGGTGCCCACAGAAAATCTCTTAAAATATCATGTAAGGATTAACAACTCTAATTTATGCGGTCACACAGATTTTCTTTCATGCAACTTCAGGAGGGATCTTGCCATCTGAATTGTCATGTGCCATTATCACCCTTTAATCAGGTTATTTCGTTTTATTTGAACAGCATCAAAGAAATGCTTATGACACAGGCAGACCGCTTCAGTCAAGAAGAGGTAAGAAACTTTATTCAAAACGGAAATACAGCTCCAGCTCCTGTTCAGCAGTAAGTCCTTGCCCCTCTTTAAAATGCATGAATTCAGCTGAAATCCAGACTGTGAGAGGAGGTTGATGCCAGCTCTGGCAATTAGAAACAATTCAAAGCATCTCTTCTGAAGAGCTCCATGGCTAAATCAAAGTCAAATAGATTCTTTGGACTCCCATCCAAGTGCAAGTGTGGCCTATCTCATGCTGTTCTTCCCCATGGGCCGCTGGGCAATTGATTTACTGGAGTCCAAGTCCAAGTGAATTTGGGTGGGGATCATGTTCTGGTTTCCATTTCTGTGAGTTATTTGGTTTGAAATCTGAAATGAGGTAATGACTTGGTGGTTTGTGTGAGACTGAGTATGGATTCTACTGGCTGGTAGGAATTTAGAGGGACTTTGTTATCAGAAGAAGAGATTGAGTGGAGGTGGTTTGTGGACAGAACAGACTGGACAGTCTGTTCCAATCCAAACAGAGACTGGACTGTACATTTATCAACCAGGGCTTACCTGGGTTTCAGGGAGGGCTCTTCTCAACAGGGAACTTGAAGGATTCTAGCAGGACTTTATTAACCAGTTGTGTTCCAACTCCTGTTTCAATTTTACCAAGCCCAAGGAAAACTTTTCCATGGTGGTTAAAAGACCAGAGCACCAGGTAGCTGAGCTGGGTTGAAAATGAAAAGTTGTTCCTGTTGCTGTCCCACAGTCTGTGACACTTTCCTCTGTTTGCTTGGCAGATCAACCAGATGTTTGCTGCTTTCCCTCCAGATGTCTCTGGGAACCTCGACTATAAGAACCTCTGCTATGTTATCACCCATGGTGAGGAGAAAGACTGAGAGCAAAGAGAGGAGCTTCTCCTGTGATGCTGCACTGACTTATTTCATGATGCTCTTGTGTACAATACAAAGGGCTAAACATCCAGGATGTGAAGCCATGTGGTCATCAGAAGAGAACCAATAAAACAATTGAAAATAGATTAAAGCTATTTAATGCTCCTCTTTTATAAAATGGGAGGTTTTTTCCCCCATCTTTTTTTTTTCCTGTCAGGGGTTTGAAATGGAATTTTCTTGATGAACTGGTGCTTTTGTGATTTATTGACAAACCTAATGTTCACCAGATGGTCCATTGGGCACTGCAGCCTTACTTAACCTCTGTTCTTTTATACATAAGCTCCATGTATTAATTGAGAAGTCCTCTAACTTATTGCACCAGGAAGAGTATCTGGCAAATAGAATTATGTTCCATTTCACAGCCCCTCGCAATGGAAGTGTAAATAAAACAATCTTAAGCTCTTGTGAATATGCAATATGCCCTCTCCATCTCAGTGATGTGGCCAGTTTCTGAAACCGCTTGACTCATTTGCTTTGGTGCAGAAGAGCAGAAATAGTGGAATACTGGCTGGTTTTCTCATAGTAAATATTACTAGGTGAACTTAGAATCCAGGAATAATGAATTTCCCCCTTCAGAGACATCTCTATTATGTGGAGGAGGTTGTCCATGACAAACAGGAACACCTGGTCTGTCACCCCTGGCCATCATCCTTGAGTTACAGGTGAGACACACACTGGAAGGATGTGTTTGGCCAAAGATCATCAGGTCTAGGGACAAAGAGCAGAATTTGGGAACTGTAGCCCATGAAAGCAGATTACCTCTCACTTTTATAATCCAAGATTGGCCTGGTTTTTATATGGGCTACAGTTTCTTGTATTTAGACTTCTAGGAACGGGACCTATTCTGCCTATGTGGAATATTGCATGAACACTTCCTGCGTGGGAGGCAGAAGGACGCTGCAGCCAAAGGAAAACAAGCTTCTGCTGTTTTAACAGCTCATGAAAATGCTTTCCTTGTGCATCAGTGCTGCTGGAGCCACAGTCCCACAGACACTGAGAGGAAGCAACAAGCCACTTATTTTCTGTTTCCATCTTCTCCAGCTTTGTAGGAAGAGAACTTACGCGCAACGTGTCCAATTCTGCCTCCATCAAGAGGGGCAGAAATTCCATGAGAAAGCTCCAACATCTGCATGACTCAGGGATGTGACATTCATCCCTAAATGCATTTTCTGTTGTTCCAGCAAAATCCTGCATTCTGTGCACTTCAATAATAGAGAAGAACTGGAGTAAGAAGGCTCTTAGCACACAGAAAGTTCATAAAATAAATCTCCCCCTTGCCCCTGTGTGCAGGAGCTGTGTGAACATTCCTGCACCAGCACTGTTTTTCCAACATAACAAGCTGATTCTCAGTTGTATCTAGTAGGAATTATCTCTTTTAAAAATACCAGTGGACGCAGCTGAGACAAAATTTGCTCCTTTGTTGCACGAATCCTGCTGAAGATGTGGACAAGGCTTTAGCACTTCTTGCCACCAGTTCCTGTAACGCTTGAAGCGACACCCAGAGCTGTCCCTCCCAACACAATGAGCAGCTTCACTGGCCTTTGGGGACTCAGAAAACTTCAATGCAAGAGTCCACATGACCTGTTCTTCCACCTCCTGGGTCACTCATCAGCTGAGCTTTCCTGGACAAGCCCAGTTTTTATTCCTGTTTCCCACAATGGGCTTTTTCTCCCCAGAATGTTTTTCCTCACAGGTCCATGACCACTGCCCATGGGATAGGGTTGTAGATTGGCAGTGGGAGGTCACAGAGGTTGAGGATTTTTTGGTGGGCACAACAGAAAAGATGATTTATGTATGAGCTTCTGCTTTAGGCTCTTCTGCAGACCCAAGCAAGGGACAGCTCTTCCCAGAAAAGATCTGAGCTGCTCATGGGGAACGGCTGCGAAATGGATGTTTCATGTGCTGATTTAATTTGGAAATTTCTTGAAAGGTGGGTCTGTAAAATGCTCTTGTGTGGCACAAACACACGTACAAAGTGTAATGCTACCTTGTATAAGCCCCACAAAATCACATTTCCCACCAAATGAGTACCGAGCTGAAGTCACTCAGGCATCAGATGTCAGACAGTGCTCACGGTTTTTACACTGTGTTAAGATTTCAGAAGGAGACTGAAGTTGAGATGAAACAGCACACAGGCTTACCTTTGGCCTTCAATCTAGAGAGATTTACTTTTTCTCATGCAAGCTGCTAGGCAAAAACTTGGAGGATAATGCTCTTGAAAGATGAGGTCACACTTTTCCATCAAAGCACAGTTTTTGATGGGTCCTTTTCATCTGTAACTGTTGCATGACTTCTTCCAGTGCAGCTCTGTGACTTCTCAGGCTGATGGGGGTCTGGCCTGAGCAGTTCCACATTCTCCCCTTCCCCTGGCTGCATCCCTTCCCTCCCTCCAGGCAGCACCAGGGCTCAAACACACACAGCAGGTGCTGACTGAGAAGAAACCTCCTCGCTCCCTAAATTTCCTTTCTGGACTCTGGGACATGACCACCCTCTTCAGTTCTGCCTTGTTTGGATATTGCTGAGGTCACTTCACCTTACCCTGCTGCAGGCTCCCTCACACCTGCAGACGGGGCAGGAGCATGGAGCTGTGGGGAGGATGGAGAACAGGACCACCTGAGCGTGGATTAGCTTGAGCCAGGCTTTACCATCAGGAGAGGTTTAGTCTGGAGCATTGCAATTTTGAAGCAAATCACTTGATAGCCCTTACTTACCTTCAGCAACCTAGGTAGCTTTTCTGGAGGAAGCTAAACCAGAGGCTCTGCTTGGAATTCGGTCCAGGTTCCCTTTGGTTCCTGGTGGGACCAAACCAGTGCAGCTGGGATCCCTGCAGCAGCACCGAACAGTGAAGCACCAGCAGGGAGCTCCCAGCCAGCAGAGCTCTCGGGACCCTCTGAAGTGGTTCGTGGCTGTACAAAGCCCCAGGTGCCATCTGACCCTGTCTGCCTTCAGGCTTTTTGCAGTTCTGCTCCTTTCTTGTTGCCGCACTTTTATCTTGGTTCAAAATCTATTTCTTCCTTTTCTTTTTCCCGTCTGTTACCCTGGAATTATGGCACTTCAAGGGCAGTGCAGCTGAGGTGCCTGTTACAGATTGCTTGAGGAGATCTTGGGATTGGGCTATGCCACCAGTCTGGTTGTACCTCGAACCCTCGGACAATCATGCAAGACAATTTGGGGTTGTAATGCTCCCCCTCTATAAAGGGGAAGGACAAATGTTCAGATAAACATCATGAAAATACTCAAGATTCAAAACAAGCCTGTATCAACCCCAATTTCATTTCAATCTCTGTTTTCATAGGGGGACATAGGGACGTGCTCATGGGGTTTGGATGCAGATTCAAACAACTGAAGGGAACAAAGAGTTCAGAATAATTCCACAAAACAGATTTTCACCAAGCATCATTAAAATGATCAGATGGGAACTGAACTTGCATGAACCATGGCAGTTGCTCTTCAGTGTCAGCCCTTTTACAAACAATTACTATTTGGATGGGAAAAAACAAAGAAGCAGGGGAGAATTGATAATGTATTTTATTAACTCTTAAAAGTTTAATCCCATAAACCTTTCTGAAACCTTGTGAAATGGTAGAGCAGCCTTTGAAACAGACTGCAGAGAAAGGTTCTCATGAGTTCCCCCAGTTTGTTGTTCTGCTTAGAGGCAGGATTGTTGTTACAAATGTTTGTCTGACCTGTCTAAACTTTGTAGGTAGCCTCAAGTCCAAAGCTAGCCTTAGATTTATGCATTTTTTCCCCCTAACCTAAATCTTTCTGTCTGCAAATTAAGCCAATTTCATCCTTTGCATCCTCTCTGTAATGACGTTAGCACACTGTTTAGTTTTCTTTTTTCAGTATTCTTTTTCCAACTTTTCCTCCGAGTAATCTTTTCTCCACTCCCAATTTTTCTTGCTCTCTTTAGGATTACCTTAAGTTTGTGCATATTTTGTCTTTAAACATCGTATGCCAACTTGGACACAAAATTCCAGCACCAGCAAGATTGGAATAATGATTTCACAGGTTGGTTGTCTGTAGAAAGCCAAACAAACCAATCCCCCACTGGGATTCAGCAGCACAGAAGGTTATGAGTGTTTCTAGGCAATGTGGGTAGAAGTTTATTCCAGACCTCTCTTCCTTAATAACTGCTTGTTTCTGATCCCCCTGTATCTTCTTCTGTCTAACCCAGAAAGTTCCTCAGATCTGAGTCCCTGCCTCTGTTACCGTGGTAATGTGCCAGCAGGGGTTATCTGAGGACATACCTTGAATTTTCACAAATGTTAACAAGGTGTAGATTGTCTGGAACCTCCTTTTTCTACCTGAAAACAATGCCAAAAGTGTTTAAGGTTTTCATCAATGACCTGGGTGATGGGACTGGGTACAACAAATCCATGCTTTTCCCAGCTGTGTCCATGCACAGGATGGACATGTTGGAATACAGGAAAGCCCCTTTAAACTTTTGGACTGTGAAGGTGATCAAATATCTGGCTTGGCCAGATAGCTTGTGGAGCTCCCAAATATTGCTGGAGATATCCCAAACCCAGCTGGATCTGGTCCTGGGAATCCTGCTGTAGCTGATGCTGCTCTGACAGGAGGTTTGGTCTGGACAGTCCCCTGTGGTGCCTTCCCACTGCAAACCCCTGTGATGTTCATGTTACACTCTCAGCACTGTCAGCACAGCCCAGGTGACACTGCCCTTGCTCTGGGTGGCATCTGATCAATCTGTGCTGCACTTTGAGCCTCAGATCCTCTCCTGAGCACATACAGCCTGACCAATTACTCCTTGAATTTTACTTTCTTCTAACATGTAACAACCTGCACTGATCTTTAATTCATCCTTGTTGGCTTCCTGTCTCCCCTTCAACTTAAAGCTGTTCTGAATTCCACCCCTGTCCTCCAAACTCCACATAAGCTGCCTTAGCTTATTGCCCATCATCCACAAATTTTGTATGTTCTCTGTTTCACCCTCCAAATTGTTAATATTGAACAGTATCTGACCCTAGGGCAGTTTCATCCTCCTCCTTTTCCTTCTCCCTATCATCCTTGAAATGTCTCCTGATTTTATCAGTGATAATTTCACGTTGGACATGTTTTTAACTGTACTCAGGGGCACTGGTCTTTAACCTGCCTGCAGGTACAGAGAAAGTTCTGCCCCTTTGGGCCTCACCTCATTTCCTGCTCAGTCTGTTTGAATCCAGGTGGTCACCAGCAGGATGTCCACGAGCCACATCTCTCTGAGCCATCCTGTGACAACACTCATGCCCAAGGAGAAGGAATTTCCCACTGTGAATGGGGAAAAAACAACTTCAGCCAAGTTGGTTTGTACATGTGAGTAAATGCACTTGGATTCCTAAAGGGGAGCCCTTAAAAGTCCCCAAATCCCACGGCCACAGCTGAACCCAGGACATGAGGTTCAGCTCATGAAGGACTCCTGGGATGTTGCTGCTGTGGAGAGCTCTCTGTCCAGCTGCAGCACCTCAGGTCCCTTCCCTGCTGTGGAGCTCTTTTCCAAACTCAGGACTTTGGGAGCAGCAGGAAGGAGCCAGAATTTGGATCTTTGAAATATATGTGGGCACACATGGTATTTGAAATAACATTTTCCTGACATACAGACCTGGTAAGTTTTATCAGAGTTATGGAACTTAGGGGATTCTCACGTGTACTGACTTCACTTTGGCCACTTGGATGTGGTGTATATTCAAGGAGGCTCCCCTCTGCAGGACTTCTCTTCAGAGGCTGAAGGGAGAGAGGTCCTTGAACAGGCATTTTGTGGCACTTAAGCTCCTCTCTCCTCTGATTCAGCCCCTGCAAGCATCTGTCCAACCCCACTGGTTGTAAAGCAGAAGCATAGGAATGCTAACTCAGGTATTTAAGGTCAAGCATGGCAATACCTCCTCGAGTCCTTATCTGGTGAACTGTTGCCATTTGTTACTGTCCCTTTCAGTTTAAATGATTGCTTAATGTGCCTGTTGACCTGAGAAACATAATTTTTTTTGCAAAATATACAAGCAAGCTTGTGTTTGGTCAGCTGCTTCAGCAGGAATACAGAGCTTAGATGCCAGGGCAGGCAGGAATTTTTTTTTTTATAATGATTAAAAGACAGCAGCTGCCCTTTCCTGGGGTGAGAGGACTTATGTACAAGTGAAGGGAGATCCAAACAGCCTTGTCCCTTTAAGCTTTGGCCACTGCAGGTTCCACCACAGCTGTGATGAGTAGAAAGTTCATGACCAGAGAGTAGGGTGGGATGGGGTGAGGCTTCCTCTAACACGCCAGAAAGAGATAAATCTCCATGAATTTCCTGGTAAGCCAGAGCCTTTAAGATATCAATGTAAAAAGGATGCAGTTTAAATAGCAGCCAGAAAGGAGTTGTTTTGTAGAACAGGAATAAGCCAGTTTCAGCAAGGATCATGCCCTTCCCCAACCAGGCTGAGAGCGCAAAGGCTGTGACAGAACTTAATGCTTGGAAAAATAATACTGGTGTGAACTAAGTGCTGAAGCAGTACAAGTATCCATATTTTGTCTGGAATTGCAAAAAGCGTTATGGAAATACCATTGATTTCTTTTTCAATTGGTGCTACAGTTCACCCAGGTTTGTACAAACAGGCAATGCTGAAATACTGTGTGTTACTGCCCTGGAAAAGATGGAAAAGTCCAGTTTTGTTCCAATGCGAAACACATACGAGGCAGTGTGGGCAGAGCCCCGAGGCTGCCACAGCCTGGATGCTGGCAGTGACCCCCCAGTGTCCTCTCTGCTGTGGCTGTGCCAGCCCTGGGCACGAAATGCCACCAGGTTTTACCTTCCCACGCTGAGCTACAGCCACCAGCTGAGGGCTCTGGTCAGGGCCCCTCTCCCTGCGGTGAACGTGAGCTTTTCACCTGCATTTTTCCATTAAACTGCAGGCTCATGGGTGCATGTGAGATATTTTCAGGTTCGCTAAATTCAAATCCCAATTTGTTAAATACTGTAATGCCTTCGAGCTGCTGCTGAAGACAGCTGGCAAGTATTTAATGCAACCTCTTTGGGACCTCTTTCTTAGCTCCAGTGTTTCCGTACCTTTGGAGAAAAAGCACTGGAGCAGGGATGGCACCAGGAGCTGTCCCACACCTGGTGCTCCTCCAGCCCCACAGGTTAATTAGCAGGGGGCTGTTAATGCCAGCCTGCCCCAGGGAAGCTGCCAGAGAGGATGAGGATGGGGCTGCTCTGTGTCTGCACAGCCCCGGCTCTGCTGTCCCCGCTCCTGCACAGCCAAGGTGGAGCTGAGGCCTCGGCAGGCCGAGGTAAGCTGGTGTTTTTTTCCAAGGAGAACGTTAATTAGGGGGTTGGAGGCCTTGGAACAACCCTGGGATTGTGCCTGGGGAATGGGTTCTTTGGGGAGGAGGGACGGGAAGGCTGTGGGGGGGTTTTGTTGTTTTGTCTTCCCTTGGCTGTGAGTGACTTTCAGTGCCCTGTTTAGTCAGCTGTGGCTGATTATATAAAGTAACCCCCTGGCTTTTCATATAACATAGAAAGCTTATCACCTTTTCCAGCCACTACGACACTCATTAAAGTCCCTGGAAAAACAACCACCTGCTTTTACTGTTAAAGATCTCCTGTGTTTTGTGCGTGCTGCAGTGGGTGAAGCCCTGGGGTGCTGGGCACTGTGTCCTTATGGCAGGGCCTTTCCAGGCTGCCTGGCCGTGTACCTGGCTGAGGGAGGAAAAAAAAAATCCTTTTTTTAAAATTCCAGATGGCTCCCTCTAGTTATGTTTAAATCTCAAGGTAAAAACAGTGAGAAAAATGGAGCCAAATTCCTCAAAGCCCTGCTCTCATTGGTTTTCCATGTTAGGACTGGGAGGAAAAGAAGAGGCCGGGGCCAGTTTAACTGCTGTGGGTATTGGTGGCATTCTGTGGAAGGGCTGAAGAGAGCAATAGGATTTTTAGTGCTTTTGTTACTTTCAGTGTAGCGAGGGACAGAGCAGAGGCCACTTCAGACCTCTGAAGTGATGTGCTGGGTCTGAACCCCTTCCTTGAAGGGGACACCCCTCCTCTCACGACCACTATGCTGGTGGCTAAATTCACCAAATAATTTGGGTAAGTTGAATGCGTCCAGTCATTCAAAACTCCTATGGTCTCACTCAACGCTCCTTACAAGTACCAAGGCATATTTCTCGAGCTTTGGGGTGGGTAAAAATAAAGCCCCTGTGCTGTGTGGCAGCATGGGGGCTCTGAGGAAGAGCCCCTCAGCCTTCCCCGTGACCTCCCACCAGCCCTGCTGGCTCCCTGTGGGCAGAAAGGGGCACGTATGGATTTGGGAACAGCTAATGGAGATACAGCTGAGGCAGAGCTTCAGCTGCTTTCACCAGGAAAAGAACAGATGTTCCCAATAAAACATGGACTCCTCAGATGTGGGTGCCTGGCTGATAACAAACAGCAGGAGAGCCCTGTGCTATTAGACCACAGTGAAGGTTGGGGTGGGTTCTCTTGTGTCTCATAAACACTTGAGTCTGGTGGAGCCCTCAAGTGCATCTTCATCCTTTGCCCAGCTGCCTGCACCGTGAAACCCACAGGAACTTCGTATCTTTGAAACCTCTCCCACTCTGTCAGGCTTGGCTGAAGTTTGCATGTGGTTATTAGAGCAGAGGACAGGCAAGTGCATGTTTTATTGTTCTCCATCCCCCCCAGTGTGCTTTTTCATGTGTGTGCATATATCCTGCCGCTCCCAAATCAATTTGCTGTTGAATCCTTGCTTTAGTGTAATTTAACTGGCAGGGATGGGAACTTGCTTTATTTTCTTTTTCTTCGGAGTTGTTTCCATCTACTGTTTTATGAATATTCCATTGCTCAATAAGGGGAGGTGGAAAATGAAATCCCAAGATCATCTTTTAAAGAATGTTAATGACCATGAATGTAACCAATATAGTTAATAACAGTCCAGGCAGAGATGGAAGACCATTCCCTTCTTTTGAGTAAGGGCCAACATAGCTTTCTGATTATCCCTACTAGAGAGGGATCTGGATATTAAAGGATAAGTCATGCTAAGTATTTCCTTCTTAGACTCCTTATTCATTTATGCCTACTGGTTTTTGTCATCTTTAAAGGTGTTGTTTAGCCTGGTTTGAATTACTTTAAACCAAAAAATTTTTAAAGACAGTTCTTGAATCCACGGAGATGTTTGCTAAATCCTTTGATTAAAGGGATGAGGTTTTTCTTCTTTAAGCAACATTTGGTAACAAAACTAAGAATTATTCTTAATTTGAATTGTGAAAGGGAGGGATGAGGACTTCAGATTTCAGAAAGCTCTGCTTGGTGGAAGGGGTAGCGAGTGTTCGGTTTTCTTGTGCTTTTCTGAGTTAAACATTGGGAAGCTCAGCAGCGTCACGGATCCCAGCAAGGAATTCTTAGGGGGGAAAAAAAAGAATTGTTTCCTTTCCATAAAGCAAAAACCAGTAGAAAACCCCCATATTTTACCCCTGGAGCAATGGGAAGATAAGGAAGTATTGGGCAGAGGGAGAAACAAAGCCCTTTGGCTGAAGAGGCTGTTGCCTCTAGGTTTCTCTCAGCTCCGCCTCCTTCCTTTGTCCCTGTATTCCTCAGTCTCCTCCTCCAGTCTAGCTGCCTCTTAACCTCATTAATACTTTGCTTTGATGGTCTTAAGTTCTTGACAATTTATTCCAGATGTTTGCTACTTTGAGTGAAATAGATTTCCCAAATTTCCTGTTTACTCTTAATGTCTTTTGTCTTTTTCTTCTTTGAAAGTGTGACATTTTTTTTAACTTCTTAGCAATCCAGACATGTTAGTTCACTGTTCCACCCCCTCTTCCTCCTGGCATCTCCTAAAGTTTGTGGCTCTTTCCACAGAATGCACACTCCTTTTTTGTTTTCTTCTTGTGGGGCAATCTTGATCTTTTTCACCTTCCTTAATTCTGCACACATGAAAGTCTGACTCGAAAGTTTTTTAGGTGTGTTTGGTGTTGCTTCTTTTTCCTATGGGTGCACACCCAGAGGAGAGCAAGAAAATTATGGAGAAAGAACATAAAAAAATCATACTTTTTGACAGGCTCCAGACCAAATGTCCTTCAAACATGGATCTTACTTGTTCCTTCAGGTGCTTTCCATGAATTACCTGGAGAGCTGTGAGCAGACAGAGTGGGCTGGCACTGCTCCTTGAGCTGCTCAAGGTGTAGAAGCTGTGGCTGCTGTTAACAGGGTTGGCACAATTCCCTGCACCACGAGAGCAGTTGGAGCAGCACAACCGCCCTGGGAATGGCTGTGCTGTTGGAACTTCCCATTGCAGCAATAAAAACGTGTCCATTTTAAAGTGGTTGTATGGCTTTAATTATTCTGTTGTTTTCTTTAAAAATAAAACCAAAAACAAAACAAACCTTTAAGTGAACCAGGTTTTCCAAGTACAAAAGCTGTGCCTAGACCAGGCCTTAGGCCTCAGTCTTGCAGACACTTTCACAGGTGCTTAACTTTACCATTATGAGTAATCCTATTGATTTTCAACGGCACTGCTCAGGCAATAAAGAGTGCATTTGTATGATCTGGGGCTTACCATGGGGTGTATCAGAAGTCACTCTTCTGAAATTAATGATTACATGGGTGTAAGAGGAGTGTCCACCCTAGGATTTAGTTAAAATTAATAGGACTTTTGATTGTAGGCTTCCTTTGAAGTATTTAGCTGTCCTGTCTGCTCCTTAGAGTGCTGTATCTTGAGGGCCAGTCATTTTTTTGACTTTTGTTATGATGACCTTCAGAATAAATATTCAGGTAGGACTTGGTGTACTGTGACTTTCTAGCTCTTGACCGATTGTAATTTTCCATGGAGGCTCTTCCAAGTGTCAGTCCCTTTACAATGTCATTTCTGTGGTGTCTGACACTGGCTGAACTCATTCTGCACGTTTCCAGCCTCTCCATCTCTCTTTTCCATCCAGTTGCCTATTTTCATGAAACTTGTGGCAACGTGACAGCTCTGAAACTCCCGTCTTGCTCTCAAATTGGGCTGAAAGCAACCAACTCATTTCAAAATTATTAGAGATGCATGCTCATGCACACCATGATCATATATATGCAGTATTTTTGAAGGAAGTCAGGCAGAAAAAATAAAAAGTGATTTGATTAGGGATAGATGCATTATAATGTTTCATGAGCTCGAAAAAAATTACTTTTCTGTGTGGCTGGTCTTACAAATGTGCTTTAGCCCAACTTATCTCTTACCCCCCCCTTAACAAAAACAGGCATAAGGACACTATTTATACAAAATATTAGGGAAAGGTTCTTCCCCCAAAGGGGGGGGGGGGCTGCCCAGGCTCCCCAGGGAATGAATGGGCACAGCCCCGAGGCTGCCAGAGCTCCAGGAGCGTTTGGACACTGCTCTCAGGGATGCACAGGGTGGGATTGTTGGGGTGCCTGTGCAGGGCCATGAGTTGGACTGGATGATCCCTGTGGGTCCTTTCTAGCTCAGGACATTCCATGTTTCTATTTCATAGAGATGGACAAGCCTTTTTGGAAGCCACAGAAGGAAAATTCCCCTTTTCAGTATTTCAGCAGTATAAATGTAGGCTTGGCACCAGAGCTGAGAGGTCTGTGCCAGCTGCTGCCATGGTGGGTGAGTCATTTCTGCTCAGGTGTTTGCTGGAGAAGGAAATCTTTGAGTTCTTAGAGAAATACTTGGGGGGAAATGGCCCTGTTGTGTTAAAGCACAGGAATCTGACATCCCAGCCAGCTTTGTCCCAGCTGCCTGTGCAGCAAATCACTAAAGGGCACAGGGATTTGACTCAATCTAGCCTGTTTTCCCCTTTAAAAGGGCAATTTTAATTTAAGGAGTTTCAAAATAGGAAAAGAAAAACAACCAAAAAAAAAGCCCAGGTACTGAGATCAGGAAGAGAACCTCCAGCTTCAGCTGGCGTGTGTAGAGAAGGAATGTTCAGTGTGAGAGGGTTTGTTCTGAATGGCTGCAGTGCCTTGTGCTGCTCAGCACTGTGTGTTGCAACCCCAGCTGCCAAACTGTGAGTGGTGTTCATGCTGCAGTTGTGCAGGGAATGCCACAGCTCTGCCTGGCAAGAACCTAAACTGCAAATTTTACAGAAATTGTGGTGAATTTCCATTGCGCTCCGCAGGAGCAGTCAGCACGCACTCTGTTGGATCGTGCTCTTTGGCGCTGTGGGACCAGGGGTGGGAATGCAAGAGTCCCAAATTCTGTCAGTGACTTAATGAACTCTTGAATAAGTTGCTTTTGCACTTGCCCATCTGATTGTCTTTGGAATAATTGTGGCAGTTTGTTAGGATTCCTGGCACTGTGCAAGTGGGCGCTTTGCAGGAGTCTTCAAGACCCCCAGGAATTGCCAGGTAGATGATGATAACTTGCACATCCATTATTGTTTCCTGGTGTGGAATTGCCTCATCCAAATCCAATCTGCATTTAAGGTAAGTTCACAAGACAAATGTCAAAAATGCAAGCTCTGAAAACGCTGCTTCTTTCCTGCTCTTCAACAGCATTTGCTGCCAGTGTCATTGTTCTGCCTCTGTTTTGGGGACATCCGTGGGGCTTTGGAAGGGGATAAATGTTACAGCTGGTTTTTCTCCCTGCTGTAGGTTGTAAGACCAGACTCCTGGGTGCTACCAGGAATCTTGCACCTTCTCCAGGGAGAAGGATGGGGACTTTGAAGTCTTGGACAGCCCCAGGGGCTGCTGCCACTGCCCTTACTCCTTCTAAGTATTGCTCTTGGGGCACTGCCACTGCTACTGCCAGGACTTGAGGCTCCAGCTCAGCCCCTGCTGGTGCTGTTGCTGGCTCAGATGCCTTTTTTTGCAGCTCTCTGGTCAGACAGTTGTTAGCTGCAAACCTGGGGCACGGAAGGTTGGGCACTACTTGTCTTAATTTCTTTTCTCCTCTTCATTTGCTGTTCACCATTTTGGAGATGAGTATAAAGGGAGACACACTGTGTAGAAATAATGTTTTTTTTTGGGAATGATCTTTCAGTCATAGCCTTTGGTTAAATTAGGACTGAGTAGTGTGTCCATGTGAGGCTGAACCAATTAATTTGGGTTTGAAGGCACCAATATCCCATGAGAAGCCCTGGTGAAACTGGAGGCTGGGGTAGAAAAATGTCTTTATTGGGTTGTTGGATGTTCTAGGATTTTGCTGTTAGCCTAAGAAACAATTAATTCCTTTTCAATCTCCAAGATGCCCCTCAGGTCCTGCCTGCAAGGAATAGGATCAGCCAACACTCTCCATGCAGGACCTTCCTGTCCTGTGTCATTTGGCCAAAGAACACAATAGAATCTTCAGTGTTGGTTACAAAATACCACAAATGGGCATTGAAACACACTGAATTTGCTAATATGTCTCTTCATAACTTTTATGTCTAGAAGCCCCAGCTGTGATCAGGGCCTTGTTGTGTGAGATGTTATGCAAATACATATTTTGTACAAACAGGATGATGCAATCACATATGGAAAACTTCATAATCACAGCAGAAAGAGAGCAAGAGGGGAAAGAAAACAACCACATGGAGTTGCTTCTTCAGGGTCACATGGTGGGACACTGGCAAAGGCAGGAACAGCAGCGGGTCTCCTGGGCTCCTTATCTGCCATGGCATCCTGCCTCATCCAAACCATCCCTGTGCTTTCCCAGAGCTCCTTTAAACTCTGTTGCAGAGCTGCAGCACTGAGGGGGTTCAGCTAATTCAATTTACCCCTCGTTTGTCAATCTGCTCCCCTCCCCAGAGCCCTGTGGCTGCTCTGTGCTGCTGGGAACTGAGCTGGGCTTTTTTGGTTTCCAGAGAGGAAACAGAGCAGAGCTGGGATGCTGCACTGAACCGTGGAGATGCCAACCCAAGAACAACTTGTGGTCACAAGCCAGGCTACCTGGTTTGAAATTGTGTCCAACTGCTTGGCAGCTAAATACCTCTGAAACTTATTAAATTAACCAGTTAGACCGAGGCAATATACAGGGTACACAGGCCAAAGAAAGCATTGTGGGTGTAACCTTTTGAAGGAGAATTATAATTGCTGCTGATCAGGCTGTTACAGTAAATGTCGTGTCAGTGTTTCCATATTGGTTTCTCTTTTTTTAATTTTCTTTTTTTTTTTCCCTTTTATTTTTCCCTGTGTGAAAAAGTTTGCACCTCATGAAAAGGTTTTCATGTGCTGTGAAATGCAATGCGAAACCACTGGATCTTTGTTACCCAAAGAACCTGATCTTTTTTACCCGAAGAATTTGCCCTGTTTAAACAGGGGAGGAGCAGCCTTTAAAACTGGGGTTTGAACCTGATGCCAACCACCCAAAAGTTTGGGGGAGCCCAGCTCGCGCTTGATTATCCCTATGGTGAAAATGATTCCCTTTGGTTGTCGTTTAGCACTGGAGAGGTGACAAATCCAAGGGTCGGGTACACCTGTGTGGTTCAGCCCTGGGGACACAAACGGCTTTGCTGTGTTTGTGATCTGTGTGTGGGGTGGTTGGGATGAGGGCAGGATGCTGCTGCATCCCCACAAAGGGCTCTGTTACTGGGCAGGCTCTGTCTCAGCCCACACAAATGTGCTGCACTTGATTAATCACCTTCATTATGGTCATATTCTCGCCCAGCCAGGAGCAGGGCACTGTGCTGAACCAGCCTCCCTTTGTTTTCCCTGGAACTGCCAACCTGTTTCCCCAGGCCACACCTCCTTTCTAATTTGAGTGACAAAATTAGGGAAAAACTGGTTTGCGTCTTGCTCTTCCATCCGCCTGGGCATGTCTGGGAATCCCTAAAAATGACTGAATTCAGTGGTTTAAACAATTTTCTTTTTTTTTTTTTTTTTTATTACACACCGCCCACAATAACGCTGAAGTGGCTTCATAATGGAAATGCTGACACGACTTGATCGCCGCAGCCCTGGGAGTGTGTTCCACCTTCTATTGTTTGCCTTGGCCTCTGTAAATTGTATATTGCCTCAGTTTAATTGGTTAATTTAATAAACTTCTGCAGTGCTGTATCAGTTGCCCGGCTCAGCTTTTATCCACCAGGCTGATGAAGAAAGTATAAGTTTCAAAAGCTTTCCTGTACGAAGTTAATCAAATAAAAGGTATCTCCTACTGTACTTTGCATGTATGTCTTGGAAAGATGGCTTGAATTGACACATTTTTACAATTAAAGCATTTAACAAAACCCTCTAAAAATCTTCTTTTAAAAAGGGGAATTTTACACTTAAAGCTGTGCAATGCTTCAGTGGCCACATCTGAATGGTATCTTAGGCTAAATGGTATTTTAGATGGACTCTTGGGACTGCAGAGGGGGGAGAAAAGTGGGAAAAACATAACAAGAATGATCTAAAGCTATTATGGAATGGAAGTCTTGCAATCCAGCCCTGTGTGAGGCTTGGGTGACCTGTGCTCATTTTCTGGTTCTGGCTGAAGCTCCTCACAACCACGAGCAGATCCTTTAGCACCTCTCTGCTTTGTTCCCTGTTTTCCCTCTTTTGAGAGTCTCATTAACTCCAATTTTGACATTTGGGGCTCGCATCTGCAATGGGGCTTTTCCTTTCCTGAGCTGGAGTAAGGAGGAGTCAGAAAGCTCAGTACCTTCAGTGTGGGTGCAGCAAAGCTCCTTGCAGGGCAGGGCAGAGAGCCCTGGAGAGGCCCCGTGTGCGGGAGTGTTTATCTGTGCTCAGCAGAGCCACAGGGCCCCATGCACGTGTAACACGAGCCCATCTTTATCTGCTTTAATCCTCAACTCCAGTGACCCCAGATTTAGGGGTATTCATCCATCGAGAGTGATTTAGATCTACTTGATCATGCCTCAGGGCAGGGGGACAGCCTAGGTTACTTCTTGATATCCCTTCCAGCCCTGTTTTTTTATGACTCTATTAGATCTGACAACAACAGAATCCTATACTTTGTTCCAAAGGCTTCGTCCATTAATTAGTACTTTGTGGTGCACAGCTCCTCTTCCCTTGAGGAGCTCTAAGAGGTTGACAAGTGCTAATTAAGTCCTACACGAACTGGTGTGTTGGGTAATAATTATTTTACAGGTAGAGAAACTGAGGTGCAAATGTAACCCACAGGAAGTTTTGGGACAGAGTCCCACTTCGATGCTTAGCATTTTAGCTGCTTAAAATTCAGGCTGAGTTGTGCCTGTGGGCTGTTGTCAATGGAGAATAAGGTGGTGTTTCCCTCCTCCTGCCCACATCTGAGCCAGTCAAGGCTGTAATGGGCTCACCAGCCACGTTTGAGCTGCATCAGCATCAGAGGGGCACTGCTGGTAAAATGAATCTGGCCTGCGTGCCAAAAATAAGCTTATTTTTTTCTCTATTCCACGCTTCCTGGACTTGCAGAATTACACAGACTTTAAAGGGGAGCTGCCCCAGAGTCCTGAATCAGGGCTCTTGTGTGGAGAGGCAGGTAACCTCTTGCAGTCCATGCCATTTGAGTGTAATTTTCAATCAAACATTTGCCACTGTAATTAGTCTGCTTCAGAGTTCTCCGGTGTGGAGTGACGCGGCCAAGTGGCGTTTGAGAACACTTGAAGAGGAAACGGGCTAATTAGTTTAGCTCTGGGTCAACAGCACCTCAGGAGCCAGACTGGGTCTCTATCTGGGCTGCTGTGTTTAAAGTTCTCTGTTTAATCAGCAGTGCTGGGCTAACGGAGGGTCTCTGGTGTGGGTGCTGAGGTGTGGCTGGAAGGGTTTCTTTTGTCCTGTAGCAGGACCATCACCCATTCCTGTGTTTCCATCTGTGATACTGCATCCCTAAGAGAGACATCACCTGCTGGTTTTTCCATGCTGCTTTTCCTGTGTTTTCTGCATCAACACCTGTTTGCAAGGTTAGGTTTTGTGTAGAACTCCAGGGAAACTCACTGATTCCAGAAATAATATTGAGTGTCCTTAATCAAATTCTGTCCTGAAGACTTGGTGATTCCACCGACTTCCTTGGCTCTGTGAAGTCTGTGCACAGGGATCTGAGTTTGATCAGCTGTGGATTCTGAAGCAAATTTCATTCCACCACACCAACCCTCGAAACCTCCCATTTGTAAATTACCCAGCTGAATGCCCACCTTAGTCTGTGCTCACAATTAAAGATCAAATTTTACAAGAGCCCTTCCTGGCTCCACCTGAAATACACATTAAATGTTGGCAAACCAGGAATGCGGACCTGAGAGTACAAATTCCAGGGTAGTAGCAAATTTGTCCTTGATGTGCTGCAGAGGGGCTGGTTAGGCAAGTTAAACTCCAATTAGCAGCTTTCGTGTGATGGAAATTGCTGTCTTGTTGCCACTGTCCGGCCTTGTCACGCTGCTGCACATCAATTCCCTCCCCTCCTCCAGGGTGTGGTCTCCACTCGCACGCTGTAATTTGTGGTGCTGCTCAGTTTAAGAGGACCACATTTGCCAGTCCAAGCCGTGTCGTGGTGGGAGGGTGAGGTGCCTATTGCAACCAGGAGGGTTTTTCCCGTTCACACTCGGTCTCTGGTAATCCCACAAGCCAGGGTGTGATGCAGCTTTGCACGGCAGCACAGGCTGGGAGGGAATGGGCTGGCTTATCGGGAGGGCAGGAGGAAGTGGTGGGAATGAGCCCCAGAGACGTTTCTGCCTCGTTTGTTCTCCCTGAATGAAGAGTTTTTCTTGACTAGGACTGCACAGTTGGGCTTTGCAAGTGATCTTGTCCCGAACTGTGCTGGACATGCAGGTGTTCCCTTGTGCTGTGTGAGGCTCCTGCCAGAGCAGTTACACCCTGGCAGGACAGATCACATCCGCAGTGCTGCACAGTCCCTGTGCAGTGCCCGTTTTGGGCAGTTCTCCCACAGGGTTGCAAACCTTAAAGAAACCGTTCATGCAGTTCTGAACATCTCTCTCTCTCTCTGTTGGATGTTTCAGAAATGGGGCTCCTTTTCTTTCAGAGGTGGCACTGCAGAATGCAGAAAGGAGACGGGCATCTCCCAGCTCTTTCCAAGGAAGCAATCTCAACCTGTTCTGCTGGAGAGGCAGCAGCCAAGTGGAGAGGGATGGAGAAGCACTGGGAGCAAGTAACACCCCGTGTTTTCCCCATGATTACAAGCCTAAAAGGCTTGTCAATGGACATGAGCAGTGAATTCTGCCCCTCCTCCACTCACTGTGGGCCAAACATCCTCAAACCTGTCCCACTCTGCTGTGTGTCCAGATCTGGAGCATCTTCCCACCAGGACAGGCTGCATTTTATGGCTGTGCAGGAGGATGGGGCACTAAGGGAAGGTTCAATACTCAGGGGCTGCCGTTGGGAGCCCAGCTGAGTAGTCTGGGCAGTCACCAGCTGCTAAGAGAGCAAATCAGCAAGCAGAAATGTCCTTGAGCATTGCCAAAATGGCCAATGGATCCATATCCCTGTCCTAGCTGAGCTGGGCATTTCAGCCTGAGCATTCATGTGAAATCAGAGGTGAAGGACTGGCAGGGGACAGCAGCAAAGCAGTCCAGGGGATGTTAAACACCCCCTCTCACTGCAGCCAACCCCTCTGACCACATCCATGTCCGTCTGGCAGGTAATTAGCTGGATCTCTGGTGGAAGAATCAGTGAAGGGATCCCTCTTGCCACATCTCCTCTTTAAGTGACTACTCTAATTTTTGTGACATCCAGCTGGAGGGCCTCGGTAGCTCTCGTTACAGACCATTAAACTCCTTCAGATCCATCTATATATTTTAAGTAGTTTCTGACCCCTGGGTGACAGTGGCTGAGGGGTATCTGATTTTTTTTTTTTTTTTTTTTTAAGGAACATTTTCCTGGATGGAATGAGTCAAAAAGTTTTTGGCTAAGGAGGCTGCATGTTCATAAGCTCCTGTCCCAGCAGGCTGGGCATGGGCAAAATCTGCCTTCCACAGCAGCTTTGTATTTCCCAGAATATGATAAAACCTGTCAGGTTGTCCCTGATCTTACCAGCAAATGGGACAGTTTTGTCTCCAGCAAGAATTCCTCTGGTTTCTTAATTACAGTAGTCTTGGTACTGGTAGGCACAAATTTTCCTGGAAGAGGCAGTAAGGAGTTGAAATGCTGCAGGGAATAAACAGGCAGAGCAGTCTGCTCCAAAAAGCTGCAAGGAAAATGTTTCTTAAAAAGCTGGTTGGATCCTGGAGGGATGGTGACAGTAGTGAAGGGACCAAAAAGGGGAATTGGTTCAGGTTGAATAAAATGCTATTTGACTCAAAACATAATGCTTCCTTTCATTGAAGGGTCTGCAATATTTTCTTGTTAATTGAAATTAATTTATTAATTTCAGTTTGAAAATGTGTAAGCACTTTCAGGCTGATGACTTTTATTTTTTCAGCTGAAGTGACAAATCCAACATAAATTTGCCGTGTTTTTATTGACCCAAGTATGCCTGTTTTCTTTGGGCTGGGATAAAAGTTTGAGTTGAGAAACTCTGCCTGCTTCTGATCTGGACAACACTTTCTGCCTAAGGATGCTTTCATTCATGAAATAAGGGATAAATAAGGGAAATCAAAGCCCAGGGAGGCAGTAGATGCTCTGCGAGGGCTGGGGATTTTGCACAAAGAAAGAAAAATGGAAAGAAATGGGCAGTGCAGATATGCTGAACAAAGTTTTCTGTCCCTGTGTAAGGTGTTGTTATGATTTCTGTGATGGCTCTACATCCTGAAGTGTCTGTAACAGTGGTGAGCTTCTGTAAGTTACCTGAGCTAGAGATTTGCGTAAATAATTGTGTCCATTTAGAAATGTATGGGGTGGCAGAGGAGAAGGAGACCTGACCACTCCAAACCACCATTTCCAGGCCATCTTCATCCTTCACCTTCTAACCAGTGGTGGGAATGAGGTCCCAGTTGCCCATTAATCAGCCTTCAACCCCCAAAATAATTCCCAGCCTTTTTTTCTTTTAGCTAAAATAAAGGGTCCTTTTTTGCCTTTGTATTACCAGCGATGAAAAGGTGTAGTTTCCTTTAGTTGTTATTAATAACAACAATATTTTCCTCTTGCAAGAGGACAATAGGAAAAGTTTACAACACTAATTGTCAGTGGAAGCAATTTTATTACAGGGGGGTCTGGGCTCAGCTGTTTAAATGTTTACTTGCTAGTGCTTGATTAAAAGCTAATTAGAGAAGTATGATTTTATGTAGTTTCTAAATCTGTGAAATCTGGTGTCACTCAAGGGTTGAGCTTGTAATTATATACCATGTGTGGGAAAAGTCCTATTGGAAGTCCTCATTGGTGTCCAGAGAAACAGCTGGAGTCAGTGTAAACATGGGACTCAGTGGAAAGGATAACTCACTGGGGGCCCGTAGAATTTTTCTCTAATACATATTAAAATTTTATATAACAAGCATGGTGTATTAATATATCATATTTGTAAGTTGCTATATAAACAAGTCTATAAATATATATTACCTATTTATTAATTTGATTTCATAAATGGAACTAATGAGCTGAAACTTGAATTCCTGCTTCCTGAACTACTTTTTCTGTTAGAAATCTGAAGGCTTTGGGGTCTCGTCTGAGACAGGCAGAACATTTTTCTGGGAGGTATTCAGAACTCAAATTTAGATAACCAAATAAAAGTCGAATTACCAAAAGCATGTGTCGTGTTTAGGATTTAATAGCACCGAGACTTTTCTGGAAGCTGCTGTTGTGGCGTGTCCAACTGCAAACCCAGCTCCAGAGCTCCAGCTCTGGTGCCATCCTGAGTCCGTGCAGGGAAGTGCCTTTCCCAAGGGCTCTCCATGGAGCCGTGGCTTGGAGCCTCTCTCCATAAAGATATTGTGTTGTAAAGCCTCGTTAATAACTGAATGTGCATTTCTGCTGTGCTTTAAGACACTTCCTCCTGTTTGGAAATCTTCCACTAGGCCCCTAAAGGCACAGAATAAAAAAGAAGGTAAAAATCAGTTCATGGAGGATGGAAAGGGAAGGGCAGAGGAAATAATATTCTGTAGGAAATCAAAATGCACCGACCTTCTCCAACTCCAGAGCAGAAGAAGAGTTTGCCAGTGACTACCTAGTTTGGGAGAGTGATGGTATAATCACCAAACCCATTCTGAAGTACATTTCTAAATAAAAAAAGCGTTTTGTGCAGTTGCAGTAATTACTGGTTGCTCTCTTGCAATAGCCTGCAGAAAAGTAACTCATGCGTTTGACAGCAAACATGAATATGCTTGTAAAAGTGAGGGCAATCGTTAGGCTTGTGTGAGCTTGAGCTCTAAAGAACAGCCCAGGAAGCTGAACGAGGCAGCAAGTCACGACTTAGGGCCTCGACTGAAGTCAAGGGGAGTTTGTTGGGATTAAATCCCACAGAAAGAGGGAAGGCCCAGCTCATTTCCAGCCTCCCCAGTGCATGTGCACACCTGAGACCCCAAAAAGCGCACGGATGTTTTGAAGGGCGGTTGTCACAGAAGTGCACCTGTGATTCTTGGGAAAACTGGACCTTTCTTGCTGGAAGATGGTGATTTGAGGTGGTTCTCCACACCTCTGGTTTGGGCTTGCCTCTGGCTTGTGTGAGGGCTGCTTCTGTCCCATCCCTGGAGTTCCTGTAGGAGGAAACATGGTTTATTCATGAGGGTGAAAAGAGGGAGGATTGGGACAAACCGTGCAAATACTAAAAATTTCCAAAAAAGGAAATAAAGAGGTGATTCAGTTTGCTTCTCGCTTTGCATGTGCTTACCCTGATTATTCCATCCAGTGAATTTGCAGGCATGAATTTTCAGGCGTATTTATTGGAAAGGCTTATAAGGAAATATGGCTAAGCTTTCATGGGGAGTGAATTAATTTCAAGAAACTCTGTGCATTGCTCATTCTCTTTTATACACCTGAGCAAGGCACAGAGACATATCACGTAACCACCCAATGTTTCTACTTTGACAATTTGAATATTTTAGATTTTGTTTGGACATTGGGAAGTTACAAATAGAAAACATCAGTTTACAAATTCTTCCTGAACTGTGGAAAAATTCCTCAAATGAAATGTGGGGAAAAAAGCCCTACTGATGTGCTGGAAGCCTGTTGACCCAAGGGGAAGATAACGTGCTGATTGTTGAAGATGAGGTGCATGAAGTCTACTGAGAATTACAATTCATGCTATAGAAATACAGAAATTAAACTTCTGACCTCAACCCATTTTTCATTTGCATCACAAAGTGCAAGACACCAGGTTTTACAGCTCAAATATCCAAAGGTTCCTAATTAATGGTCAATTTCAGGTTTTCTATTTACTCCAGTTCTGGAGGAACAAGCAGGTTTTGCTTGTGTTTACGGACCCAAGCTCTGCTGCCTGTTGGATCTACCCATGTGGATAGAGAAGGACAAGGGGAGTGGTAAATGAAATCTGCTCCCTAGCAGGGCTGTGCAAAATCCTTTCGGAGCAGGATTTTCATCTCCTTTGTGTTTGTGCTCTCTAATGTTATTTCTAGCTGCCTCCTGCACTGTGTAGGATTGCTCAGTCCCTGGCATTACCTCAGTTATGAATATGACAATTTCCTGATAGATCGTTTATCAAAGAAAATATTATGTCAATAATGTCTAAAAGCTGTAGCAACCCTGCTCCCAGCCCCAAGATGTAAATACTCTGTTATCTCGTGGCACAGCCTTAAATGACGCCACACATCTTGAAATAACATGTTCCAATGTGTCAGAGGAAGAGATTGTTAAAGCCTTTGCCTTATATTACCTGCCTGCTAGCAAATGGGTGGTGAGAGACCCAGAGTTTAATTTTTCTTTTCTTTTTTTTTTTTTTTCTTTTTTTTGATGTCTATTAGGCAGATCATGCAACTATCTAAACACAGTTCTGGAAAACCTGTTTGCTGGCTTACTCACAGCCCCAAATGGCTTTGAGTTGCAAGAGTGTGGTGCCTAACCCTTCAGGGGAAAAGAAAAACAGAGCAAACCCAACCCGGTGCACCTTCTAGAACAACATCTTCCGAATTTGTGAAGACTGGGGGGGAGGAGGGAAGGGAAAAATGGCCTGTGTGTGAAACCACGAATTATATTATGTCTGCCAAACCCCTTTGAGAATTGAACCAACTGTCGGTTCAGATGATTTGTGCTTATCCAAACTTTACTCATCAAAGGTTTTTATGAGTTCACTTTGGCAATGGCTGTGTTTTTCCATGTGGTGAAATCATACACCTGGAAAACACGCAGCCAAAATGGTGTGGAGCCTGAATAAGTCTCCTTGTTCTCCAAATGCTCTTGAGTTTTAAGCATCATGGTAGTTAAAGTGTTTGTGGTCCTATAAAATTTGTACAACTTTACAGTAAACCTGACTCTTGCATAACCCCCTTGGCCAGATGATTGGCAGCTTGGTTGTGATCCTGTAACACAAAAGGGAACAAATACTGGGTTTTAGTTTTTACTGTACAGGGGGAAGAAAGCTGAAAATCTTTACCTTGGTACAAGCTGTGCATGGTGGCATGGAAAGCATCCTGCGAAGAGGCAGCCTAGGAATAATCCTGTTTTATGGTGTGCTCCACTAACAGTGTACAGAGCCCTATCCCAAAGCAGTTCTGGGGTGGACAGCAGCCACCAAGGTGATGGCACTTCCCAGAAGTGATGGGGAGAGGCTGATGGAAGATACCAGCAAAAAATCCAAGAAAAAGGGAATGTCAACAGCAACTTGATGTTGACCTTGAAGTCACCTTAACCAGTCTGTCTGTTGTTTCTCGCAGCCAGCAGCAAAGCCAGTTATGTTGCCCTCCTCATGTGCAATTTGGGCCCTCCTGGGACTTGTTTTGAGGCCAGCCTGCCTTTGCCGTGGGCAGGAGGGAGTAGCAGAGCTGGGGAGGAGTGGTGAGAAGCAGGAATGGTGGGATTGTTGTGGGTTGGCTGCTGTGCCTCGTGCCTGTGCTGGCTCCAGACGTGGCTCAGGAGAACACCAGGCTGTAGGACTGGCAGCAGAAGGGAGATCTCTGACCTGTGACTGAGCAAAGCTTCTGACATCGTGGTGGCAATTTGTGGCTTTGGCAACCTCAGGGTTAATCCCACTGGCATTCTGGGCACTGGGGAAGGCCTCTGAGCATGGATGAAGATGTGCAACATTTTCTGTTTTACTGGAGGATGTCCTTGTCCTGCAGTGTAATGGGGTTTTTTCCAGCTGTAATTAAGCTGGAGTTGTCTAGGAAAAAGGGCGCAGCATAATTCTCAAAATGGCATCATGGAAAAAAGGATACATTAAAGCAGTGTAACAAAACTGGCGAAGTTGCAAAGAATTCAGGCTACAGTGAGCATCACTTTCTCGCCTGCAATGCCCAGTCACTTGTCTTTCTGTTTACACAGCAAAATAGCCTGGAGAGAGTTGATATGTTTAGAAAACGGCACTTGTGTGTTTTTCTAAAGGGAGAGGAAACTCAGCAAATTAATGTGACTCAACAAATTGAGGATACAGAGCCGACCACAGTTCTGATTAGGCCATGTGCAGATTGGTTTGAAGGGCACTGGCCTCTGGCCAGGGAGCTCCTCCTCTCTTCAGGGAGCACAGGACACTGAGCTGACACCTCTGTGCTGTGGCTCAGGGATGGTGATCCCAGCATGGAGACTCCACCACACCGGCACTGCAGAGCTCTGCCACAGGGGCCTCGGAAATGGCAGGGATTAAAAATAATAGGGGCAGCCTAATATGGAATTTAAAAGAATGTGAATGGCTTAATGGGAAAGCCATGAATAATGGTGCCTAAAACACCCGAGCTATTAGTTCACTTCCCAGCAGTGAACCTGGGCACAAACCTGGGCTGCTCCTGCCTGCTGCAATATAAAGGTCTTTGTTCTTGCCTTTATATAACAAGACCCCACCTAATATCTAGGCAGCCTTGTGTGTGTTTTATGCACACATCTAATTTAGTTGTTAAATATTGCTCCAAAACTCACACGTACACCAAAAGGACCGTGTATTGTCAAACTGGTTTGAAATCTGTAAAGAAGCGGTGCTTGGGAAGGCTTGAAAGCTGAAGAATTAAAGAGCATTCCTTTTAATTTAGTGGCCTTGTATTAAGTTAGGAGGAGGAAAGAATGAGCCTGGTGGCTTATTGGGCTCTTGTTTCCTCTGTTGACCTGGGGTGGGTGGAGCAGGATGGTGAGGGTGTCCCCAAGCCCTGGAAAGAAGACCCTTGGGGTTTAACTCTGGGACAGAGTTCTTGAATTCACTACCAGACAGTTTTCTCCATTTCAAATACATATTAGTGCTTCTTCCCCTTAATCTTTAACCTCACAGGCCTGAGGAAACCCTTCCTTGAAGGGTCTCACTGCTATGAGGTGTGGAATTCCTTGTGTAGTGTCCTTTGGGAGGGTCTGGGGTCCCAGGGGTGATCCAGGGAAAGGGGAGAAACAGCTGTGAATTACCAAGGAATCTCAACAAGGCCAAAACACTTGGGTTGTCAGAAACCCGAGGGATGTTCATGAATATCAGTGTTGGACTGATGATTTTTTATCCTTTTTCTTTGGTGTGTCCTATTGTATTAGGGTAGGAATCCACAAAGAAAATCCCAAAGGCCCAGCCCTGAGGAGCCTGCAGACAGAGTTAAACAGTTCACACATGAGCTGCCCTGAATGCAGAGGGGAGGACAAGATGCTTTTCATTTTGTGATGAGTTGTTAACTGGGAGTCACTTTGCCGTGTGCTTGTGGGAAAGCCCGAGGAGGAGGCTTTGAGGACAGCCCATGGAGTTCCCACTACTCCCCCTCCACACCAGTCTTCAGCACGGAAAGCTGATCCTGCTGTGAAAGCACCACTTGTTGGAAGTCTGCCACACTTTATGGGGAATTCTGAGGAAAAATGCTCAGTCTGTGCCCTCATGTCCCTCTGCACTGCCGGGACAGCCAGTGTTTCCCTTCCACATGGGGGGGTTTGTAGGCATTATTATCATTATTGTTTTCATCATTATTATTATTTCCTAGGTGTTTGGCGTGCTGGGGTGGTGGGAGAACCTGACCCAGCCTTGGGTGGTGGGTACAGGGGGCATGGGGAGTTCTTCCCCAGTGAGCAGAGGTTTCTCTGCCTGCTGTGGGGGTGTTCAGGATTACAAACTGCAGCTGTGTGGCTGTGGCCACCCCTAGGCTGGCTTAGCTCCTGCTGAAGTTCTGCCTTGTTCTTCTCCTCCACATCCCCTTGCTGCCCAGCCAATTCCCCACGGAGGTTTTCCCAGAGGCTGCAGAAAAGTTACTCTGCAGCTTCAGTTCTCAGGTGCCCATTACAGATATGTTAAATACATAAATTAAAAACATCCTTCCTGCTTCTGTCCTCCCCCACGTCGTCTGGAGCAGCCATCACATGACCTGTGCTGGCTGGGGCTGATGATGCAAGGATAGGGATTACTCCTGCTTGCAGGAATTGCATGGCAGCTCCAGCCATATATTATAATTTTGTGCCGGTTGGCGCCAAGAAAGTAATCTCTGTGATAGCCTTAGGAGCAGCTTTGCCATGAGATCTTAGGAGTGATATGTTGTCTCCCTGTGAAAGTGCTGAATTAAACAAGTATTTGCAAATTTTCATGACTGTGAAATTCCATTTCCCGCCCCCCCAGCCCTGAACTAAACTGGGGAACTTTCTTGAATCTGTGGAACTGACAGATGTAGAGGAATCCTATGGTTAAAGAGTGATTCTGTCCTGTTAAAATACCCTGCCCTCTGTTACTTTTGTTTCTTTGGGGGTGATATTAGTTCTAAAAATTCCAGTATTATGGTTCAATATGTTCTGAGGGGAAAGCATCTGTAAATCTTTTGTTATGAACCCAGGAATTTTGCTCTGTAGCTTTCCAAAGGTGAGCACCTGCCCCGTGTTTTATCGAGTGAAGGAGGTGGAATTTAAGCCTGTGTTGTTGACTTTGTGACTTTGATGTCACCCAAATTATCAAGTTCTTTGTATTAACATATGATAACTTCTACCTGTATTGATAGACAATTATAAATGCAACTTTACTGTATCACATGATCCTAAATATGTGATTCATCCTTTGTTTCTTGTGAATCTAAAATCTGGATCTCCTGCCTTCCCAGGCTGTCTGTAATTTGGGGACTACAGGCTTAAGGCATCAAAATCTGCTCTGCTCTATCTGTGGTTGTCACAAGGAAGTGGTTTCTTCACCCAGTCAGGCCAGTGAGGGGAAGAGCCTCCCTCCAACCTGCACCTCCACTGGGGAGGTGCCACAGCCAAGTCCTCCTGTACCTTCGGCTCTTGTGAGGACAGCGGGTACGTTCTTCCATTTAATGTGTATTTAGAGCAGTGCTGCCTCAAGATCAAAAGAATTGCTCTGGATTTGTACCAGGGTAGCTAAACATGGAATCATACATAATTCCCAAGCACATTTGTCTTGCAAGAGCCACACCTGATCTGCCTTCCAGCTCTTATTTACATAAGACATCCTTGCTGGGTTGGGAACATCTGGGGTGGGGCTGCTCTCTGCCAGGGTGGGCAGAGCCTGGACCCCAGCTTTCTGTCCCTGTGGATCCCCCACTGCTCCCAGCCCTTCCTCAGACAGCAGGAGCATCTCTCTGCTGGGCCCATGCATTTCTGTGCTCTTAGCACTAACCTATTTTATCCCTGAACACAATGGGATGAAATCCTACACAAGAAAGACATATCTCCGATGTTTCCAGGATGTGTACATCAGTGATGCATGTGTAGTTTCTAGCACAGAGAGGATTAGAATAAATGCATTCTTAGTAGATACTGTTTTAATCTGCCAAGCTAAACTTAGATCTCGGACACCTGTCTCTGCAGCAGTCTGTCTCTTGAGCTCATGAATTTTGTGCACAGCTGTCAGTGCTGTATGCGGGGTTCTCTCTTTTCAGCTGGCTCTATTCCCAGTTGGCTGAAAAGTAGGAGCCTGTCTTAGAAAGAGAATTTCCACTCCTGCATACTTTGATGGAAACAAGAAGATATAAAACAAGATTTAATGACCCAAGGTTTTTTTGAACCATTTATTAGCTGTTCTGTACATACTCAGTCTCTGGGGAACTAAGTTACATATTATGATAAGTATAGAGTGCCTGTTCCCTATGGACTTTGTTTCATGATTTATGTGGATAAAATAAAGCATATAAACCAAATAAATTACCTTGGATAGCTTACTTTGAAATAGGACTCCAGGAAGTGCCACGAGGTGGCCAGATGAAATGCTGACCTGAATCAGTGGTTCTAAAATGGGCCCAGCATCTCCTGGCCCTGCCAAGCCCTTTCTGTAACTCTGAGACTGAAGGTTACAAAAGGAGGAGAACGCTTGTTCTTGGGAGAAACATCCACCTGTGTCTTCTTCGTTCCTTGGAGACTGATGAGATGGGATGTGTCACAAACTGAATGCCTTTGCCAGGAGCTTAGTGCCAAGTGGTGTCTGCAGAGTTTTGCAGGGTGGTTGACTGGAACTGGACTGCAATGGTCCTTGTGGGTCCCTTCCAACTCAGGACATTCTACGATTCTGTGACTGCCTCCTTTTTTTTTTCCTCTGAGGAAGGGCCACCTGAGATTTAAACCCCACCTTGCTCTACTCACCCTCTTGGGGTGGGAACAAAAGCAAAGGTGCCTAAAATGAAGAGTTGCATTGTAGGATCTGCAGTTTGTGTGGGCCTTGCTCTTGTCTGCCTTGGGTACCTTCAGCCCTCCAGACTGGGTCACCTCAGGTGTGGCTCCAGACAAATGTCCCATTCAGCCTTCTCAAAAGCAGGAGTGATGGTGCGTTCCTGCTCAGAGGGAAATCTTGTTCTCAGATTGTTTGCAGAGTTTAAGAAGCCTGGTGCTTTATGAGGGAGCTGTAAAAGTGAGGCCTTGTCCTTTGTGGGCAGTCACGGGGATGCATTTCCAGGGGAGGGCAGTTCCAGGGAGAGGCTCCCATGGAGATCAGGTTTGCATAGGTGCAAATAGCTGAGATTTTTACCAACTACTCATCCTCTGAGTAGTAACAGGGAGGTGGAAACAGGGCCAAAAAGGTCCAGTGCAACTTTCTGCACAACACGAGCCAGGCTTGGAGGATGCGGCAAAGCTGGAAGGGTCAGCAGGTTTAGCTGTGCTGGGTTGCCTCTGGAAATGGAGATTGCGGTGCTGAGAAGAGATAGCTGTTCTTCTCTCTTCTTTTTGCTGCTTTCCTGTGATAACACTGCGGGCACAGCAACCCTTTTGGAGAAGCAGAAAGCAGGGCCTGCCCTGGGTGAGCACGAGCCCAGCACTGCGCGGAAGGTGCCGGCCCCAGCTCTGTATCCTCCCTGGAAAAGAGAAGCAGCAACTGGAGGAATTTGGCTCGTGTTAGATGATCCACCTACACCAGCAGATAATGATTTGATCAATCGGCAGCCTTGTCAGATCGGACCCCAGATAGGGTGGCTGCGTGCCAGGAGCTGGATCAGAGAGACTTTGTTTGATGTTATCAGAGCACAATTAGGTTACATGCTTTGCTCCGTGGCACAGGCCAAGTGCTGGCAACCAGGAGGTGAATTTGCCTGCCCTCGGAGGCCTGGGCACACCTGGCACCTCTGGTCACCCTCTGCCGTGGCTGGGGGAGTGCAGAAGGGGTGGCAGGAGGGCACCTTACAGTCCCTGCCTGGGTTTTGGTTCCTGTCAGCCAGCAGATGAGAGAACAAGTAGATTCAGTTTCAGGAGACCTCAGGGCTTAGTAAAAAAGAAAGCTCAAAGGAATTACTCTGTAGAAGAGTAAAATACCAGGTGTAACATGCAGCTAATTATGCCACTGGTTTACAGGATGGATTTTAAATGTTTCTTTCTGAAAAGCCTGAAAGAAAAAAAAATCAAAGGGGAAAGATTGAAAAACAAGTATGAGAAGATATAAAACAAGATTTATATCTAAATAATTTCCTCTAATTGCTGTTAGAAGACATTAATTTTCCTTTTGATGCTCCACTTTACCTTAGGCTTTGCTGTACCTGCCAGGATGGCAGGGAGTCAGAGGATTAGCTCAGCAGCTCTCTGCCTTAGTAGCCTCTGTAAAAGATTTAGCAATGGGAAGAATATACAGGTTTAAAAAAAATCCAAATTTAAACAGGCCAACGTCAACCTTCGTTTATCCCGTGCAATCGTGATGACTTCACCAGCATCCTATGGGTACAAACGAGGTGGAACCTAGGTTCAGAGTGCCAGGGGGGTGTGTGTTGCTTTTTTAAAATACAGAAGTACCTGGTGTACTGTGGCTGCGGAGGTGTCAGTGGTGGTTTCAAAATAATTTCAAGTGGGAAACATTTTGTCCGTACAACCAGCCAGCCAGCCTAAAGCCCAGCACAATTAAGGTCTGCCTAAATCTCGGTCTGGAAAAGACTTAAACAATGTAATGCTCAGGGATGAGATATCCCTTAGCCAAGGGGGTCTCTGCCTGAGGAGAATCCAGATAGAAGCAATATGATAATATTTAATTTGCCCAGATTTTTATAAGCTTTCATTCTGGTTTGCACCTGTGGGGGCCATCTCTCTGTGTCTGGGGTGGCATTTGGACTGCGATTCCCCTGTTGTCCCTTTTTCTGTCTCCTCCATCTAAAGATTGCACAATTTTCTTGACAGAGACTGGGAGTGCAGAGGTTGCAACTCCCCTCGGAGTTTGCTTGCTGAGGCTGAGCCTGAGCCTGGCAGCACTGCCAGCTGGATGGGTCAGATGTTTTTTATTTCACCTCTTGCCTTGTCAGAAATTTTCAGTTTAAGGGCACTTCTTGATCTCTGACTGCACCTGAAATGCAGGATTGCTTTTGGTGGTTGTGGCAGTCACTTCCCAGCTTGACTCAGAGGCACCAACACTGGCTCGGTTTGTCGGGAGTGGGAAAGTCCACATTCCTCAGGCTGTGCTGAATATCTCAGCCTGGAAGTGTTGTTTATCAAAACTTCTCTTAGATGAACCTCGCGGTAATTCTCCATTAATTTATTTCCTCCAGTTATTACAATGAGTTCTGCTCAGGGGTATCCTAGAAAACCACTTGGAAGGACCAGTGGGGAGAAATGAAGTGCGGTTGGCTGGAAGGAGCACCCTGTGCCACATCACAAGACTTGATCTCTTATTTTCCCACTGCTTTAATCTATTCTGTTCTCTGTGTAGGGCTTAAACAAAAGTAACCTAAGAAGATCCTGTCTCTTTGTTTTTGTCCTGCATATCATTTTGTAGGAGGCAGCAAGTCCTGAACACAGCTTACAGCTCAGCACTGCTGCAGATGGGACTTCTGGGTGAACAATAAAACCAGTGCAGAAGAAAGCCGCTTTTAAATTGCAGGTTGACATTATGAATACAACCCTTCCTTCAGATGGAAATGTAGAAATATATAGTGTGTATTAACTGTCCAGTTCACTAAGGTCATGGTTTTCATGAGAGTTGCTCTCATTTGAGCACTGATAAATACCCAGTCTGTCCAGAGGATTTTTAAGTGTGTTGAAGACAGACACTGGTTGCTGAGCTCTTCTAAAAATCTGGTCCCACTAAATCAAAAGCAGACAGTCTCTCTTATTCATCTCCTTGTCTGGTGGTGGTTAAACAAATGCTTTTGAGTCTGAGGAACACTAAAATTCTGCAGCTTCCATAAATGACTTTGATTTCGAGATGAACAACGAGATGTTCCAATCAAAACCAAAACCACTGCAGAATGTAGCATTTGAAGGAAGCTGTGCTAATTTCTTCAGAAACAAATGTAGAAGCCAGTAACATGAAACAGCTGACCACGAGCCAGATGCTGCAAAGTGATAACAAGGAGTTCAGGAAGCCCCCAATAGCTTTGGCTTTCCAGAGAACGCTAAGATCCATATGTGTACCTTTAGGGATAGAACTCCTTCACTAAATGCAATGGTGCTCCAGACACAAAAATAAGAACAGAGTGTGCTTGCAGACACCAGTGAGTGAGCACCTCCTCATTGTGGGGAGTAACACGTTTGTCCCTTTGAATATCAAGTTAGGAATTAAGTTATATTGCACAAATAGCAGCTACAGAGTACAATTGATAAAAACCAAAATACTTTCATCTGCTTTGATATGTTTCATGAATTCCCCTTGCTATCATATTTAGAAGAAGCTCACAAACCCTACCAAAATTACAAAATAACTGCTCAAGGAAACATGCATTATTTTCAACTCTGCATTCCTGCTCATGAGACTGTTCAGTGCCCTCTATTTAAGTCATTGCATCTTGCCTGTATTCTGACCCATTGCACACTCTTTAATCACAATTTGACCAAATTTGACACTGAGTAACGGTGCAGACTCTGAACTAAGTAACAGTGGTTGGAATCTTAAGCAATACCAGTTACTGTGACTTTCTCATATCAGACATGTTCTTCTAAAGACGTCCTGTTCTGCTGTCAGGCTTTTCATTTTCAAGACAATAGATGAGTGTTTGGGAGTTGAGAGAAAGAAAACCAGTCTCCTACAGGAGATAATATCTGATATAGAGACCTTGGAAAGAAAATCTGGCTGTATTTATGGCTGCTCTGTATCTTATTTATCATTTTTTGCATTTATCTCAATGTATATTTATTGTTTCTCAAACAACTTTGTGCCACTAAAACAGTTCTTTCCTGTGAATTCAATGAATGATTTAAATATTATAAGAAATGGGCAGAATCTCACAGAACCTCCTACCTGAGGTTTTATCTGGTGATCTGTGATATTGAGGTTTCTTTGCACTGGAGGGTGATGGGTACAAATCCATCCCTTGAGGGGCCTTGTCCAGGATGGGGGCCTGTACAAAACAAAGGGAATCATATCCACAAGCCCTTCGGAATTCACAGGGGTTGTGTGCTCGTGTGTCGTGCCTGGGATCACATGCAAAGCCCTCGGGAAGGGCAAAGGGCAGGAATTTGCCATTTTCCAGTGCTGCCTCCGTGTCCTACCCAGCTGGACGATGCACGGGCAGCACTGAAGGGGCTGCGGTCATCGCTGACATCCTGTGTGTGACCCCTGTGCTGGGGGAGGGAGGGCTGCTGGACTGGGAGCACTGGGAGGAAGACCTCACATTCCAGTAGAAAGGAATGTGCTAATAGCACATGTTCCTTTTTCTTTTTTTCCCCAGGAGGGGCAGCTACCAATCTTTCTCAAAGGAAAAAACTCTCTGCAGGACTCACCTTCATTCCCAGTTTTGAACATTATAACTATTATTTAATCTTCCAAAGTAACACTGTGGCTGAAATCCCCACTCTCAGGATGCAGTGCTTCTCAGTCTTTATTCAGCCTGCAGTATGGGTCTTTTTTCCATGTTTTTATACCACAAAAATGCTGTGCTATCTCCACGCCTTTGGGTCCTTCTCTTTCAGAAATTTACCCCAGCTCCCCTCGGCTGGTGACTACGCAGAGCCAGGAACACTCATGACCTCTCAAAGTCAGTCCCAGGCTCTATGAGTGACGAAAAACAAATTAGGGAGAGATTTGATTTTATTTTTAAGTAGGGGTTTATTTACTTGCCTGAGAGCCTGGGGCATAGCCAGGGAGAGACCCGAAGGTGTTCACAGCCCTGGTTGTGCCAGCTGTGCTAGACAGTGCTGCTGCCTTATATTAGAAAAACTTGATGATTAAAAAGAAAGAGCTAGATATATCTAATTTAATAAGATACAACCCATGTGGATCATAAAAGGGAGATCATAGCTGATTAAAACTGCATGAATTGTTTTAAGTGCATTCCTCAATTTTTAGACTAGAACAAAGGAGATGACCTGATTTATCCTGGAATATGGAGATAGATAAGAGCAACTACCTCGACTAGACTTTTCCTCTGCCAATTCAGGATTGTATATTTAAAAACTAGTCTGGACAAACACTAGCTGTGTGCCAAGCAGCAATGTTTCCATCACTTCCCTTGGAAAATTATTCCATACACTAATAGATCTTGTTGTCAGTAGGCTTTTTCTTACAGCCTAAATCATTCACCTCAAAACATTAAGGAACTCAGGCAAGAGTCTAATGGGTTGGGTTTTTTCCCTTGTGCCCTGCTCCTCTCCAGTGTCTCCAGGCTGTAGGTACGGTACATGGAGCTGCTGCTGAGCTGGATTACCAAGAGTTTGGGAACACTCTGTATGAAACAGGCTGCTCTGAAAGGGCAGCCTAGAGACTGATAAAAAATTGGCTTTTGGACAGAAAATGGAGGATGTTGCAACCAGGAAACAGTTCAGGATGGGGAGGTGTGGCGAGGTTTGCTTTTAACTACACTTTTGTTTCCCTTTTACATTAAAAAGTGTTGTCACCCATTTTGGGGCTTGAAACAAATTGCTGTTGAGGCAAAAGGAGACCAAAGAGAGGAGGTTTTTCAATAATACCAGAGCAGTGCTTGACTGACCTGTCTGGCTGTCTGTCCTTATCCCCAGTCAGTCCCTGTTGTGGTGCAGGACCATCAGCCTTACCTGCCATGGGTTATCTGTAAATAAATACAACGAGAGCAGAAGTAGTTTAAATAAACTGCCTTAATGTATTGGTCTGATAACAGATTTATGGGACTGTTTCCACTCCTGTGAATTGGCCCAGCTCCACTGACCGAATTAGGACTGTGCAGATTTACACCAGCCAAGGATGTGGCTCATTGCGTTTAATATACCAGGAACTCTCGGGCCAAAAATAGCCATGGATACCTTGAAAGGAAATGCCATGTGAATTGCTGACTGAGAACAAGGCTGTTGGGAGGAGGAGGAGGAGGAGGAGGAGAATGTTGGGGTGACTAATACTAATGCTCTACAGCCATCTGCACAAATTGGCAGCTGTAAAATAAAGCAGCAAGGTTATTGCAGTATATATGTATAGATATAGATATTGAAGCATTAAGTGTAAAGCGTGTGGATATTCTGTATGGAGGCATTCAGCATTAATCAGTGGGGAATGTGAAATAAAACACGTAGGCCATTGTGTGAGGGTTTAGTTCCCTCGTTACGGGGAGCGTGGCACACGTTGGAGCGCACGGAAGGGGCAGCGCAGGGCAGCCAAAGTTATTCAGGGATTTGGGGAATGAATTATAAAGAAAGATTAGTTAGGCTTGGCCTCTATAACTCTGAAACAAGAATTGTTGAGTTGAGCAGCTTGCTCAGGCACAGTGACACTGAATTGGGAGCTCAGGGAAATAATTCCTTATCTGAGCTCTTTGACAGACTTGTTGGAAAAAGGACCGTGAAAGATTTGGAGGGTGAAGCTCCGTCTCTGTGTGCTGAGGCTGACCCTGAATCCATATGTGGGGTTTGAGTGCAGGGATAGGTGAGAGCGCAGGGAGTTTAGGCATCTGCATTTTGTTCCACTTTTGAAGTTACAGGATACTTTTGCGGCGAGGGAACTGAAAGAAGGCGAGACCGTGGCCCTGCTGAGGTTTGGTGGTGCTGGCTTTCACCAAGGCACTGCGCACTCCTGGTTTTGTATTGGAGTCTGTCATTGGCTTTTCAGGATTTTAAAAGGGTGACCTTCAGGCCTGGCATCAGGTGTGTTTTTATTTTCAGCACATTGTAGCTTTCACTGTGGTATTTCCAGCTGGGTTTTCTGGAAGGCCTTCTGGAAAACCCATCCTGGTTTAGCCTTTCCATATTGAGGACCTACTTTCAGCCTACCCTTATTACCCCTGGCAATTAAACCAGGGCACTTAAACCTGTCCGTGACATCTTAGATCCTGTCTATACAATGAAAACAGAGAGGAGTTTACAGTGCTGAGGTGATCTGGATATTTGTGACCATCTCTACATGTGTGGAATTTGTGGCTTAATGAACATCTGAAAAGGGATTGAGGTGCTTGAGTTAAAGGTCCTTGTCCTGTAAAATACCACATGGTGGTTCTTATATTCCTCCTCACTGATGAGCTGTCAGGGACATGGACTCAGTGCCACTTGGCAATGCCAGCACCGCTCCATGGAGCAGCTTCCAGGAATCCTGCTGGGCGTGGCTCCGGGAAGGGCCTGGCAGCAACACAGGCAGTGGTGCTGCTCCACTGAACAGCTGCTCATCCCAAGGCTCCAGAAGTTCTCTGCCCATCACTGTGGGCTCCAGAGCTGCTCAGGAAACTCCAGGAGACCCTCATCCACCTGGTGGGAGCCCTGTCCCAAAGCTGGACGGACAAGCCCATGATTTATTTGGTTTCCTGATTTCCAGCTTGGCCATGATGGAAAATGCTGCACTGGTGCAAAATTGTTCTACATGAAAGCCCAAGGCTCTGTCTGTTATTCTGGGTAATTCCCGTCATCCCCAGCCCTCTGCACTTCCATTCAGCCCTGGGAAAAGCTCTTGCAGAATTGTGTGGACGTTTTGGGGATCTGTACTTGTAGTAATTCCTGTACCACCTCGTGGACAGGCAGGAGTAAGTGTTTAATAATAATGGAAATACAGCAGTGTCTGCACATGAATCACAACTTGCTGTTTCCAAGGCTGGGGGTGAGAGGTGGAAAGGAAGTTGATCTGAAATGGAGCCAGAACACACTGCTGGTGTTTTATCTGGGGACTCTCTAAAAAATGTGCTCCTTTCTCCTGGCTGAAGGCTCCTGAGGAGCAGGAAGTGTGCCGCTGGGAGAGCCAGGCAGGAGTGAGCACAGGAGATGGTTTGGCACGAGCTGTTTTTCCTGGTGTGCCAGTGGAAAAGAATCGATGGAGGTGTTGCTCTGTTGTATCCTGTGGTAGCCAGTCCCTGGCTGGCCCCTCTCAGGGTGTGTGTCTCTTGCTGGTTTTCTGTAGGGGGATGCAGACCACTCCTTTTAAGGTTCTTTTTATTTATTTATGTATTTTCTTTACCTATGAGTGAGCATTTCTGAGTTCAGCAGAGCTTCTCTGCAATAAAGGGAAGCCCAGAGAGACTTTGAGGGTGCCCCTTTGAGAGGCACCCACCAAATCCATCCCACGATCTCCTGGGGTTAGCACTGCTGGATGTACTGCATGGTCAACTTCAGGTGTCTGGTCTTTACCTGGTGTTGAGGGCTTTTTCTGTTTTGGTTTGGTTTTGTTACTTTTTTTTTTTTTTTTTCCTTTAACCTCAGGATAGTTCAAATGTGTTAATTACTCCAAGGTAAAGGAGACATCTTTTAATGTGAAGACTACCCCTGCACATGTGAAATATTTAACACTTGGTATGCTGAGACTTGCTCTTCAAAGCATTTTCGTTAGCTCCAGGGGTAAATAATGTTTGGCAAGGATGATTTAGCAGGCACCAGAGGGAAGGTGCCATCAAACAAGGAAATCACCCAGACACCCCTCCAGTTTTCAAACTAATTTCAATACACCCCATGCACCTTGTTGTACTGTGCTGCTGAAGCCTGGAAAGTGCAAAGGAGGGGCACCCATTGTGTCCGTGGCAGGAGTCTAATTTCATCTTGCAAATTTTATTAGCATCCTTTAATATGTACCAAATATTCTATTGGCATTTACAGAAAGAAACCCACTTGATTAGATTGTAAAGGCGTGATTTGGGACATGCATATGGTTAAATCCCTGATGTTTTCTTTACAAACTAATTCCTGGCCAATTTGGCTACGTGAGTCAAAGCTTTAAATGGCTCCCCAACATTGAAACTTTGTGGAAAATTTTAGTCTCCTTGATGAAAGGCTGTATCCACAACACAGAGATCTTCTGAATCTCCATATAACTGCAATGCTGAAGTTGGTTTCTTGAAAAAAAAAGAAAAAAGCTAGAATTAGTGCCATAATAAAGCAGACAATTTAAATGCAAACTAAAAGGAAATTAATTTTAGGGGGATGTTTTTGATCTGCTGTTCCCAAGAAAAGCACTTCTTTTATGGTTCAGAAATTCAAATACTGAAAAACTCAGGGGTTTGGCCAAAAACACTTTTGTTTTTAGGCATTTGGTTTTTCAGGAAAAATAGGACAAAAATTTTCCACACAAACCAACACTTTTCACAACCTTTCATGTTTCCTTGGAAATTTTCCTTCCAATTTGTTTTTGTTGGAGAAGACGGGCTCCACCCGCCCCCGGGGAAGGATCCGCAGCCTACCTGCCTGGAGTCCTCAAAAGCAGGTTAATGCAAAATTCCTTCACTTAGCTGAGTTCTGGGGGCAGAGGAGGGTTATCCTTAGCACAATTAGATATTCCTGGGTGTCCTTAACCCTTCTTTTCCCAAGCCTTTGCTGTGGCACCCTCCCGGTTATCCCTGCACAGCTGCCAGATGGGGACGGTGGGCATCCCATGGGAACCGTGCAGGGCTTGCAGGAGTGCTGGGGCTCCTGCCTGGGAGTTCTCTCCTTAGCTCAGGCTTGGAGGGGAACCCCTGGAATTCCCAGGGAGCCTCCCGGATTGGTGCCTCTCTCAGTCCTGTGCCCTAGGGCAAGGCTGGCTCAGTCCTTGAGGGGTGACAGGGTCTCCACACAGGAGCTTTGCATTTCTGGAAGCTGGAGGGGAAAGGAGGAGCCAGGAAGGAATGCAGAGAGGATTGTTCTTCTGCTTGGAAAAGGTGTTCTGCAGGCAAAAATAAAGTTACGGCAGTACCCAAAAGCTTTATATCTGTGATTTTCCTGGAGTTCTGGCTCCGAGGAGTTTCTGCTGTCACTTGCAGGGTACAGAAAGTACCGTGCACGGAGATGTGCAGAAGGCAGCCTGTCCCCACGTGGCTTTGGTCACTGAAGAAGGGCTGTGGGGATTCCCAGGTGTGGATTTACCTGGGAGCTGGGCAGCAGGAGGGACAGCTCATCCTCATCCTCTGCTGACGCACAAGTGGCTGTGAGCCTGCAAGTGCCCCTCGCTCCCTGCCACATCCTTGTTACCTGGCTCTAACACTGAGCTTTCCATGCCTGGATTCCCTCTGTGCTCCTTTGGCTTTATCCTGTTAGGCTCCAGCTTCCAAAGTGTATTCGGCTGTTTGTCAAACGCACCAAGATGGGCTATTTTTACAGAAAATCAATGGGGTTTAGCTATTAAGTGCTTTCACCTGAGTCTTTTGAAACTGGGCCCCATCAATAGCAAAAACCAAAGCAAAGGCCCGTGTGTGAGTGAGGCAGGGGTTTGCAGACTGGCCCCGAGGAGCCGGGAGGGGCACAAGGACACGGCTGCGGCAGGAGCTGCCTTGGAGGCGGCGGGGATTATCTCGGAGCCGCGATTTCCACAGAGAAAAGTTCACACTGCCCTTAAAACCTTTATTCTCACCAAGTGAGGGTGCCGCAGAAGCAAAACACTCAGCCTTTTAATGTCTTGTATAATTAAGGACCACTTTATTTTCTCTTTTTATTAATGACTTACCTTTAATGTTAGCCCCATGACACAGTTGTGTAATTTAATGTGAAATGTATTATTCAGCTCGCCGCTGCCTTACAGAAAGGTTTTGACAGGCTGGAATGGGTTTGGTTTCAGGACAATAAACCATCTTTTTTATACATGTTGGGAAGAAACTTGAAGGAAGTGACGTGGCTCTTTCAGTAGTTTGATGGGATTAATTTTTTTAAAAGAAAGTGTAGCTGAAGGAAAAAAAATCCAGTAAAGGCCCTATCATGGCAAAGGCCAATGAGTTGTTCAGTCCCCAAATCAGAGGAATCATTTAGGCATATCCTTAAGTCTCACTGGGGACTTGCCTCAATGAAGCTTATGCTCTCTTGACTAAACACTGAGTTTAAGCAATTATTTACCCTTTGCATAGTGAATTTTGCAGAAAGAGATAGAACATCTTTTATTAAACCAGTGTTTTGTAAGGCACACCAGCATGGCCTGTGTCTCTGGAAATGCCACTTGGAGGCAGCTGAAGATTAGCAGTTGCCTCAAGTTAAACAAATTTAGGAATGTTCCTGTGATTTTGTTGAACTGGGGGGTAGAAATATTAATAATTAAATGGGCTACATGAAGAGGCTTCCTGTGGGAGCAAGTGATTTGATTCAGTGACCCAGTCCTAAATTCCATCTGCTGAAGCAAAAAATCATATAGGGAAAAAATGAAAGTTTGTTGCAGTCTTGTGCTTTAGACTTCCTTCCAACTGAGTGAAAACGTGGAATATATTTTTTTTTTGATGCCATTTTCTTAGGAAACAGAGCCAGTGCAGTCAGCCCGTGGTGCTCAGTGACTCTGGATCTGATGATGAAGCTGATTTTTTCCTAACTGGATGGAGGTTTTGGCAGAAAGCTGGTTCCTGTGGAGTGAGGTGCCTGGGGAAGGGAGAATTCCCAGATCCAGGTCAAGGTCTGCCATGGGAACCTCAACCCTGAGGCACCAGAGCATCTCTGGGGCACAGAGCAGAGGACACCTGGCCCAGGGGAAGCCCTGGTGAGGAGGAGCACCCAGGCCATGGCACGCACCCTTCGTGCAGGGGCTCTCCCAGTTCATTTCACTGGTTTCAGGCTGCCTCAGCTGTTGGCCTTGATCTCTGATTTCTGTACAGGCAAGAGACTTATCTGTACCTATACAAAATCAGGTTATTTTATCTATCCCTGCCTGCATGACAGGGACAGATTCCTGAGAGAGCTTAGCAGCAGTTTAAGTGCAGATTTCTTTCCAAAACCCAAGATTTTGACACTGCATTGTCAATTCCCCCAGCACCCCAGCCCTGATGAAGATAGTTTGTTTTCCCTATAAACCTGGTTCTAGAGCATCCATGCACCCCTGGGGTGTTTCCACCCTGCATTCCAGCAGCCTCAGCCGAGGGGAGGATGAATTGTTGCTCTTGTGGTCAGACTAAAAGAGTGACCAAAGGTGCACAGAGGGATCACCTGAGCACAGACACACCCAGCAAGAGGTTAACACCTAAACCACGAGCGTTTTTCTTCCTTCCTTCCTGCAAAAAGCAGATCATTTGGAGTCAAACCCATAAAGGAGGGAAGAGAGGTCTGTACTTAGGGCAGTGCTGTTTGCTGCCTGCCCTGCAGCACTCCCAGGGCCCTCCTGGAGCTGGATGCCAGGCTGTGGAGAGGAGCTGGTCTCATGTCCTGTCTGCGTTAGGCAGCACTGGTATGCTTAAATTATGATCTTGCAATTAAAAACTGTATTAAAATCTTCTGCTGGTTCTGGAGTGGGAAGCTGTAGTAAATCAGATAGCTACATGGAGACTCTTAGACAAGTTACAAATTATTCATAACCAATTATGTAAATTCCTCTGGAGCTGTAATAGTAAAAAACATCCCAGAGCCCTGTACAAAAAGTGGGTTGGTTTGGGTACCCCCAGAGAAGGAGCAGCACTATTATTGTTTAAGTCTACTCTGTAAATGTGTTAATGGATCCACTCTGAAGTATCTGAGGGGAGAAAGAACAGACGCAGCCTATTAACTGCCCATGTCCTTGTAATCATCGAATAAATTGACTTTTATTGTATCCAAAAGTAAGAAATCTTCTGGGATAAAAAACCTTTTGCTACTTGGCTGCTGATAATTGGAATCAACAACTCAAGGAATTAAGGAGGCTAGATCAGCTACATGCTTTTAAAATGATTTGTAGCTGACGTATTGCCAGTTATGCACTCCATGGGCTAATCTCTAATTGTATTTTCATGTATGGCTCTGGACTGAGTGGGTGATTTATTTGACACACGGTTTGATCTACTCATCACCAGCTCTTAACATACAGGGTTTGCCATTCCAGATTGAGCTCTTTGTCCAACAAGTCCCATCCTCTGCCTTTGGCAGTGGCTAAAAACACCCTTCCAATGGCAAAGGGCTTGGCTGCTGCTGGAAGTGATGGTGGCAGGGACGGCTCCTGGTGGCCCCGTGGCTCTTCGCACTCTTCAGACACCCTGTTAGGGCCTGACCTCTGTGTGACAGAGACCTGAGGCACATTCCAAGGCTGCTTCAGAGCCAGGAGTTGTTGCCTTTGTCAGCTGCTTGGGAGCCAGGAGGCAGCACCAGGACCCTGCGGTGTGGGGAGCCCGTGTGGGTCAGGCACCAGTTCAGAGACCGGGAAACTTGGCGAGCTCTGCTGTGGGAGATACTGAGTCAATCTCTCTCTCTGAACTTGTTTCCACCCACTCCTTCTCTTGCATAATTAGTCCATAATCTCTCCAGGGCAGGGACCATCTTTTTATAACCTGTTTTGTGTAACACCTAACACACAATGGGGTGCCAGTCTCACCTCAGGCCTGCAGGCACCGCGCTGCTGTGGATAATTAGTATTTTTTTAGGCACCACTCTAGTACAAATAACCAGGGTGTTTTGTTGTTGTTATTTATTCTTGGCCAAGGCCCGGTGAAGGCAGTAGATCACAGAGGACTGTGGACAGGCTGAGTTTAGAGAAGAGCAGACACGTGAGCTTGTGGTGAAGATAGAAGGGCTCTGCAGACCTCTGCTTTATTCCCAGCACAGCTGCTTCCCAAGTTGCTTTTAACTGGCCACTTCATTACTTCTCACCAAAGTTTCCTTGCTATAAAAAGTGTAATTAAGGACCAGCTCCTTTGTGAAGGTCTGTTAGAGGTTTGGCTGGAGCAGAAAGAGTAAGAAATTCGACATGGCAAATTCAGTTTAATTGTTCCTTGCCCTTGCACAGACCAGAGGATGTTCTTACAGCACTTCTGTAACATGTTTGGCTCTGGGTGGGCAAAAGCTGGGAAAAATCACAGAATATCAAGTGCCAAAGTGTGTGTGTGCGTGCTCATCTGACCAGCCGGGTATGCATCACGTGCGTGAGAAATGCCTCCTTTTTTTCTTCAAATTCACAGAACTGCTCTTTGTTTCCTTAATCTCACCGTGGATGGCTTCCTCTCTGCGTGCCCATGCTGTAATTCCCCCAGCAGACATCTGTCAGGAATACACAAAAACGAGCACAGCTTTGATGCAACAACAGAATCCTGGAAACTAATCAAGAAAAAAAAATTGCCCTTGTAAAACTGGGTCTGTAATTATTATGGGAGCCAAGATATCGAGATAATAAGGAGACAGCCCTAAATAACTTGGGGGAATTACAGAAGGTAATAATGTACTGCACCACTGCCAGACAGGGTTAGACAGACAGAGTGGCTTTGGGTTTTGGCCTGGGTTCTGCATTGTGTTAAGGCTGCTCCAGCACTGCCAGACCGAGGGAGGAGTGTGAGGAGAGGGCTCTGCAGGCTCCTGCCTTGAGCTGAGCCCTCCTGGGCACCGCTGAGGATCTGCAGCTCCTCACCCCCCTCATCCTGCAGCCTGGGGAGGCTCCAGCACTGCCATGCACCCCAGAGCTGCTGCAGAGGGGCCTGAAACCCGTTCAGTTTGGGGGAATCAGCTTTTCCTACCTACGTCAGCTTGGCCTTGACGTCTCATACCCACAAGATGCTCCACTCTGTGCCAGCCAACCTGCCCTGAGCACAGAAATCTCTGCAGCTGCCCCCCTGCAGTGTGATACCAGTGATGCAAAATAGGCAAAGGGTTACCAAAACCAAAAAAATCCAAGCAAAACTGTTGCTGTCTCTGAGGGAGGGAGTGTCAGCTCGGCTTTGCTGGTTATGGTAAACTGTTGTACACAAGCTCTTCTCCTCAAACAGGAATCTCTGTGCCAGAAAGTCCATGTAGTCTTGGAAAACAGATGGTGTGGGAGCGAGCTAATCAGGAGTGGTTGCCCCGCTGCATTCGTGTGTTGCCAGAAGAGTCAAGCCAAGCTCCCGTTGCTTTTTCACAGCCACCTTCAGCAGGGCAGGAGCAGCCCAGCTTCTCCTGCCGAGGGAACGTGCCGGGCGCTGCTGGAGCCAGGCTGCTTCCAGCTCCAGAGAGCTCTGGGAGCTGGCATGGGCAGCTCAGCGCTGCGGTGTAGACATATCCTTCGGGAGTAATAACAATAGAAAGATGAGATACGCCGTTTTCAGAGGGTTTGGAGCAACAGGGTGTTAAGATAACACAGGCAATCAAGCTCAAAATATATCTGGTGGTGGTTTCTAACCCTGCTGGTATTTCTCCTCGGGGTTCAGTGTGTTAGAAGAGACCAGAGGCGTGTTTTAAAGTATGCAGAACCCACAACCAGGAGTAAAGAGTTCCAAGGATCTTAACACTCATTTAGACAAACAGAAAGCACTGTGCTACAAAGCTGCTCTGCAAACTGTGGGGCTGAACTCGTTTGCAAATTCAGCTTTTAGGTCCCATGGATTTACTAATCATCAAGACAAGATCTCTGCATCTTTTTCAGCAAAGCAAATGCTATTTAAAGACACAAATCCACACTTATATTATTAAACTTAACGTTTCTGTTTTGCCAGGATATTCCAGCTCCAGGATGGGGATGTAGAGCTGTTATGCCCTCAGGCTGACTTCAGTCCTCAAAACTGAATCTTAAACAGCAACCTCTTCACTTCTCCACTTAATCTTGGCGATGTACTAAAATATTCTGTGCCTTCCTTAAACAGAAGGAAAAAACCCCATGAGTTTCAGGTGTGTGAGTCCCCTGTATAGCAGCACTTTCCAGGGACACTTCCTACCTCTCCTTTATGTCCTTGTACTCAGTACCTGGAGGAGCATAGCATGCTGCTGCTAAGTGCTTTTAAATTAGGATTTTAAAATTTCTCCTGTGGCTGCCCCTGTTGATTACAAATCTGGGTTTTTTTCCCCACCAAGACCCAGTGTTTTGGCTCCAGCACCCTCATCAGTTGTAATTACTGTGCCCTTTTACATGGAAAATGTGATCAACTTCAGCTCCTTGGAGCTGCTTCATCCATCTGCACCTGTGGCTGTGGAGGGAATGGCTCATGCTGGAAATTCTGACTCTATCAGAATGGCAATTATTAATCCTAGGAACTGCATTAAAAATATCTCCCTTTTTATTAGCACTATTAAGAGAAGTCTTATTCTTGGTGATCTGTTAATCACTTGTCATGTTAATTCCAATGTAAAGTATAAAAGCCCTTCTTTAGTTTGAGTCAAAATAATGTGTTTAAAGACACAGGAATATAGTTGGTGAATTAATGTGGTTGACTGAGGGTAAATATGGCCAGGGTAGATCTCTTCACTCTCTTTTCTCTTTGAATCCTGTTTAATTCACACAGCAAAATGGCCACATACATTTTGGATTTCGGTGGGTTGTGCTGAGCACAAATGGCCTTTGCAAATTGAGATTTCGGGCCGAGTTTGATGGGGTGTTTTGTGGCACTCTGCTGGTATCAGCCAACTCTGTCTGTCCTGCATCCTGCCAGAGCTCACAGCAGGGCTGGGATTCTGCTGTGGCTTCGGGTTCAACAAAAATCTCTCCTGATGAGACCACTAGGAGCAACTCGAAAAGTTTACTCGTTTAAATACCTGTTTTGGGTGCTGCTTTTGGTACTTCAAATAAATCGAGGGTAAAAAGACAAAAGGTCACGGTGTCTATGCACAAACAGGAGAGGGAGAACAGGAGCAGTTCCAGGTCCTGCAGCAGCCCTGGAAGGCACTGCATGTTTGTCCTCCTCTGCAGTACCAGTTCCAGAACCAGAGCCAGTGTTCCCTGGCCCAAGCCCTGTGCTCAGGTTAAACCTGGCCAGGCAGCTGGGATGTCCAGATCAAGCATCACTTGGTGACCTTGTTTCCATTCCCACTGCCCTGCCTGTGTCTGCTGGGCTGTCCCAAATCCCTGTGAGCATCCCGTGTCCCTGAGCCTCCAAGATCCTCTCCCCCAGAGCAGAGGTGGGGCACAAAAGCCCCTTTTGCAACCACCAGCTTTTCCTGCCTCTGCTCCTGCCTGGGTGGCTCAGCAACCACAGCTCTCATCATTAGCAGCCACTGGTGGGCCCCAGATTTAGCCCTGTCACCACAAACCCTCTCTTTTGCTCCAGCTTTAGCAAATGGCAACTCCTTTAATTACACATTTTTCTCTCCTCCACCCCAGCTACTGCAGCCGGGGCTGGGGGAAGGGAGGGGAGAGCAAAAAGAAGGAATCAGAAGGGGAAAGTTAAATGAAGAGCACTGTGGTCCATCCTGCTGGCTGCAGCATAACTGTTCCCAGCAGCACGAGTTTAGCAGCAGCCCCGGCCAAGTAATTTTCTACAGGGGCTGCAGCTTAGGGCTGGATTTTGGAGCTTCCCCCACCTCTGTCCTTTTCTTCCTGCTCAAGGAGGCTTAGAGTGTGACTCTCCTTCTCTGGCCTGGTTTGGGGTGAACCCAGCTTTGCCCTAAGCCCACCACCAGCTCCTCAGGCATCCTCCAGCCCTGGCCGGGGGCTTTCCAGGTCCCTTGTTCTCCTAGCTCCTCTTTCTCTTTCCTTTGCTGCCCTCTATCCCCCAGCCTTGCTCTGCTGCCTGGCACTTAAACCTCAAATTTGCTGCCTAGGCATAAAATCCTGTGAACTGCTGCACCTTTTGCACATGGATAGGTCAAAAAGAAGTGTAGCAATTTGCTTGAACATGTGCACGGGCAGTATTAATGCAGATCAGTTGCAAGAAATAACGTAATACAGATTTGCCAACGTATGTATTGCATAAATGCTGACAGGTGCTGACAGAAGTGTGTCCGTAAACATTTAATAGCACTGTTAATTCATAGCACAACAGTTGCTGTTGGCATGGTTTGGAATTTATTATATTTTGCTATTTATTCCTAGTCAGCTTGTTGTCCATCATCCTCCCAGATGGCATGTCTGCCGCGATTCCTTCCTCCTCACATTTGTGTGATGCCATTCCTGGGAGGAAGGCAGGGTGGCTGAGAGCTCAAGTTGTGCTTGCAGGCTCCAAAGCCTCCTTTCTTGTTCCATATAAGCCCACTCAGTGTCTGTGAAGAGTTCCCCTAATCTCTTCATATCTTAATTGCTCTCTATGAATTGGCGGAAATAAATATTTCATCCCCTTATAGATGTGTTTCCCTGTTCTGTTTTTCTTTTCTAATCTGTTCAGATCGCCGTGGTGAAAACCCAGCCCCACGGAAGGCAAAGGCGAAACCACCACTGATTTCAGTCCAACAAAGGTTCACCTTAACTGACTCTGCCTAAAAGTCCAAGATAATCAAGGCTCCTTTTATAGTCCCTGTCGAAAGACACTGGCACCTCCAGCATCAATCCACCCTCCCTGTCTCAGACAGATATCTTGGGAAGGGATGAATGGCCCGCAGGAGGTGCCAGTTTCCCTCTCCATTCACCACAGCAGAAAGTTTGAACTCAAACTAACGTTTAGGTGGCTGTTTTTCAGTTGAGAGTGGCCGGGATGCATTCTTGCACTGTTGTCGTTCTTCCTCTCTCCCAGAGTTGGGATGTTCCCTGCTGCAACACTGCAAGTATTTAGAGCTGGATCGACACTTGTGTGAGGTTTGTCCCTCAGGTGTCCCCCTGGGAATGACACTCAGGTGGCCTTGGACTGTGCCTGGCTCTGGCTGCATGCTGGCACCCCTGTGTTCATCCATGGCAGTTTCCAGGGGCAGCAGGACGAGGTGTATGGATACACTGAGCAGCCTTTAGCTGAGTACTGCCAAGGGAAAAACTGAACCAGCCTGTAGGTTTCATATTTGGCTTTTCTCAGTGGAAGAACTGGACAATATCAAATGACAGGAACAGCTTTCCAAAAACATTTTCTTTCCAGCAGTGAGTGAGAGGAGCATTTTCACTATTAATCTCCAAAGGTACACAGTAATTGGTCGTGTTTCAGGTGTGAGGGGCAGTAAATGGGGTCTCTGTGGGTCTGCTCATGGTGGTCTTCAGAAACATGGGAGTAATGAATGACCAAGTGTGACAGCCTCTAAGACATGTTCCTCATTGTTTTCCCCCAAATTTGGGATGCTGGTTAGGAGGTGCCACTAGCAAGGACAGTCTGATGGGATTAATTCCTTTAATTTCACCAGGAGCCCATCGGAGCTGCAGTGTGGCCTGGTTGTGGCAGGGAGTGGTGCTGCCAGGCCAGGGTGGCCATAGGTGCTGAATCCCAGCCCTGAAAGTTGCTGGGGTGTCCTGCTGACAAGTGAGAGGGAGAGAAGTTTCTTAGCTTCAACAGTCACCACACAGGAAAAGTCAACAGGGAGGAGAAAATCAAGCCCTTGTTCCTGTGAATTGTGAAAATTGTTTCCTCCGTGGGTGCAAATGGATGGGGGATATTCTGATTTATCAGGTAAGGATCTGCTCTAAAATTCAGTAAAAGCTTCAAGTTCTGGCTGTAAGTCAGGGGTTAGTCGTTTGGGTAGTCACAGAGGAGGTTTTGCACTGGTATCAGAAGGTAGAGCCCTTGGGAACCCCAGGAAAAATAAACATAACCCAAAAAGCTGTGAGAGATTATGTGACAGTCTCTGGTGAATGAGAAGTGACTGAACACCAGGTTTTTCTCTTTCACAGCCATAAACCCAGGCTAAGGAGCCTGCCCATTACATCTCTGCTGTGGTATCACTCCCTGTGTTTGACGCTGCTCACATGATCTACGAACTGGGGCCTGGTTTTGATTTAGCACTGTTTATTAACTGAGCAGTGCTGACATATTTTAGTGCAACATATAAAATCTAAGGCTTTTTCTTAAGCTGAGGAAATGAGGTTATGTGACATTGATCCAAAATGGAGGAGAGTATTTTAGGTTTCACATTAACAGACAAGGGAACAGAGATAGGGGAAACGCAGTTTTTCTCCTGTCCTCTCTGCCAAGTTCTCTGCAAATGGGGCAGAAACACCAGGTTTCAGTAAAGTCTGGTGCAGATTTAAAACCAGCTGCAAATGGCTTTTGATCATTTTGTCGTGTGTGTGAAAGATTGTAAGAATTGGTTTAAAACCTAAATTGAGACAATAAGAAATTCAAAATAACGTCTGCTTGAGTTATTCAGCTCTGAAAACAGTTGGACATGAATGTCCCTTGGCTACAGTGAAGGTACAAGATGTTGTCCCCATTAAATGGAAAAGGAAACTGAGGCCAGAAATGGGGGACTGGTGATTCAATGGGTAGAGAAGATGTTGGGCCCTCAGATTTTAGGACCTTACGGAATCCCACCAGTGCTAGGAATGTCAGCTAAGGATAACTGATTAGGGAAATCTAGAGCTTACTGGCACAAAATAGTGATCTGCAGACAGGCAATGACAGGCCATTAACAGGCCTGGCAATATGGATTTGCATTAACTGTTTGAGGTATTTTGTAAGGCCCTTGGCAGCCTGTCAAAGCACTAAAGCTGGTGCATTGTTCCAGCGCTGGAGTTGCTGCTGTTGGTGTGAGTCCAGAGCTGCTGGGGTTGTGCAACCCTCCCAAGTCCTTGCTTTTCTCCTCGTTACCTCTTGAATGGAAGTCCTTTCCTTGGTTTTGATAACAGCTATTAAATTTGGCTGCACCCACCCAACATTGCTGTGCTTCTCAGAAATAGGGCAGCGGTTGTGTAACTTCCATTCATCTGTCCATGCAGAGCAGTTAATTTTCATTATTGAGGTTTCCCAACATCATAAGAGAGTTGCATTAATGGGGCTTATCTGTGATAACCAGTGCAAACTAGTGCAGGAAAATCCGTGAACAGAGCCAGCCCTGTTTAATTCAGTCTGGTGAGTGAACATTACACCATTACCCTCCACCAGCATTCTCTCAGCTTCCTGCTCCTCCCCACGCCTCTCCTGACCCGTGCCGAGGTGCTTGGAAACCCACTGGCTGTACTTTGGTCCCTGTTTCGGCTGGAGCTGCCTGTAAAACGTTCCCACCAGCAGTTACTCTGTGATCTGAGCAAGCTGTGCTGTCATCCCACCAAATTCCCTCCGTTCTCACCAGGAGCATGGGGTTGCCCATTTTCCTCTTGCAGCCAGCCCAGAGCTCACTGGTGCATCTTTCCTTTCCCATCACTCCAGTCACCCCAAGAAGGGCTGAAGGAGCTCACATGTTGCCCCATGTAATCTCACTGCTAGCTGACATTTCTCCTCCTCCTCCACTCGTTTATCCCAAATCCCTTCCTTTTCAGATCCCTTCATTTCCTCCTGCTCTCTGTTTTTAAGCCTTCTCTTATGTGACTTAGTGTCTAGAACAGCTTCCCTCTGTACTTCTCTCCCCTTTCAAATCCTTCCTTAAACCACAGCCACTTCAGCAAGTCCTCCTTTTCAGAGCAGTAATCCCCAGTTATGCCAGAGCCCACAAACATTATCTGGTGTCATGTCAAGCCTGTGTGCAGCCTCTGAGGGAGGTTGGGCAGGTTTCTCAGAGGGAGCAGAGCTTCTAAATCCCTTTGAAATGGAACAGAAATCGGGCACCTCGTTCTCTTTGGTGTCAACCCCCCTTTCTTGTCCCAAGGCAGGGCGTGTGTATGGATTCAGGGACAGGATGCAGCAGCATCATTCAGAGTGTGAGAGGTTTGTGTGGAACCATTTGGATGTGTGAGCTAAGGGCATGTGCCCAATGCTAAGATGGGCTGGTTTAGATGTGTCTCATGGGGCTGGTTCTTGCTCAGTTGCTCATTTCCAGCTGTGAATTTTGGGAAAGGCAGAACTCACAAATGCTCTTTCCTGTTAGGGATCCCCCATAGTCAGTCCCTATCTCTGTGTAAGTAACTGGGATTGCTCCCAGTGGGATCAGCAGCAGCAGGACTGGGGATGCTTTACTTCCTGATCACCAGCTGAGTAACAGGTTTGCTGTCAGGGGCATTCCCTCTGTTCCCAGTGAGGCTGTTGCTGTGAGAGTCCTGCATAAAAGGTTGAGCATTGTGGAAATGTCAGGAGTACTTAGCCTGCTGTGATTCTCAAAGGGAAGGGGTTGGAGCTGGGATTTAAGAAAAAGGTAGTGTGGTCAGAAAGGGGTTTAGGACTGGGACTAGGCACGGGTGTGACTCTGGGGCAGCCAAGTGGGTTGTTGTCTAGAGGGCAGAGAAGAGAAGTAATACAGCTGATGAAGAGTCTGCTCCTACATCCCCAAAAAACAGGGTGTTCACAGGGGGGCCCAGCAGTCCTGCACTGGGCTCATGAAAACTCTGTGGTAAAATCTCTGTGAGCAGGTCTGCAGGCCCCAAGTCCTAAACATATTGTGATCCATTCCAGTTGCTGCTCACACTGTGATTTAATTCCCAGCAGCATCGCCAGGAGCAGCCTGTGAGTGGATGGGATTCCTGTGGCTGCTCCCAGTGCAGCTCCCAGGTGACTGCCTGGTCCAAAGTGCTGCCCAAGAAAATGTGAACTGTCACTCATGGTCAGGCCTTAACAAGTGCTGGATTCAGCTCAGTTAGAAACCCCGCTTTAAGGGGGAAAAAACCCCTCCCATGTCCATGTCTATCCAGTGGAGTAAAACACAAGTCTCCTGGGAAGGGGCTGTGTTCCACAGGCTGCCAGCGGATCCCACACACCACATTTGTAGGATACGTTCTCCTCCTTTAGAAAGATGAAAGGTAAAAGAAGGAGAAAAGGCTATTCCTGATCAGTTGCCAAAATCATAAAATGCAGAGAGAGGGAAGAGAGAAGAAACCAGCTGTAAATGTAAAAACCAGCACAAAAATCCAGTGAGTCCATGCTGGAGCTGGGGATTGAACCCAGGTCTGCAAAATTGCAGTCAGCTCGTGTGACACAAGGCCACTTGCCTGTGCTGACTCCCTGCTCCAGGTGCCCTGTGCTGAGGCAGCCACGTGGGAGAGTGGCCAGGCTGGGGCTGGGCAGCAGTGCAGGTCTTGGGAGCCCTGGGGGACTGCAGGATCACGTCCCCTCCCGCTGCCACGGGAACTGGGAGCATCCCAGAGCTCCCTCATCCTCGGGATCTCCCCATGGAATCCCTGTCCTGGCCTGGGGTGGTGCAGGAGATGAGTGAATGGAGAGGATGAACAGTGAGTGGGGACAGGCTTCCCATTCCAGCAGCTCTGGATTTATTTCTGTTCATTCATTGCAAGTCAGAATCTATTCTCTTCATTTTCATTCTTCCGTGCTGTGACACCCTTAAAATCTGTGGTACATTTAACTTTTGATTTCCATTTAATACCTTTCTAAAGTGATCTAATGCAGACAGATTACAGACAGTGAGGGTTACTGTTCTTTGGTGGAAATACTCTGTTTAATAAAATATTGAGAGACAGACCGGCCCCTCCATGCATTAAAAAAGAAAGATATACTACGCTTAGATGCTGTGGCAGTAAAACTTTATAGATTTATCAATTTTGGACAGTCATGACCTCCTGAAATTTTCAAATCAGCTTGCAAAGGCAGCCAGCTCTCCTGGTTTGGAAATCAGAAGTAGTTGTTTTTGCAGTTTGCAGTAATGTAATTTAATGTAGATCTATGTAAATTGCTAGGGGAGGGGGAGGAGAAGAGTTTGATCTTAAAATATAATTTGGATTGTTCTCATCTTTTCTTATAAAGGCTGTTTTGATCATTTGTTGCCACCTCCCAGTTTTCAAACATCTGTCTCAAAAAGCTCTGATACTTTTAAAGATAAGGATCAAATTTTATGTATTTTTGTCTCTTAGTTCTCATGCCTTTGACATTCAGGTTTGCAAACTTCCCCTATCAAAGGACTTTAACATCTTTCCTTTTCCTTTGCTTTTTTTTTTTTTTCCCTTTATTTTTAAATGAAAATTGACTTTCTCATTTAACAGTCTGACTCTAGGAGCCAAGACTTTCAGAAAAATGCCAAATACCACAATACCTATGGGAATTTGCAACCTTATTATCAGTAATGGCCACCTCTCCCTTCTCTTCAAGCCTCCTGAGATTTTGTTGTTTCATCTAAATCCACCCAAATTCTGTGATCTTTAAAAGTGGGGAGAGTAGAAAAGCACTTCCTCAAGAGAAGAACTGATTACGAAGCATGGATCTGATTTCCAGTTAGAACCTTTCTACACATCAAATATTTTCAGGTGTAAGGTTTGGCTGCCTGAAATGTTTTTTTCCCCACTTCTTTTTGCTTTGCTGGTAGAATGAAGGATTTGATTTAACATTATATGCCTGGAAAAAATAAAGCATTTAATTTACATTTTACAAGGCAGTTATTGCAGGTTAATTAAATATCAATTGAGTGTTATAGTCCATATTAAGATTTATTAATAACCCGGCAGATAAATCTCCTTGGAATTCAATTAAATGAAAATCACATAAAAATATATGTGCAATTTTATTCATATAATACATAAAACTTGTGAATTATTGTGCAGCATTGTACAGTAAGTTGATTAATGGGAATTAATTGCTGCAATGGAGAAAAATCAATTTAAACTTCCTGTAGCAGCTATAAGAAGCTTGGTATTCTTCTCCCACACTCTTGGAAAGCTGAGTCTGTGTCTGCACTTAGACTCTGCCATAGGATGAGTCTTGGAATAAATGTGCTTCCTCTCCTCTCACCTGCTTTAGCTCAGCTTTTTGGGCTTGGAGAAAGGAATTAGTCACTGCTCCAGTGTGTTCTGGGGTGTTAATTGTGCCACTGGAGCTTGGAGAGGTGAAAAAGCAGCAGAAAGGTGACATTGGTCATTGGTGGGTGTCCCTGGCACTGAGAGCACCCAGGGCTTGTCCCTCGTGTCCCAGGCAGGTCCCTGCTGGCAGGGAGAGGCTCCCAGGAGTGTGGAGATCTTTGGAACTCTTTGGCCCAGCAGATTAGGGAGCCTTTTGCCCTTTGGATGCTGTTTCCACTGTGTCCCAGTGCGGGGCTTTAACCAGGATTAGTGAGGGGCTCAAGGCCCTTTTGGGGAAGCAAACCCTGTGACAGCTCAGATAGGCTTCAGGAGCTGGACTCGGAAAATCTTTCCAATCCTTGCGGGCCGATGGGGGCCTGGCCCGGTGCCATCTGCTCCCTGCACATCCTGAGTTAAACACTGTCAATATGAGATTATGTTCCAATTACAGGACCAGACCGACTGGTTTAACTGCTACCATGAATCTATTTTCCTTTATTACCATGCCCTGACTCTGAGACTGATGCACCAGACACCAAAAGAGATGGGCTCTGCCCAGAGGGCTTTGTCTCACAGGAACACGCCGGGAGAAGACCGAACACGGCAGAAAATGCAGATGAATGAGTAACTCAGTCAAGATTTTCTTTTTAGTTTGGGGATTCTTTGCTTGGTTTTGCGTTTGGCTTGAGTTTTAATATTGCTAAATTTGCTTCCTTCAGACGTTGTGCAAGAGCAGAGACTTGCAGAGGAACTCAGGCAGGGTTAGGTCCGTGGCTCTGTGAAGCGTGCGTGCTGGGGGTGAGCGCTCAGTGTGCCCACGGGAACACTCCTGCAGCACGGAGAACCAGGGGAGAGCCCTCTTCCAGCTCACACAGCCACTCCAGCTGAGCCATGGCCCGTCCTGGGGAAGTTCAGCCATGCTGAGAATCCAAGCAGGTGTCACTCCTTGCTCATCCTCCCTGCTCCTGCAGCAGAGATTGCCTGCATCTGTCTCCTCTGTGCTTCAGCTCTGCTTCTCCCTGCAATAGTTGTCAGGGATATTAGCATTAAATACTTACTGCCTGGCTTAACTAAGGGGTAAGATAGGATTTAATTTGTATGGCTGAAATCCAATTATATAATGGAGCCCCTGGGGGAAGCAGTTATACCTGCTGGATCTCTTGGATGAGTAATTGTGCACAAAGGCTCCTCTCCAGAAGTAGAAACAGATCTGAAATATTTTTTATTTTCTCTTTTTTTTTGCTGCTGCTGTTACATAATAGGGCTGAGACCCTGAAAAGAAAAGCCAATGACAACCCAATGCAGTAGAAAGAATTAAAGCATTGCCAAGGGAAAACAAGTTATAATCTGATAAAATCAAGGATCTAACAGGAAGTCTGCAGCAGCATTAGCTTGGAGGAGCCAAAAGGCAGGGCAGCCAAAGGAAGCTTACTCATACTTTTGGAAAATAGCAGAGAGGTTTTGCTGTGCAACTTTTTCCCCTATTTCTACCATGACCAAGGGTAGGAAAGGGAATCCTCTGGTTGCTTTTGTTAAAGCTTGGGAGGTGAGTTGGTATTAAAAAAGCTGAGCAGCCAGCTCATTCAGATACTTTTGAAAAATGCAGCACTTAACCACCTTTGAAAATCCCTGCTGCTTATCCTGCATGTCATCTGCACCCTGATAAGCATCAGAGTCAGAGGTGATGATGAGCAGGACAGGAACAAAAGCATGATGAGGTTCCCAGCAAGGTTTATGAAAGCAGGCAAGCTTGTAAGGCAATAATCTCTGGGATACTACTGGGGCTTGACAACTCTCCCATCTGATATCTGCAGCAACTCCAAATCCCACAGAGGAATTACTGAGGGGCTGGGACCGAAGGCATCAGCCTGTTGTACTTGTGCAAGGTTTCTCAGAGGTCAGAGTGCCAAATTTTGTTCTATTTTTAAAAATAAAAAGCAAACTTATATCCTTTTCTAATGAGATATTATTTTCTAATGAGCTCTGAGTGGAAAAATCGTTTCCTCAGTCTCTTTGATTACAGGGGTACATGCAGATAACGTGGTGACTGCTTCCAGCCAGGAGGAGGGAAGGCCAGAATTCCCAGTGCCACAGGCTGAGGACAGAGCCTTCAGCCTCGCTGCCTGGGCAGGGATTTCTGTCCTTGCAGAACGCAGCTGAATCCCAGCGAGGCTCCTCGAGGAGGGACCTGTTCCCAGCCTCGCAGCTCCACCCAGTGGCTCTTTTTTGGCAGGATAAATCCATACTTTCTGCGGCATCAAAACCTGTTGAGGCCAGCACTGATGCACTGCGGAGATGCTCTGGGATGCGCCTGAGGAACTGAGGGTGTATTTGTTTGTCACATTCTTGGAGTTGTCAGCTACCATTGGGGTAATGGCAAAAAAACTGCAAAGAGACTTTTAGTGAATATAGAAAAATCAGAAATCTTATTATCCCCTTTCTTAACCACCCCCCCACCCCTGCCACCTCGCAGAACAAATGGAAGGGGGAAAATAGTAGGGAACTGATAACTTACACACTTCACATTTTCAAATTCTCTATGAGCAAATTGCAACACTTTGGGCCAAATTTATTTGTTATATGAGCTTAGTAATGAATTACCAGAGCAACTGGTTTCTGATCTGTAAGCTCATTTTGAAAAAGAATTCTCTTGTGAGTGCGAATTTCAGCAAATTTAACTCGGCAGCTCTCACTGTATTGCTCCACTTTCCTTCCTGGGTAATTATCAGGACTAACAGGAAGCAAATTTTCATCATTTCTATCAAGGATGCCAAGATGAAACTTGCTTTTTCCAGGAGTATCAGGGCACTTGTAATTAAAATAAGCTTCTATTTGTGCGTATGCACACTTTTACTGAATTCACAGATTCACAGAACACAGAAGTGCGATATTAACAGAGTTAATTTTAGATTTGAGTGAGTATTGTAAAAATATGCCATTCCTCCGAGCTCAAGTGAAAACTGAAATCTAAATTGTGCATACTGTAGATTTACCAGCCTCTCCGCAAGTCTTAAAAATAGAGAAGCTGATAAACTGATAGAAACCACAGTTTTGCTGTGAATCTCCTGGAAGTGCCTGCCCCATCTGTGTGAGGAAAATATCATCTGTGAAATGCTGCTCCCAGATGGGCTGTGCAGCTCCAGTGCCATGGAATGAGTTGAAATGACCTCTTCCTCCTGGAGTTCAAACGTTATTTAGCATAAATGCAGCCCCTAAGGCCTGCACTTGAAGTTGCCAGCACAGCAGCTGAACATGGCCTTTAATCTGCTCTGCTTTGCTGCTGGAGTGCTCTGAGGTAAGAGATTTGGAGTTACAAACTACATGAATCCCACCTTTAAGCTTGTAGACATCAGTTCTCCATCCATGCAATTAAAAGGTAAGTCAGCCTATGCATTGTTAGGACAAGAGATCGGAGGTTTTCCTTTTGTAGGGATAATATTTCAAACCAGATATTCAATATTCTACATGTTAATAACAGGAAGCATCTTGCAAAAGGCAGTTTTGGAAAAGGGAATTTTTTTTTTTTTCTTTTTATTAAACCCTAAATCAGAGCAAAAACCTTCTGGGTTTTACTTGTCCTCCCCAAAACCATCACTGAAGAGCCCTTCAGTGTCTGGGTCAGGTACAGCTACCCCACCAAATGTCCAAGGCCGTGGCTCCCCAGGCTGTGGAACAAAATTGATTCACTGATTCTGCCAAAAAGGTGTTTGCTGGGCACCATTTCCCACCTGAGCTTGTTCTCTCTTGTTCCCACAAGTCACCCATGCAGCGGTGGCACCATGGGAATGAGGGAGGCCAGCAAGCCCCATGTGTGTGTGTGCAGGGAAGGTTTCAAGTGCCCATAGGACACAAAAGAGCTGAGATTTTGGCGTGGCAAGGGTACGGCTTGCAGCCTCTGTGAGTTTTTGTCCTTCTCTCTTTCTGTACCAGGATTTCTGTGTTTGCAAAGCTCCTGCCCAAGGTCTGTGCAGGTTGTGAAGCTCAGATGAAACTTGCTGGTGTGATAAACAATCTCTTTGCCGTAAGAAAGAACTTGTTTAGTTCTTCTTTTCATGCAGCTGGGGGGGTCCCAGGGTCCCTGCAGCTGCTTTCAGCCACTGGGCAGTCCTGAGCCTGCTCTCGTGCCACGTGAAGAGGGGTCTGTAGCCGAAATGCCTGGAGGCCTTGTCTGTCTCGAAGGAGAAGGTGGTGACGATGGTGTTCAGCCCGGGCACGCTGAGGAAAGGCTGTGGCCTCCAGAAAGGGGACAGGACGAGCCTGATGATCCTGTGCAGCTGTATCATCAACCACATCTTCCAGTAGGGGATGTGTGAGCCCAGCCTCAGCGAGGGGTCTGCACTGGACAGCAGCTGGTGCCTGACCAGGAAACCCTGCCTGCTTGGAGTGTCATCGTAGGAATAATACACCTGTCCTGCCAGCAAGTCTGGCTTCAGCTGCAGGTTCCTTGCTGCAAGGACATGCATCCATGCCACATTCCCTGGAGAAATAACAGAGGGAGAGAAACAGGCGTTCAGGAGGAGCTCAGTTTCCCTGTTTACCATAGCAGGAGTGCATTGGATCTGCCAGCTCCAGTGCTGGGAAGCAGGGAAGCACTCATCGTGTGCTCAGCTGTGCTGCAGAGAGACTGAGTAGTTATTCCAGGCCTCCAAGATCCTTTAAACCTTTGGTCTCCCCTTTGAGCTGGACAATTAATGTGCCTTGTGATCCTGGTTCATGTGAAGTGAAAGGGCAGTGTTTTGTAGTGAGAGTAGGATGAATGGGAGCCAGTGCTCCAGGGTTTTATCCCTGCCTTTGCTGTGAGCCTTTGAAGGAGTCACTTGATTTATCTGGGCCTGATTCGTCTCTAACAGCATTTCCAAAATACTGTTATCTGCACTTTTGGAAAAAGACATACAAGCGTGCTGCACAGAAACCACTGAATGCCTGCATGATCTAATGGCGAATTACACCCCCCTGAAAGGCACAAAAACAAACTCTTCCTATAGGTTTTGTGAGTAATTTCTTGTGCTTGCTAAAACTGGTTAGGCAGTACAGCCCTTTCTGTAAAGAACTTGACAAGTAGTGATACTTTAAATTTTTCTAATGAAGAAACGTCTTTTCATAGCAAAAATCTCTTAAAAACACAGCCTGAATTTCTCTCTGCCCCCATATATTCCTGAAACACTTCTCATAGGGACAAAAAGAAAACCTTTCCCAGGAAAACACTAGTAATAGGACACTACTTTAAAAATCCTTTAGCCAGCCTAAGTTTTGTGGTTCCAAACCCATTTGTGCTCATTCACCGTACCCACCTCCCTGTCTGGGGAGATTATGGCTGAGCTGACGTGTAAAATCCCCTGTGACTAAAGCTGGTAGCACCCCACACACAGGGCTCAGCCTCCACTCACCCACGTAGGTGAGATTCCGCTCGGTGTTTTCAGGCTCCAGGTAGTTCAGAACACCATTCCTGGCTTTGGCAAGCAAATACAGCTCCTGCAGGAACGCCGCCTTCTCCCCATACACGGAGTTGGGGCGGATGACGCAGGTTCTGAGTGTGCCACCGTCGCTCAGCTGTAAAATCAGCGAGGGATGTCAGTGAGGGATGGATTCAGAGATGGAGCCTTTCACAGTGATATTGGGTTTCCCAGATAAACCTAAAACCTGGGAATATTGGCCTAGAGGAGTCAACATTTGCAGAGGTGGTCTGGGTGCTTGGCACCTGATTTGGGTCCCTAAAACCACAAGGAGGTGCCCAGTTTGATTTTATTTTTTTGTTCACAGCACCCCTGCAGTCACGTGGTGCTCCCTGAGAGGTGCTGGGTGGAGAGTGCTGGTGGCATAAACTCTTCTGCAGTTGTGGTGTATAAAAGAGGATTTGCAACAATCAAAACCTGGTTGGCCTCAAACTGGGACTGGGGGAGAGATGCTCCAGGCAGTGATTTAGAGCACAAGTCTCATTTTTACATTCTCCTTCATTGTCTAAAAGAACTCTTCTGTCTGCTGACTGCCCTGCCAATCTAAAACCCTGAACAGCTGCCTTGGGTAGGGGACTGGCTCTGGGTACACCAATATTTTTAATTCTTAAGTCACTCCTTGAAAGCCTGGAAATTACTCTTTTATTCAGTGTGAACTAGGTGAACCTGATTCCTTCAGCCCTAATTTAGGAGAGCCCTTTCCAAAGTCACACTCCTGCTGGAGCTGAAGCACAGGCTTGAAGGGAAGCACCCTTTGATCCTGGGAGAGTCTGGCAGCTTCCTGCTGATGTGGGAATATGGAGTTTGGGAGGCTTAGGACGATGTGGCTTATGCATCAAATGCAGGCAGAGGTTGGGTACACACTTAGACAGGAGCTGTGGGGTCTTTCCAACCATCTCCCTCCTTTCCCCTGTCCTGTGCTCTAATTCCAGGGGTGCTACCACTGCATTTTGTACCTTTTTTCCGTTGGCTTCAAGCACAATTTTTTCTGCCATGGCTTTTGTCTTCCCGTAGGGCAGCTCCACTTCCCCACTGTACTCAGTGTCCTCATCTCCTCTGGAACAGATGGTGGGAGACAGAGAGTGACCAGAGCAGAGCACAGGGCTCGGGGACACCTGTCCCAGCCTGGTTTGCTCTGCATTCCCTGCTGCCCAGGGACTCTGCTGCCTGGGAGCTATGGGAATCTGAGACCCTCGCTGCACTTTGGCAGGAATGAGGCCTCAAGGAACACCAGGTGGTTTGGGGTGTTCACAGGCAGGTTTGCATGAGGGCAGTGGTTTCTCAGAGCTGCATTTAGTTTTGTCCAGTAGCATGATTGAAATAACATTCCATCAGGCAAATTAGAAGGCAGGGGAGTTACATTTTTAAGCAACTGACAGAAGCTGAGCAAGGTAGGAAGAGCACGAAGAAGATGGAGGGCAGGAAAATGAGAGCAATCCTACTTCATTTTTCATGAGAGGCAGAGAAAAGCCTCTCATGAGCCATAAGCAAAAAGGAGAAACAACTACTTAATTTTCTCACAGAGTTGATTAAAGTTGGGAGGCGTTTGCTGGGGATGTGGTGGAGCTGCTGGAGATCTCCTGGAAGCCTTGCAGTCAGCAGCGTTGTGCTGGCATTGTTCCTTCATCTCCCCTCGCAAATTACCCTTGAGGGGAAGGAGGAGCAGAGGAGCCATGGCCAAGGACAAGCAGGGGACGCTGTGTTGTGACTGAGGAAGACAACCCGTCCCTCAGGCTGCCAAGGGGAAAGCCTGTGGGGTCTAACATGGAACTGGCCTCACAGGGCCTGGAAGAATTCCAAGGAGAAAGCAGAAAGCAGCTCTATTCCCCACAGGGTGTCAGTGCTTCGTCCCAGTGGTTTTAGATCAGCCTGAGGCCATCACAGGAATTGATTAAACATCTCCAGTGGGCTCTGGAGTGAAGAAACCTGGCTTGTAGCATTGGGAAGGAGCATCCACTTGCTCCCTCGCTCCTCTGAGTAGCCTGGATCAGCTCTCTCTCCTTCCATGTTCTGCTGGAGACTTTCTTCCAATTTTTAAATTAATTTACTCTCTATTTTGTTGTCTGAGAGAAATCCACCCCAGCAAACCAGGATTTGCCAGGCACGGGGTACCCCACAGAGGGCAATGAGGAATCCTCTCCCTCCTGTTGCAGATGGGCTCGGATACATCTCCTGGAAGGGTTCAGGGGCCTGTGAGGAGTTCACACAGCAGATCTGCAGCAGAGGTGTTTTTGTCAAACACTGGGCCTTGGGAGAGCCAGCTTAGACTCAGGCTCCCTGTTTGACCTTGGGCAAGTTGTTTTCTCTTTCCTGTGCTCAGATCTCCCTGTGTAAAATGTGCCTAATGCTGTTGCCTGGCTCCTGCCTGTTCAGCAGTCTGGCATGTTGTGTGTCAGATATCCCAGCTGAGATCAGGCTCTCCTTGCACTGCAGCAACAGAAATAAATTAGGAGCATCAGAAATGCTCACACACCCTGGGCTTCTGTCACAAAACCCTCCTCCCCTCCCTGTGTTTATGGAGATGAACAAGAGAAACCAAAAAGCAAGCAGGACAAAAGATTGATTGTGCAAGGTTTGTTGCAAGCCTGGGAGAGGCCCAAGACAATTAGTGGGGGGTTATCTAGAAGTTCTAGTTTTAATTGCTTTATCTTTTTTTTTTTTTTAATCAATTTTTTTCTCTTTGCCCTGCAAAGCTTTTAAAAAGCAGCCGCTTCACAAAGGGACAAACCTGCCTGCTGTTCCTGGGCTCTGCTGTGTGTGCCTTCCCCCACCCCTCTGAAGCCTGGTAGTAACAAAGAGCTCAGCATAATGCTCTTGCTTTTCAAAACGATCCCAGATAAGTGAACGCTAATCAGACTGGAGCAGCATTGTCAGAAGGTATCTCAGCAGTGCCTGTCTCCCGGGGATTGAGACTGACAGAGGCATTTTCTATTATTGTCGGATGCTGAGGTGTGAGCATTATCCCTGCACCCATCACCCCGGCCAGAGACTCCTCCTGCTTTGCCTGTGCCAGTTCCCCAGCACGTAAAAGGGAGCTAAATAAATTCTGTGAGGAATGATGGAGAAGGGGGACAGAGGAAAAGGAAAAGACAGGCAGGATCATGGACTGTGAGGTAGAGGGCAGAACAGATGGGGTGGGGATGGGGAGATGAGAAGAGGAGGAAGGGGAAAGGCATCACCTGTGCTTTCAGTCTGGAAAACAGAGCCATGTTATGCTGCTCCCAGTCATCCCTGGGCTCCCTGTTGAGACAGCTGGGGTAGGTTTTGACTGGGGGGCTAGTACTTCTCCCATTATCTATTTCCCTTCATTTAAAATCAAAAATAATTGTAGAATGAAGACCCCTCTCTAAGGCTTCCCCTCAGGATAATGGGAGAATCTGGGTGTGTTCTGCACAATGACCGAAAGGCTCCAGGTGTGGTTTTGTTTGTATTTGTGGTGGGGAAGGCTCTTCACAGCTCCATGAGCATCAGCCTGGGTGGGTTTTGCTTGCCCCTGTTTGTGCCACCATTACAAGCCAGAGGACTGTGATCAGGCAACATCTGGGGCTGGTTTTTTCAAGACAACTGTTCACATTAAGTCACAGGACTAAAATACTGACAAGGATGTGCAGGTATCTACACGAACTTTTAGGAATTATTTGGATTTGCTAGTGACCAAATTCCATAAATTTGCAGTGGCACAGTCTCCAGTGCTTGTGGTCCCAAGTGGATTTGGTTGCTCTCTTGGATTTTTTCATAAGCCAGACATTTATTCTACAGATTTGAGCGCTTAGACGCTTTTCAAAACAACTGGCTTATGCCTTGACTTACTTGTGAGTATGAAATTTAGGCTTGTGGGCCATTTTAAGTTATATCCTTTCTAGCTGGCTTCAAATTTCTAGAACCAAGTGGCTGAAGGCAGCTGTGTCCAGCCTGGCTGCCTGTGGAGACACCACTTGACTTGGAGCCAGCTCCCCTGGCACACGAGGTTCTGGGGTCTGAGCAGTTTGTGTGGCTACAGCCAGCCTTGAGGTCAGCACGGAGCCTTTCAGTAGCACATATCAGACTGACCTCAAATTTAACCTAAAACTTCAGCCCCTGGTCTTCAGCAATGTCAGCCCTGCTCTCAAGGCACAGGAACTGTTGCCCCAGGAGTACAAAAATATCCTGATGCTGAGCCCTGAGCAGGAGTGTCAGCTGATTGCCAAAGCCACTTCTGGAGATGAAAGCAAAAAACGCCTCAAAATTCTTATTCTGACCACTGTCTTTGTAGTGATCCAAACCCCACATTTGCCACAAAGGGTTTTCTAAAGCTCTGCTGCCTCTGGGTCTGTGGGCAAATCTCGTGGGAGCCACAAACAGAGGAGAAGGGTTGAGCATAATGCCCTGAAGTGGTGACAGCCAGGAGACAGCCCCCATGAGCACGTTGCCAGCATAAAGGATTTTGAGGGTTAGAAGGGTACAATTTCCAGGTCAGAAGCAGTAACAAGGACGTGGCTACACTTGAATACTGCAGGGCAGGTTCACACCAGTGCATCTGTCCTCTAAGACCTCGGGGACAATTACCTTTTTCTGGGATAATGCTGCATGAGATTTGCCCACATTTGATGAGAGGAGCTGGGTACAGGCTTGCCAGCAGTTCCTGTGGAGCTGGGAGGAGGAGGGGCAGTGTGGTGGTAGCAGTGGGGCATCGCCTGCCCTTTGGGTTGAGTCTTTGTGAAGGACAGCAAAAACTCTGACCCAGCACCAAGATATAGTTTGGCCATATCCCAAACTCTGAGCGCCTGAAGCCACATCTGAATCTGATTCTGGGGCTCAGAGGAGCAGGGCTGTAGCTCCAGGGACAACCTGGCAGTGCAGCTGGGCCACACAGCTCTCACCTTGGGGTATCACTGGCCAGGCTTTGGTTGGGAAGAGCTGTGGTTCCTCAATGGGAAGAGCAGCAAGGAAGGGTTTTCAAGAGAGAGAAGAGGAACAGACAGGAAGGGGAACACAGATCTCCTTGGTAGCCACAGCTCAAATCTCCTTCTGGCTGCAGTTCCAGTGCTGTTTGGCAGACAGACAGAGCCATGGAGATTTGCTGAGCCTCACCTGAGCATGGGCTCACAGGAGGTGTTGGGTCCCACAGCAGCGATGGAGCTGGTGTAGAGCAGGTAAGGGATGCTCAGGTCACAGCAGGCCCTTACCACATTTTCAGTACCTGTGGGCCAAGATGGGAAGGACAAACATTGACCACCTTGCCTTGATTTCTGTTGTGCAAATCAAAACAGATTCCCAGGCTTTTTCCCACTTGGAACTAATACATCTTTTTTTATGGCTGGAAATATGTAAAGCCCCAGGTCAGGACTGCAGTTCCTCAGGAGGGGATGGTTTATAACATTAGTAGCAGTCCCATCCATGGCTCTTATGTGGATGAACCTCCATGGCCAATGGCAACTGAATTAACCTGGACTTCAGAGCTGCTAACAAAGGGAAGCTGACAGCTTGGCAGAGCAAAACTCCATCTTTTTTCATTTGTGGGCAGATTGTTGGTGAACTGCAGCCTTCTGGCAAAGGATCAGTGTTTTAGTTTCCCATGTTGCTCTAGAGAAGCTCTTCAGGGTGCTACAGGGTGAAATCACTCCATCAGACTCCTGATAGCTGCAGAAGTTTAAATAAAATAATGAGGGCAGCTTACAAGTCCACATGAAATCCAGACAAATCCAAAACGTGTGTGTGGTTTAGTGTGGTTATTTTGAAGTATTTTGGTAGGTTCAAATGATTCATGACTCTTGCAGGGGTGGTTTTTGCATTCATTGTGATTTTGGTCCAAGTTGATCCTGTGAGAACCTCAATGACAAGAACTGAGGGCCTTCAGGTCTGAAGGGAAGCAGCTCCTAGGGTGGGCTTCCAGAAACCTCCACCCTGCTTGTACCTGGCTAAGCAGGCTCTGCCCTGAGCCTGTCTGCACATTTTGTGTGGGAGGGCTTGTCATTTCTCTTCTCTTTGCTATTGAGGGCATCATCTGAAGTTACCAAGGAAATCCTGAGTTTAGGATGATTTCAGAGCACAGGAATCCATCTGAAATCCTGGTGAAAAAAGAATCAATGTGCTTCTCCATGAGCCTATCACAGTATGTAAAGTTAACTGAGGACCCCTGGTGAGAAACATCACTAGAAACAGCTGAGTTAAAATCCATTCAGCTTAACAAAAAGCAGATTAAAAAGTCTTTAAGTGACTAGATGGAAAAAATAATGCTTGTAGAAGAGAACCCTTCAATTTATTCAACAACGTTATAACAGGATTCAGCAGCCAGTGGTTGAAACAAAGAAGGGAATCAAAGCAGAAGATGTAAATTTTGGCCAGAAATGGTAATTAATCATAGCCACACCACTACTCCTCAGCATTGTTATGGCTTGCTGAAAGCCATGATAGATAGCCCATTAACTTGCACCCTTAATTCGAGGCAACAAGTCTTTTGAAAAGGAATGGTCCAATTTAGCCACAAATTGTTGGGCTTAGGGCAGTAATTGGATGAATTTCTGTGGCCTGAATTGCACAGAGGAGCCAGCTAGAGGATTATGTACTTGACCTCTCCTGACCCTACTTTTTTCCTTGAAGTCTACAGCAGGTATCAAATACTGGTTTTATTCTTTTATCTGCCATGATTTTAATAGAGGACTTCAGGCTAATCTCTCAATTCAGGATTTTGAGGAGCCTGAGTGAGGGCAGCAGCCCCATTTCAGGGAGGTCCATGTGGAGCCATCCAAGGGGAGGCAGAAATGCAGGACAGGCTCCTGTTAAGCCATCCCAGACCATGCTCCTCAAAGAGGCCCTCGGTCACACTGGAAAATCCTCGCATCTGTGGTTTTCTGGGAATGTCACCAACATCTGCAAGAGGTTTGGTTTGCTGAGGAAGAGACTTGCCCAGTGTTCAGTGCTCTCTGTAAATCCTCCCTGTGCTGAAGCACAGAGCTCACAGCAACAGCGAAGGAGAACAGCTCACAAAGCCACTAAAAAGCAGCAGGAGCCCTCGGGCTCTGAATATTCTCAGAACACAGAGAGCACAATACAGGCTCTTAAAAGCATTGAGTTTTGAAAACAACTACAGCGATGAAAAGAAGGGTGGAATTTAAATGTTACCCTTGAATGTATCAGCAAATAATTGAAGCCCTAAGCAGTAATCGAGTTGGAGATATATATTAAAAAAAAAAAAAAAAAAAAAATTCCTTCCTTTTGGTTAACGACTGTTTTAGTAGCTAACAGCCTGAGGTGCCACTGGAATTGCTGCTGTAATAGGGATTTCATTATTTTTATAGCCTGTGCTTATTTCCTGGATTTATGGACAAATTTTCCCTAAGCAGATCTTGCATCGAACATGAAATTGGCTCTTGGTGGTAGGAGGACAGGGCTGTGGAGCTCTCAGTTACACGTGGCCTTGTCGATACACAATAGCTGGGAACTCTGACTAATTAAACAGCATCACTCTGCTAATTAAAACAGCATCACTCCCTTCTAGTGGGTGCCCTTCGATGGGTACAGCCTTGTGCTGGTATAGACAGGGCAAAATCCCTGGGGAAGCCATGAGCTATCTAGAGCTGGGCTTAATTTCATTGTAGTTGTTGTCCTTGTCACACACGGAACCCCTGTAGGTGTGTCCTGAACAACCTCAGGGCCATCAGGGGAAGTTCTGCCCTCCACCAGAAGAGCTGTGCCAAAACTGAGCCCAGATTTGCTGAGCAGTGGAGAGGAGCCAGCCCTGAGCAAGGACAGAGGGGCAAAGGGAGAAACTTGCCCACTGGAACGGTGCCGGGCACCTTTCCCATCTCGGGGTGCGTGGGATTCAGGACAGCACTGAAGGCGGCTGGGTGTGTCTGCTGCAGCCTCTTGGTGTGTGTGTGAGGCCAGGGCTGTGCTCAGGGCCCTGTTCCCGGCTCACCCCCGACGTTGACAGCTCTCAGCTGGCAGAAGGGCAGCGTGTTCCTGTAGTCCACCACGGCAGCTGTGTGGAGCACCACGTGCACGCCCCGCATGGCAGCCAGGAGCGCGCCGGCGTCCCGGATGTCTCCTCTCATCACTCTCACACCAGTGGTAGCTGCAGAAAAAGAATATAGAGATGCAGGGGAGGGGAAAAAAGAGTACAAGCCAGCATCCTCACCTTCCTGCAAAGCGTGGTGTTTCCCCTCTGCGGGCCAAGGCAAAGCACTCTCTGATAGTGACTGTGCCGTTTGAAACCGGCACATCAGGGCAAAATTCCTTTTTTTTTTTGTTTTGTTTTTTAACTCCAAGAAGCCAGGTTTGCACCTGATTTGATTCAACACAGTGCTCTGCATCAAATACGGGGCAGAGTTGCTGTGTCTGTCACTGCAAATCCCCAGCCTGCATCCAAGGGTAGCCCTGGGAGCAGGACACACTTGGCCCAGGGCTGCAGCTGCCCCTGTGGATCAGGGAAGCTCTGCTGGGCACTTCCCTTCAGACAGGAAATTTTAGGGCTTGTGGGAATAACACCTGGCAAGTTCAATAGACATCGTACAGAGCTTTGTTTAAATTGCATATTCTGTAGATTAAGAAGGAAAATAATGTAACTGGTTTAAAAAGTTTCATAGGAAATGTCTCCCTTGGAGCCACTCAGAAGGAATTTTTCCCCTACTCCCTTTTACTTCCTCCTTCTTCTTCCTCAGAGTAGCTGTTCCATCCATGGCTACTCCTCGCATCTACTATTCATTTTCTTGCTTTGAGACAGTGTTGTAACATTTAAGTAGGATTTTTCCCTTTTTCCCTTCCCGCAGTTGGGAATAGGCCAGCGAGAATCTGGGGTGAGGAGCCTCCACTCCTCAGGGATTTGCAATAAGGCAGTCACGGGGTTGCTTTGGGAGGGAGATGTCTCCTCTGCCCTGTCCTGGCAGCTGCGTGGAGAGCCCCACACATCCCGGGATCAGGGGAGGAATTTCTGGAGGATCACTCAAAGGTGTAGCTCAGGGAAGGGTCTGTGGCTCCAGCTGGAAACCCTCAGAGAAGATCCAACAGGGCAAGGTGGGAAGAGAATTATTCCTCATGGTCCAAAAGGAGGAACAGAATCCAAGCCAGTGGATCAAGTGGCCGAGTGTTCCCTGAGCAGCCTGGGATGGAGGAGGAGGCAGAAATTTTACCAAAGAGTCAGGCTGCTTTCTTAATTAGCGTAGCCAACAATCAGTGGACTCACTGTGAGGAGTTTTAATATTAAATTAATCAATATTGAGTATTAAATTAATTTAGCAGTAAAGCAGAGAGTCGATTCAGTGAGACTAGAGGGTGAAAAGGAAGGAGTTGTCCATGTAGCAGAGGTAAAACCCCTGCGTGGAAGACCAGAGCATAGAGCAGGGTGTCACCAGATTCTTGGGGGGAGTATTTCTGCTACTCTGTGGTTTGGGAAAGCCTGGAACCCATCAGCCTGAAGTGTTAAATAGTCTTTTTCACACTGCCTGTGTTAAGGTAGCTGGTGTAAGGCAACCATGAAGAATTTTCAGATTGACAAGGCCTGGTGAGCTCTACCCAGGGCTCCTAAAGAGGTGAGGGGTGTAACTGCAGCTTTAGTGAGTTATCAGCTACTTTGAAGGACTTCTGAAGGCACTGAAAGGGTTCAGCAGAGCAACTGAAACACTTGTGCTTAGAGAGGAGGTAAAGAAGAGGCAGAAAATTACAGAATATTTTGGTTTCAACCCCAGGAAATTCAGGAGCACACATTCAACACCAGTGTGTGAGCACTTGTGGGATAATGGGGAGAAGGGAAGCAGCTGACGTGGATTTGTCAAGAACAAATCAAGCCAGATAAACCTCCTTTGTTCTTATGACAAGGTAACAGGCTGTAGGATATTGTGGGACAGGCTGATGTCATCTATCTTGATTTTCGAAGGGCTTTGGAAGCTCAGCGTCATTCTCTCAAGGAGTCAGTAAAACATGGGCTAAATAAGCCCCATTAAGGAGAGCACAAAGCTGGCGGAATTACAGTTCCCAGGGAATTGCCAGCTGTGGTAGGTGGCTGCCCTGGGGCTCTTCAGGGTTTATTGCTGTATTTGAGTCTTTTTGATTGTTTTCATCAAGAATCTGGCAGATTTGTTCATTAAATCGGCAGATAACATCAGACTGGGAGGGACCACGCTGGAGGATTTGAGTATGAGCTGAATGGAACTAACAGAGTCTGGAGGAAAAAAAAAAAAAAGGTGAAATTTGATAGGAACAAAGAGAAGTTGTTTGGTTTAGCAGGGAAGAGGCAGCTGATCTCTGATTAAATTGGGCCAGGGCAGCTCAGGAGCTGTTGCTTGTTGTCAGCTGAAAAAGGCACAATTGCAGTGGCAGGTAAAACAGGAGGATAAAATGCAGGATGGAAGAGACAAATCCATCAGCTTTTTGCAGCAATGGGAAGGCCACAACCCAAAACTCCATGTCCCCTTCCAGATGGGAACAATGCCAGAGCACTGCAGTGCTGGATGGAGCAGAGGAGGAGGAAGGAGTTTGTGAGAGCTGCTTTAGCCTAAAGCAAAAACCAGTATGGAGTGGAAGGATGTGGTTTTCAGATGGTGAAGATTGTTGTAAAAAGTACAGTAATCCTGTAATACCTCTTCTACCTGTAAGTTTAGATGAGAAATCAAGGAGGACCCAGACTGTACCCACTGCCTGGTGGGGCAGAAACAAATGGGCTGCCTGGAGTGGCCTGGGGGACAGAAAAAACATCTGTGGGGAAGGATGTGGTGGAGCTGACTCTGTCTTGGGCAGAGGGATGGCGTTGGGATGGCCCCTCAGGCTGCTTCTGCCTCTTTCTCTGTGGTTTGCTGGGGTGTCAGGCCACAGAGCTCTCCTGGAGCATGGATTTTGGCACCTCCCTAAGGTTTCAACAGCTTTTCCTTCAATTATGAGTGCTTTTAAGGTAATTGGCTCCCTGAAACCTGGGGAAACCAGTCTGCTGAGTTCATCTGCCAGGGAGGGTTTCTGATAGTGATATTTCCCTGGGAGCCTTGACTTGCTGTGGGAGCATCCCCTTGCTGTCCATATCTCCCAACAGGATCTCCCTCAGCATTTTTTGCCTCTCTCGAAGCAGGCTGAAGGTTTGGGCAGTCAGAGACAGGGGGCCCAGCCCAGCATTAGCTGAGCACAGCACCCTGAGCTGCCGTGCCTTGTTTTGCATGGATATTCCTGGATCCAGTAAAACAGGTTGTTTTCCCCCAACAAATCTCACTGTGCTCGACCCTGCACGAAGGCAGCTCTCAGAATAGCATCCAATGGATTCATTCAGTATCTCTGTTTACTGAGCCTCACCTCCTCCTTTCCTAAGGCTGCTATAGGTTTATCTCAATTATTTTCATAATTTATTTTGCAGTGCCTGCAGTAGGTGCTGAGTTTGATTCTGTTGCTGCCAGGATTTTTAGTTATTTTCCTCAGAGCCAGTGGCTGGTTGGAGCAGCTCAGGAGGATGCTGGTTTAGCCCCTTTGTGTCAGGCTGGCTGGGCAGCCAAGTTCCCATGTCACGTACTCTGTGTGCACGTGGCTCCTCACAGCTGATCCCTGCCTGGGGACTCAGAGCCCCTCTGGGACAAATCTCTTGGGTGATCCATCCCTAGGGATGTTTTTTTTCTTTGGTTTAGCTTTGTGCTGAAAAGCTTCTGAGCTGCTTCACCCAGTCTTTAATCCAGGTTCCTGCCCCTCACCTGTAACTGTTGCAGCTCCCGTGTTATCCCAGCTGCCATGGAAGGGAGGGTTGTGGACACCAAATAGATGCTGATGCCCTTTTCTTACCTGTGCTGAGTTTTTCTACTTCTTCTCTTGCTACTGAATCAAAAACTCTGACTTCTTTGATGTAGTCTTGTTGAGACAGGAGCTCTACAATCCTCTCCCCCACAAACCCACATCCTCCTGTCACCAGGTAGACCAAGGCTCCATCCATTTCTGAAGATGTTTTTGTGGTTGAGGAGCAGGGAGAAGGAGGCTGCCAGGATCTTATCATGCACTCAGCCAGTGTTTTCTGAGCTAAGTCTAAAGTTTAGCTGTCACAGAATGCTGCTGGGTGAACATTAACTCCAGCCAGTTACACATAAATCAGGTTCTCCTTGCCACAGGCCCCTTCTGGGCTCTCTGACTCAGCCTTTCCCTTTTCCCATGGTAGTCCATGGTCACTGGGGCACCTCTGCCTTGCCTTGGTGTGTGTCCAGTCTCAGGCCAAAATCTGACTGTCAGAAGTTTTCCACCCTGGACAGCCCCTTCCCACGGGCTGGTTCAACAGCTGTTGGAGCTCTGGGAGCTGCACAGTCTGGGAGATGCTGAGGGCAGCTGCTGCCAGTGGGATGCTGCAAGGACCCTGTTCCCATGCCCTGGTGATTTGTAGAGAGGCTTTACAGCAGCAAATCCTTCCAGTGCTGAGCTGTGTCAGGAATGGGCATCTGGGGCTTTGTGCTCACCAATTCTGCCAGTCTGAGCACCTGGCATGACTCTCCTGGATGGATGGGCCTTGGGCTGAATACATCACACACACCCCTCTCTCTCATATATATATATATTTAGGAGGAGAAAGTCCTCTCGTAATTTGAAAACCTTCTTGGAGTGCAAACTCTACCACCTCCTTTGGCCAAGTGTTAAAACAATTAATTCTCGTCACTGGCACAGGTTTTCTCTGCCAGCCCGTGGCTGACACACCTTTCCCTGCTATGCTATAGAGAGTTGGTGCTGTTTAGTTTGCCATTGGTGTCAGAAAATGGGATCAGCTTTATCCAAGAGTGCTTGATCCTGTCCTAAAAGTGGGATGTGGCAGGGGGAAGACCTATCCTGTTTCCACCTCTCCCAAAAAGGCTCAGAGATAACAAAGTCAGGCCTGATCAGCTCCCAAGCTCTCCTTGGTGCCAAGCAAACAACACCCTTCAGTCTGGAATAGTCCCATTTTATTCAATCCATCTTTGAACCAGCTTGGCACTGTTTTTGGTGAACTGTTCTGAGAGGGTAAATAAGGTAACACAACCTCCCTGCTTATTTTTCCTTTATACAGTGTAGTAGTGGTTTTTCTGTAGTGTTGCTTGGGAAGTTTAGGGTGAGTCTGTTCCTGTTTCAGGTTCACTGCTGTCCCCATCCCCAGGCTGGAATGTGGAGAGAAGTCCAACTACATCCCTGCCCAGAGCCGTTCTTCCGACAGTGCCAGTGCCTGGCTGGCTGGCTGAAGAGCCACTTGGTGCTGAGCAGGTGGTTAAGGAAGAGTTAAGGCAGTGAACTCCAAGAGTAGCTGTGTTTTGCTTGTGAATAAATCGTTTTCTTTTAATCAGCTCCTGCTGCAAGTTCAATGTGTTCCCCTCCTACCATTGATTTTCCTGGGCTGCGTTAAGCTCAGGAGAAGTCAGTTCCCCTCGCTGTGATTACAATCAGTGGCCATAATGGCCCAGAGACCAACATGGGCCTGATGCTAATTTGGTGCCTGGCAGACCAGCACAGCCACAAATGTCCCAAGAAATTAATTTAGCCTTTTATCCAGCAACTCCCAATCTGTACAGTGGTGATTAACACAACTGCCTTCCCTCAGAGGCCTTTTTGCAAGGATAAATACATCGGAGTTGGAGGTGTTAGGACTCAAAAACTGAGATAAATACACCCTGAGAGACCCAGAGAAGTGCTGCATGGGAATGTCTGGCATGAAGTAACCTTGAGCATGTCCTCATCAGTGATGCAAAAAGCTGTGTGAAGCAGAGGCCTCGACTCTGTGGACATTTCTCAGGGTTTTCAGGGCTCAGCCTTCGCTGCACTGTTGGTATCTGCATTTCTGCAGTGTAATCTGATGGGGCGGGAAAAGTGGCTGGGATTTACATATCTCTTGTTTTCATTGGGATATCAAAAACAAGTTCAGAGTCCAGAGCTGTGACATCTGTGCCAGAAACAGCCCAGGTCCTCCCCTACAGCCTCCCTTTGCCAACACAGAGGGGTTGCATTTAAGGTGCAGTTGTTCCCAGAGCAGGAAGGTTCAAAGAAAGCTTTTACCCACATCCTCTTCAGGCAGTTTGAATTGTCACAAGAGATGACGACTCTGGGGGTCTCCATAAGCTCAGGGACACACTAAGAAAACACCCAAAGGCTGCTGGAGAAGGCAGATGCCCAGGAGGTACCAGGGGATGTCAGGGAGGGCGTCTGGGCTGTCTTAGCTGAGCCAACTCATCTTCCTTGTACTGTGAGGAAACTTTTGGGGAAGTGAGGAACACTGCAAGTATCAGCAGATTTTAATTCACAATGCTGGGCAGAGCACAGTTCTCCCTCTGGCTTGTTCCCCCCTCACAATCTGCTGCAGCCACCCATCCTCTGAGTGCCCTCGCTGAGGCCAGGCAGAGCTGTGATCCCTGGATCTGCCCTGACACAAAATTCCTGCAGGAACCAGAGAGCTGCTCTGCAGGAGGAATCTGCCAGGTCCAGGGGGAGCCTCGCTGGAGAGGCTGCCTGAAGAGATAAAACACCTCACTGGATGTGCCCCAGTGTTTGGGATGTGACCCTGTGATTGGGATGTGCCCCTGTGATTGGGATGTGCCCCTGTGTTTGGGATGTGCTCCCGTGTTTGGGATGTGCCCCCGTGTTTGGGATGTGCTCCCGTATTTGGGATGTGTCCCTGTGTTTGGGATGTGCCCCCGTGTTTGGGATGTGCCCTCGTGTTTGGGATGTGCCCCTGTGTTTGGGATGTGCCCCCGTGTTTGGGATGTGCTCCCGTGTTTGGGATTTGCTCCCGTGTTTGGGATGTGCTCCCCTGTTTGGGATGTGCTCCCATGTTTGGGATGTGCCCCAGTGTTTGGGATGTGCCCCCGTGTTTGGGATGTGCTCCCGTGTTTGGGATTTGCTCCCGTGTTTGGGATGTGCTCCCCTGTTTGGGATGTGCTCCCATGTTTGGGATGTGCCCCAGTGTTTGGGATGTGCCCCCGTGTTTGGGATGTGCTCCCGTGTTTGGGATTTGCTCCCGTGTTTGGGATGTGCTCCCCTGTTTGGGATGTGCTCCCATGTTTGGGATGTGCCCCAGTGTTTGGGATGTGCCCCCGTGTTTGGGATGTGCTCCCGTGTTTGGGATTTGCTCCCGTGTTTGGGATGTGCTCCCCTGTTTGGGATGTGCTCCCATGTTTGGGATGTGCCCCAGTGTTTGGGATGTGCCCCCGTGTTTGGGATGTGCCCCCGTGTTTGGGATGTGCTCCTATGTTTGGGATGTGCTCCCGTGTTTGGGATGTGCCCCCGTGTTTGGGATGTGCCCCCGTGTTTGGGATGTGCTCCCGTGTTTGGGTCCTGTGGCTGGGAATGCAGAGGTGACTCAGGGCATCCTGGAAAAAGATCTCTCTATCCAAGACCTGCAGAGGAGTCAGTCCCAACGAGGGCAGGGAAACGCAGCTCTGGTTTTAGGCAAGAAAGGCCCTTTTTGCCCCTCCAGCCCACAGCAGGTGCCCAGAAGCAGGGCCTTCATGCACATCTTGTTATTAAGAGCCCTGCAAAGGGGCTTCCCAAAGAGAAGGCTGAGATGTCAGGAAGGAAAAGCAGCTGCCCTGATTTCAGGCTGTAGTTTGCTTGAACTTGCTCTGAACTTCGTAAATAGAGGACACCTGACATGAAATTCATTTACAGTAAGTTTATTTCTCAGTGCATTACATGGAAGGTCTTTGGTATTTGTGGGTCCTTGAATACTGTTCCCACTCTGCTCCGTAAGAAAATGCTGAATACAAAACATTCCATACACAGTAACAAACCCCATAGCAAATAAAGAGAGATAGATATTTTGAACAATAACATAGCAATATGAAAACAGATAAGTAACCATGCAAGAGGTGGAACAAACAGGTTGTGTTTACAACAAACATTAAAGCCTGCCATAAATGAGTTCATCCTGTCAGATGAGATTTATTCTTGCTCTAAGTTAAGAAATTACACATGATTGCAAGATACTGCCTATGGCTGCCCTATGAAAGACCAAATGGTTGCGAAGCTGATCCCCAGGAGAGAAGCCAGGACCATTGGCACACATACAAAACACTGATATAAATAAAAAAAGTACTGTGTAAAATAACTAGTGAAGAAGCTACCATTTCCTTCTGTGGGTGGGAATGTGCCTTGGGAACAATTATAGCACCTTTGAATCCCTTGGTTTCACAGGAAACCAAGAAATCACAGAGACTCTGAGTAGTTTAACTCCTACCCCCCCAATGGAATGTCATCTTAAGTCAGAGAGAAGCTGTAAACTTGGAGGAGGATGGGTTTTCCAATCGTATCAGGAAGGAATTCCAGAAGCTGATTGTCTTTAGAAGCCTTTGTCACAGTGCTCAGGGTCCCACATGACAACAGCTCATGGCAGACCCTGGAGCAGAGCCCACCCAGCAGCAGCATGTGCTGCTCCAGGGCTGGATCTGATTTTTAAGGCCTCTTCCTTTGGAAGTTGATGGCAAAGGGACCGTGGAGTTTGGTGGGAGCAGGTGAGGGCTCTTCTCTCTAGTTTATTCCTATTTCCCTGGGTTGCTATCAATTCCTTACAGTAAGTGCAAATTAGACCCTCTGGAGAGGAGCATTCCCTGCCTCCCAGGAGTTCCAGGTTGCTGGTGAACGTGAGGGTGCACGACTTGCAAAGGGCTTTGGTTGTGCAATGTGCTGCTTCTGGTTAGCTCAGGGCAAGGAAAACACTACTACTACCAGAGCTGATCCAAGTCAAAAACACACTGGAGCTCAAACAAACATCAAGAATTTCAAAAAAGTCTTAGGGAAAAAAAAAAAAAAGAAGGAAAAGAACACACTATGGTATTGCACAGTATGTATGTAAGATAAAGCACTAAACATTTCAATTAAAATATATTTCTAAATGAGCACGCATTCAAAATAAATCCCCTATGGCAAGAAGCATTATATGCCCTGGCTGAAATGAACCTAAGGATCCTGCCTATGGTGGAGAATGTGGTTGGAGTGGTTTGGTTGGTCATCAATATCGTTAATGTCAATGTGTGAGGCTGTGCTCACCTTTAAACATAATTAAACTGGGGCGGCACAATAGTGTGGTCCAACCTTTGTGTGAGTGGAGAGGAATGAAACCCCAGCAGAGAGAGAAAGTCCATCTGGTATAACCCTGTTGTCCCCCAGTTAAAGGTACAATACCTCATCAGAGAGATGGAGCTAAACAAAGCAAGGAGAAAAAATTACATAGCTCATACAGAAACCTGGAAACATCAATAATTAAAGTGGTCTCAACCCAGACCTAAACAGCCTTTTGACAATTGACTTGGCAGGATTAATTGCAAACTACTTCCATTAAATTTTCCTTTCATCTTGTCAGTAATTCGTTTTAAATAATATAAAATTCCAAATCCTTGTCAGTATGAATGCCTCAGTAATGTGCGTGACTAAAGCACTAGCACTCACCAAGCTCATGCAATAACTTTGATTCAGAAGACAAACTTGGAGGAAGAAAGATTTCTTTTTCAGTTCAGTGTGAAGCTTCTGAAATGTCAGGGAAGCGAAAACAGCCTCATTGTATCCTCTCTTCCCCAAATTCAGCCCTCTAGCTGCAGGATCAGTGAAACTGAATTTCCCCATTTCCCTTTTTAAAGATTGCTTTGGTTGGGTTTGGTTGCTGCAGCTGCCATGAGGACACATTGTTCCTGTGGCATTGACTACAGCTGCCACCAACCTGCCCAGTGCTCGAGTTTAGACTGAACTGACATTTCTCCTCAGTCTCCAGGCCTGATTTTCCAACACCAACGGGTTGGCACAAGGACTTTTCTCCTGGAAGCCACCAGCGAGGTCTTGGAGTGACCATGTGATCCAGACCAAGATGGTCCCAATTCAACACAGAGGTGACCAAGTACTCCCCAGTTCCTGCACAGGAATCAGCCTGTAAATGGGGAAACATCCTTTTTTCTTGGACATTTAATTCTCAGATGGAAAGATTATTCCAAGAATGTCCCAGTGGCTGTACCACGCTTGGCTGGTCACAAACAGAGCCACTGCCCTGCCAGTAGTGGAAGGAGGGACATGGGCTCTTACAGCACTACAGACATCCCTAGAGCTACTGCTGGGTTTAGAGTTAGTGCTGGGTGTGAAACCAGGATGCATTCAGAGAGGCTTTATTTCCTTCTCCCCAAGGGACTGCAAATACAGGATGGCTCCTTCAGGTCAGGAACCTGCTGGGCTTGAGTTTTACTCATTTTCTTGTCTCTCTGCAGGACGCTCCAGCTGTAACTCAGAGTGCAGCCTCCCCAGACTCCTGCAAAGCTTTGGCCTGGTTTCTTGGAAATGTCCTGTGGAAAACTCAATCACTGGGAAGCACAACCTGAACCAGGTGGGCTGGTGCTGAATGAGCCCCACCACTGGCACTGGCCAAGCAGGGAGAGGATGCAAAAGAAGGGCTGGGACTTGCATTCCTGCTGCCTCCACCACAGCTGGTTGTTATTCAGCTGCACAGCACTAAAAGCAAGTTCTGGTGCTTGCTCAGATCAGCTTATGCCATTTCACCTGGCTGGGGATGGCTGGATTTCTAAAGAGCAGGGCCAAGTGAAGGCATGGTGGATTCAGCCATCCTGAAGGAGCCTGGAACCTGCTCATTTGGGAAAATGCCAGGCTCTGCAGAGGGAGGATTGGGATTGGATGTCTCTGTAGCACTGCCATGTTTACAGTGTATATGGACAGTCAATTCAATGTCTGGCTAATGCTGGGCTGGCAGAACTCATCCATTTTTAGCCTCATTTCCAGTGGGCTTTGCCTTGGGAAGATCACTTGGGGTTCTGAACACAGGGACTGTAGAGAGTTTTCTTTGCAAAGCCTCTGACAGAAACACTGCAGCACTGCAGCCCAGCTTGCTCCCACAGCTGTGTCCTGCACAGGAACCAGAGACAGAGGGGCCAATAACACAAACTCCATTTGCTCACTTTTGTCCTGGGCTGAATTTGAAAACTGTCAGAACGTGGGAATTAAAAAGTAAAAAATAGTCCAGTCAGGTCAGTTGATTAATCTTGCCCTTCTAACAAAAATCACTGTCTACATGAATGGCATCAGCTTGTCCGACCTGGTTAGCACAGCAGGTGGAGTGATTCATTTGTCACTGAAGGGCAGGTTCAGCTTCTTCAACCTGGAAGCTGGTACTTCCCCTAAAATAACAAGTTACTGCAAAAAGTAAAATGACTCTGTATTTAACTCCCAGTGCAAGATAAGCTCTTGACAAGACTCTAATTCCCTAGGCTGTGGTTTGCTAGTACACTGTCTCCAGGTCCAAATGGTGAGGATTTACTCACAAGATTAAAACAAAACACTGTGAAAACATTTTACCTGATTGCTGTAGGATTAAGAAACTATTGCAAAATATCCCTTTCTGTGAATAGTTACTGCCACCACTTAAATTAATTATCTCTGGATGTATGCACAAGCTGAACACAGTATGGGAAAGTTCTTGCACAATTCCATTATATCTCATGCAAACTGCTCTGTGTTTTCACAGAAACAGTCTAAACTCTCTGAAGATCGACAGAAAGCCAATGTTGCCATGAACATTTGCATCAAAAGTCCTTGCTTAGCCAACCACAAATAGAAATGATGTCACTTACATGCAATTAGCAACATGAAAAGCCAAGATTTTGTTGCTAAAGTCCAGAGAGCCACCTGAATTTTCAGAGTAGTACTATTAAATGTACTTTGTATTTTCTAATTTGCTCTTTGCTTAAAAGAAATCCTTGCAGGTCAAGCTGTCATGGCCTGTGGAAGTCACACCTGGATGTCAGTGTGACACCAACACATGAAATAAAAGCTAATGCCTCCAACTACAGCAATGGACAAGGCTGAGGCTTGGCTTGGGTCTGGGTGGCATGGATGGGCTTGGCCAGTTAAGCAGAGTGTTACTGAGTGACTGTCAGGGGCAGTGAGGGAACCAGGGCAGGGTTAAACTCTCGAGGCACAGACAGGAGGTGTCACTTCTGTAGGCAGCTCCTGAGACACCTGACAACTGCCATTCCAAAGGCAAAACAACAGAATCAAGGAAAACGTTCACAAAACCCTCTCTGAGCTATGGATAAGTCATTCCCTGCAATCAGGGCTCAGTATTGGCCAGGGAAGGAAACCCAGCCACCAGCACTGCAGCCTCCCACCCACTTCATCATCTGCAGGGTGCAGTTAAGCACTGGGTACTGTATCTTTAACTGGGGAACAGGCAGGGAGGACACGGAGATGCTCCTACTTCATCCGGTTGCTTCTCCTTCTGGCTTCACCGTCATCCAGCAGGGAAGAGAGGATCTGGTGGGCCTGGGGCTGCCGGGGTCCTCCTCGCTTGATCTTGATGCTGCTTCTCAGGGGGGAGCCCGGGATCACATCCTGTCCAGAGCCTGGCTCAATGGAAGACAAAGAGTCTGTAAGGAGAGAAAGTCACGGGAGAGCACTATTTAAAAGGGGAGGCTGAGGAAGACACTCGTGGGCCCTTCTGAGTGGTTCCTCTTCGGGGAGCAGTGGGGTCCCTCCTGTTTGCTCTCCAGGCAGGAAGCAGCTCTGGAGCTACAGGTTTGCTGCCATCACACTACTCCTGCATCAGGTGTTTCCCCTCTGCTATGCCTGAACTCTCTGGGGTAAGTGCTCCTACTGCAGGGCCTGTTCTCCTTTGTGGTTTCCTTTCTAAAGTGCTGTTCTTTTATTAATTATAAATTTACTTGGGCTGCAGCAACAACTCAGCACTGCCCACAGACTCCTGGTGTTGGAGGATGAGCTGGTGGTCACTGGGCAGTGCTGCTCCTGGGAATTTAAGTACCATTTCACTCCTCGTAAAGGACATTTGGAGGCACTGAAAGGATTGAATGGAAGGATTGACCCACCCAGGGCTGCAGCCAAATCAGCAATAACACTGGGAATGGATGATGGCTGTCCCTGCTCCCAGAGTGCCTCCAGGTAACACCCTCCTGCTCTTCCCTCAGCTACACAAATTAAACATACACTGCTCTGGGCCACTCTTCAGCAACAGATGCTGGTGGCTTCATCTGCCTCATCATTTCCAATGCCCCAATTTCTTCTTCCTTTTGCCTCCAGAGCTGGATGTTTGTGTTTCCCTGCCAGGAGCCCACCGTGCCAGCCTTGGTTTGATCCCACGAGGCTGCGTTTCTGTTTCCAGTGAGCTTTTGGCTGCCGGAGGATTTGGGCTCTGTCTGCTGGCACCAAACCCTGCCAAACAATTTGGGCTTTGCTGTGTCCTGCTGGGCTGCTCTCTGCAGCTTCCAGGCCAGGTCAGCTCCAGCTGCCCTCCCACTGCAGAGGGGAGGTTTGTTTGCTGGGATGTTTTGCCTTGTTGCTTGGGTGGCTGTGGTTTTGGAAACCACGCTCAGTGGGAAGTTTCTTGGGAAAATGAGAGCATGGGATTGGCATTTCTGAGTGGGGTTCTAGAGCTGGGCTACCCTAGGACCTGTGGTCAAATCCTTAACACCTACACTGGGAACTTGACCAGACAGTTGGTGCTGGGTCATTTAAACCTCTTTGGTGCCTTTCAGTCCAGGGAGGTCTGTGCTCAAGGAAAATGTTGTTTGTTATTTAATGTCTTTTTCTCTTTGTTTGTTCATGCTTTTTTAACCATATACACAAATATGAACATAATTGCACAAGGAAAATATGCCTTGCTTTCCAAATTCCCTTTCTGAACAGTATTTTTGTAGGGCCTAAAATATCTGTGAAGTTAAATAATGGAACTATTTCAAAAGCACAGAGTAGGAATATAATTATCAATACTTATGGGACAAAAAACCCCTAAAGTCAAATAATATAGGTGTTTAGATATGACCTAACCACCGTGCACAATTAAAAAACATCCATTTTTGCTGATGCAGTTACACTGGTATAGAAGTACACACGGGTTTAAATAACTCATCTCCATCCCAAGCAGTAACAGATCAATACAAAGTGTTTGCTGAAATGACTGTTTCAAAATCACAGCAGCACATGCCTTCTTGCTGCTGTACTTCCAAACAGAATGTGAAAAATAGCTAAATCAGGCAGTTCTGCTGGGGCAAGGCCGTGTGAACCCCAGTGCCAGGGTCTACAGAAGATTCCTAAAGAGGCGACTTTTTGCTTTATTCTACGTTAAATGAAGGTGCAAAGTAAAAGCCAAAGGAGGCCCAGGCCCTGGGTTATGTACCTTATGAACCCTCCTTTCCCTCTTCCCTGGGGAACTTCCCAGCTGGCATGGATTGGTGCCTAGGAAATCTAGTGGGCATCTCCCTGGTACCCTGCCTCCCAGGAGTTCCAGGTTGCTGGTGAACGTGAGGGTGCACGACTTGCAAAGGGCTTTGGTTGTGCAATGTGCTGCTTCTGGTTAGCTCAGGGCAAGGAAAACACTACTACTACCAGAGCTGATCCAAGTCAAAAACACACTGGAGCTCAAACAAACATCAAGAATTTCAAAAAAGTCTTAGGAAAAAAAAAAAAAAAANCACACTATGGTATTGCACAGTATGTATGTAAGATAAAGCACTAAACATTTCAATTAAAATATATTTCTAAATGAGCACTTCCCAGCTGGCATGGATTGGTGCCTAGGAAATCTAGTGGGCATCTCCCTGGTACCTCCACCACCTCAAAGCAAAGCAGCACAGAAATGTATTTTCCTACCCTTGGAATGGAAACGTGAAGTGAAGCAGGATTGGTGCAGAGGAAAGGTCAGGGTGAGTGTGGTTGAATCATGGGGTTGTGATTCACAGCTTCCCAAAAATCTCATGCTGTTGCTGCCTATTGCTCTTGGAAATAGCACTTGGGGCCTCCAAGAGCACGAGGCCACTGAGCAGAGCAGAGCAGGCTCCAGGCCATGCCCTGGCACTGGAAGTGTCCAGCAGCAATTCCATCCTGGCACTGCTGGCTCCAGACAGGGCTGGGATCCCAAGGTGCTGCCTGAAGTGCATTATTACTGTGTAGTGAGGCACTGCTCAGGGCTGCTGGGCATTTCAGCTATTTAGCATGTCCATAGCTTAAATCAATATCCAAAGGGCACATCCCACTAATGGTGGATGTTGATCTGAGGGGAGGTGTGAAGTGGGCTCACAAGCAAGGCCAGGAATGAGGTTCCAAGTGTCAAGGACAGAAAAGTGCTCTGGGGCTTGGTCAGTATGAAATAACAGGTTTGCTGCTCACAGGCTGGGATAGAGGAGCCAAACATTTTGCCTCTACTGTGTTTCTGAAAGGGGAGAAAGTGGCACAGCAGCTTTTGGCAGCTGTGAGAGAACAGATCCTCAGGTACCCCAAAAGGAGAAGTCTGACATTAACCAATACCTGTGACAATTACCAACACCACACTGTGGTCAGGGAAGAGAACATTCTTTAAGGGATGATGTGCACACTGTACCAGTGATGGGAGAGCCACCAGCCTCAAGAGATCACAGAAATCTACCTGAATGTAGAACATGTGGGACTTTCTTGAAATCTGACTGTGAAAATAGGTTTCATGTAAGTTATAATGACAAAATGTTCGGGGATCACTGATTTTCAGGGTGACATGGCAGCACTGTTTGGGCTTTCTCTGCAAAACGTGGTGCTGCACAAGGCAAGGGCCTCAGTGGTGTTCAAGTCACTTGGAAGATGCTGTTAACAGGATTAAATGATCTGGCCTAAAGACTTGAACAAGCAGCTCTGTGGGAAGCTGGTATATGATCTGTGCCACATGGCTTGAGCTGCTGCTCGTGACTTGGCTGCCTGAACTGTAACAAAAATCACTGTAAGGGTCATTTCACCTGCTACTGGAAAGCCAGAGGAAGTAGTACAGCTGGTGGGACTCAACAGTTCTAAGCAGCCCTAAGTCATGGTACCTAGTTTTGAAAATGTGGCTTGAACAGACACCAGAGAGCTCAGGACACTGGGAGGGTGCTTAACCATCAAGGATGAACAGAGCCCCTGGTTCCCTAGAGAAGAAAACCTTAGCAGGGCTTACCATGAATTCCTATCATGTGCTCAAGGATTAATACCCTCTCAGCTAAAATCTTCAGAGCCTCTCGAAGCTGTTGGACACCTTCCCCCTGCAAGAAAGAAAACAAAACTAACATTGGAATATGTTGCAGAACAGGCTTCTTGTCCATAATGTTGCTTTCATAGCACCAAAACCTGCGGTGCAGATGTTTAAAAATAAAAAGATGTAAAAGAGGAGATAACCTAAGTAGGAGTGCAGGAAAAATCCCTATTCAATGAGCTCCTCATGTAACTCAGGCTGTAGTTTGTTGTCCTTGTCACCTTAGGTGTGGGCTTGAAGGGACAAAAGGATGCTGGGAAGTATTTCAGGGATTGAAAGCAGAGATGTGAGAACTCCAATGCTCTGCACACGCAGTTTGATCTCTTCTGGGAGTCTGTCCCTCAGCAGGTGGGAGGGACAATAGGGAAGTAATTCCCAACCAGCTCCATGTGACAGAACAACCTCCTGGGACTGAGGCATTCCATGGTTACACCACGGCCAAGGGAACCTCACAGGCCAGGGTTCCTGGCACGTATTAAATTCAAACCCAAGGTTCACATCCCCACTTGCTCTGCACATTTAACTGTGGAGCCAGCCCCTGCCCCCCCAAACCCACCTGTCAAAGGGAATGTGGTTGAAGGACAGCAAAGTGACAAAAAGGAAAGTAAAACAGCAGAAACACATCCTTACATCAGCGCCTTTGTCACCTTCCTCACCCTTCTTGCCTGGTTCACCCTAAAACAAAGAAAGGGAAACTTGGTTACATGTGGCTGAGGACCCTTCCAGGATCCCTTGGATCCCTCTCCACCAAAGGAACAAATTAAAGAAGCATTTCACCAGCAGAAAACACACGACTTCATGCAAAGGGCCAAAGTGCTATCCTGAGCTTTGCCCTGGCTCCTGTCAGCTTCCAAGGAGGTCACCACCACTTCTCACATGGATGAACTTGTCCAGGAGTGACCAAGCTGCAGGAGGAGCCACCTGCCATGGCCTGGGCCCCAGCAAGGCCACAGACATCTCACTGGGCTCTCAATGAACATTTTATGCTAAACCACAGATAAATTACTCCTTTTCCTCAAACGTACACATTTTCATCTTGATTTAGAACAGAAAAATCCTCATTCTGCTTTCATTAATTAGACACATCATTTTCAGCATCTGAAGATGCTCATTAAGCTTTTCTTAAACAAAGATCTCTCTGTGCTGTGAATATTGGTCTCATGTTTTCCTCCTGGCCAGGATGTTCATGCACTTTCTGAAGAGCAGATGACATGGAGAGACTAAACCACTCTAAGCTAAACATAAAACAAAACGAACAATCTAAAATAGAATGGAAAGGTTTGGGCTCCTCAAACTCATTGGACATCCCTGAGATATCAGTAAAGCAGAGGTGAACACGGGAGGAAGGACCAAAGAAAAGGTTGTGTGAATTGTACCAAATGATGAGGTGGAACCAAGGAAGAGAGATGAAGACCCTCCCAGAGGCTCTGGGACACCCTGAAAGCTGCCAGCCAAAAAAAAAAAAAACCCCACCAAACTATTTTCTCCACTAGATCTCTGCCAGCCACCCTTCATCACCATTGGTTTGTTTGCACTGCTGTATGTGCTGGTGCAGACATCTCCTCTGTGCATCTGTTCAGGTATTGCCAAAAAATCCTTTGGGGACATCTCTTAATCTCACTACAGGGCTTCCAGCTCAGCTTGGCCAACCAAGGTACAGGAGGGAGTTGAGAGCAGACGATGGACTTTGAGCTGTTTAACTGTGCCCACCTTTGGGCTCTGGCAGTGCCAGGAACTGCTGGGGCCCAGGCAGAGCTGTGTGTGCCCAGCTCTGGCCAGAGGGATCTGCAGGCAAAGCACAGCTCCCCCGCTGGGGTGATGCCCTCCTGGTCGTGTCAGCACCGTGCTTTACACCAGGGGATGCTTCATTTGCAGAGGGATTCGTTAAGGTGAGGGTGTCTGGAACAAATGTCTGAGCTGGAGGCAGCAGAGCTCAGCCCTGCAGCAGCTCCAGGCCAGCCAGGGGCACCTACAGTGCCAGGCACCCACCCCACCTGAGCCTGGCACCCAGCCACGAGTGCAGCACTTACAGGAAATCCCTTAATGCCCCTCTCTCCAGGCAGACCTGCTTGCCCCTGTTGGAAATAAAGTCAGTGTCATTAGGAGATACTTTGCCACTTGACAAGAACACTGTGTAATTTTTACTAGTGGAATTAAGATGGCTTAATGAAAAACCTTAGACTTGGGATAATGTGAAAAAAAAAAACCTCCTCTCCCTTGACATTATCACTTAGAGACAGCAAAAGGGGGTTATGGTTTCCTGTCAAGTATCAGCTCCAAATCCCATCAGACTCTGGAGGAGCTGGGTTGGATACAGAGCTCCTGAGCTCAGTGCCCTCTCTGTAAGACGATTAGCAGACTTTTTTTGAACTTTCCAGCAGTCAGTTACATTATACCAGGAAGGAATTTGGTTGGAGGTTTGCTCCTTACAAAGACATTGCATTCTTCTCTCTGGTAGAAGTGATATGCTGCTGCTGCCCCAGCCAGAACAGAGCCCAGGACTCCCACCGAGCACTGATTTAATCTGCTCCTGCTCCACACACCCCACAGCTCCTGATCAAAACATAGGTACAATATTTTGGTTGGTTTGTTTCTTACTCATGCTGTGGTAATTTTCACATTGTTCTCAGTGAGGGGTTTTTGTTTTTTTGTTTTTTTTGAGGTTTGGTTTTGTTTTTTTTTTTCAGAAACAGTTTGAACTAGTATGTGTTGGTTTGGGGCAGAATGAAATGCCAGTGAACCGAACATCTTTTTTCCCCCTGTTTCCCACCTTGGAGCAGTTGGGCCAGGGCAGAATCCCTGACCAGGACAGCAGTTATAGGTTATTTGGTGAGAAAGTAGGAGCTTGGGAAGAAGAGGCAAAATGTTAAAGCATTTATAGAAATCAATTAATGGAACAGACACATATTTCCCCTGGTTCTTCTCCCGTAGACACACACAGCAACAAACCCACCCTTTTCCCCCCAAAAAAACCCTACATATATGATGGCAGATTTCTGCAGTAGAAAGGGAGAACTGCTGGGTTTGTGTCCATCAAATTTCTGCTTTGTATAAAACCAACAGGCACCTACAGAACATTCCCATGGAGGACTGAATTCCTATGGAATGCTTTGCCAGCACCAGGAAAAAGGCCCCTATGGACAGGAAAAAGGCCCAGTCTGTCAGGTGCTCCCAGTATCTTCAATGGGAAATACTTGGATTCTGCACTGGAGCTTGTGAAAAAGCACAGGCAAGAGGAAAAATCACAGAGAGGAGCATAACAACACACTGAAAATACATAAACAGGCTGTGCTCCATGTCCAGGAGGAACAGAGAGGATGTTATCAGCTTAAAGGGGATCAAAGGATATTTAGGCTGGATGTTGGCAATATCTTTTCTCCCAGGCCTCCCTGGCTGTTTCTCTGCAGACTGCCTGGAGATGCTGTGCAGCCTCCCTCCCCGGCAGTGCCTGGGATGAGCAGAGGCTGAGCGTGAGCAGCACACAGAGCTGAGCCATCCAGGGGCTGTGCTCGGACTGCTCCAGGTCTCTTCCACATCTGTTCTCTCCGAGATTAAGCAGGAAGAATGTATAATAACATTTTCTCAACTCTCAGTAGGTACTGTAAAGCCCCCCCACTCTGCTTTTCTTTGCAGCTGCACAGCTCCTCTGCTCGAGCCCTCATTTGTATCCACCAAACCCAAAATTGCAGCATGTAGTTGTCAAAACCAGCATGCAAAGCCACACTCAGAAAAGACAAAAAGCACACAGAGCATCCCACAGAAATTCTGACAGAAAAAACTGTCAGCTTCCCTTTCCACACTAACAGAGGATGGACAGGAAATAAGGAGGTTTTTCTTTTTATCAAGACATTTCAATATTTGAAAATCTCATTTGTCCCCGACCTAAAAGCAGAGTTACAATTCTAAATCCCTAGCAAGGAGGGAACAAAACCAAATTCTAAGGGATCTGTCTGGACTGAATGGACACAACGCAACAAGATTTTGTTTCAAAATAAGTGTAGTAGTAATATGGTATAGCAATAGTAATATTAGTAATATGGCGACCACAAACTAAAGCAAAATGTTAAATGAGGAAGAGCTTTATCAGCTTCCTGGATGGAAATGTGACACTTTGCTACATACCATGCCCTTCTATTATTTTTTTAGCTGGAAATAAATTTCAAATGGCAATGAGCTGTAGCTGGTAATCTGTGCATCCATCTCAGTTAAGGTGTTGCTCTCTATCAGAATCTTGAATTCTAGTCCCAGAACTCCATCTGTCTGCAATCTATTTGTACAGCCAAGTCATGCCCAAAGTGGCTGAGCTGCACAAGTGTTACAAAAAATGACCAACACTCACTCTGTCTTTCAGGGAAGTGCAAGTGATTCCTTACCTAAGAACAGGACCAAGCACCCAAAACTAAAATATAACAGAGATTTCAAAAGGCAGATGTGCCCCACCCTCAGATATCTGCTGCTCCTGATCCCTCAGGAGGGGTGAAAACAGCACCTGGGCCTGCTCCCCTTGCACAGAGTCTGGACAGAGGAGCAGTTTGTCTGTTGCTGGTTATTCCCACAAATTTGAGAAGTCAGCACATTGGAGTTCACTGATGTGCATTTGTCTGTCTTGGCTCTCTCAGGTGTCCCTCTGTCTGCTGGACTGGAAGGGGGAGCAGGAGAGGAGGTTCTGTCATGGGGGAATCACGTCACCTGCAGCCCCCATTCACCTCCATGTGTGGGACAGTAAAAGGGCACTTGGAAGAAAAAGCACAAGGCTGTGTCAGTGCAGCCACCCATCATTTTAGAGGTACCAGCCAATGTTTTCCTCCTTGTCTTTCTCCCCTCCTCTGACTCTCTCCATGCTGAGGTCTCAGGGATTCTCCACGGTCCATGGTGCCCATTTCACACACCCAAGGGCTGAATGATCCTCTTCCACCTATTCCACTCCCAAATGACTTTGTGCGCCCAGGCTCACCAAAATGCCACTTTCAAACCCTTCCCAATGCTTGAATGCTGGACTGGGAATCTGACACATTTATAGCCTTTTTACACATTTCTCTGGTAGTTCCTAAACCTCACCAGTTTGGAAATAACATTCAAACAGCCTTTTCTTTCTATGTTTAGTTATCAGCACTGGACAGCCCACCAAGGACTGAGGCACATAAACATATTAAGAACATGACTTCAGTATTCCAAATATGTTAATCATTTGACCTGGGGAATGACTTTGATTCAGGAAAAGTCTGATGAGTTTTTAAAGCCTTAGTGCCACAGAAGGAAGAGTTCAGTTAGACCTCTCAAAACACCCCACACTAAACAGCTTTGGCTGGTGGAAGAAAGTTGGTCTCCACAGGCCTTTATACACCATGTCTCTGCTACCTGAATCTCTTCAGGGAATACCTGACTTTGCAAGGAATTCAACCCTTTCTCTGTACAGGAAACCCTCATCTTGGTTCTTGCAGAAACCCAGAAACTCTGCATTTAAAGCTGTGGGTGGCTGCAGTCCCACTGCATCTGTAAGACCTGTGCTGTGTGTAATTTCTGAGGCCTCACCCCCCAAATGCTGTGGGAATCTCTCTGTGCATGTAAAACCTTACTCTCTCTCCTCGGTCTCCTTTGGATCCTTTTGGTCCAGGCTGTCCTGGAGATCCTGGCAAGCCCTAGAAGAGAAGCAGAATGAGAAGGAATTAATTTCTACTGTGCAACCTTTGTGTAGGTGTAGTGAATACATTTCCCAGTGATCCTCAGCTCCTGAAAACCTCATACACCCTTTAAGCAATTGGGCTGGATTCTCTTTTCCCCTCAAGCAAATACAACAGGAGCTCTGTTTGCAGATATCCAAAGCCCTGTACTTTCTGCAGATCCCTCTGTTTGGGTCTTTTAATGCACTGCAGGCCCCTGATGTAACATTTTTTGGGGTCAGTATGACAGGACAGTTCTTGTTCTCAGTTACCAAGAAGAAATTAATACACAGGTAGTATGTTTAGCTTAAAGATCCCCACTGCTTCCCCCCACTTCTTAATTGCCTCAGTGGGTGGCAGGAGCAAGCACACATACCTGAAAATTAATTGGATTGTGCAGTGGAAATTATTTTGAAGCTATTCACTCACCCTAATAAACAATTTTCAAATTAAGCCCAATCTCTGCTAATAATTTTACTCCCTGGGTTGAACAAATCTATAAAGCAGTCACCAACGGCTAAGAAGGGCACAGTCTCCAGATTTCTACTAATTGAACTGCTATGCAGAAATCAATCCAAATTCTTAACTTATCCACCCAGAGAAGCCACAGTTATTAACCAGACCAAGAGAGAACAATATTGTTTGTTTATATTCAGCCTGTCAGCTCTCCTTCTCCCCACAACCACGTACAAGATGCTTTTTTTCCACCTCAAGTGACTTGCACGTTGTCTTGGAGGCTGCAGAAGTGAGCCTGGAGCTCCCCTCCAGGTGATTTAAGCCAGGCTGGATAGGAACCCTCCAAATCCCCACATCAGCACCCAGAGAAATGGGTTTTCTAGGCCCAGAGAAATGAACTTTCTGGGCATTGCTGTGAGGAGCTCAGTGCCTGTGAAGCGGCCCAAGGAGGTTGCACACGTGTGATTTAAGGGTGCAGAGGAGGAGCCCTCTCCCAGGTTCAGCTGGGAGCCAGCAATGCTCACCAGCAGCACGCTGCTCCCTGCCTGCAGCCAGCCCCACAGGCTCAGCTGAGCTCCCCACCAAGGATTCAGAGACTCAGGCCTGGTTTAGGAGGTTCCCTGGGGCTGCCAAACGAGGTAGGGCACAGACCAGGCTTGGCCCTATGCCAAACATGCAGCATGAGCAAAGCCCAGGTGTCCATAAGCATCCTTTGCTCCTGACAGCTCTCAGCAGTGTGTGGTGAGACAGGGATGCTCAAGAGCACTGAATTCCATGGTGCAAAAAATAAAAGATTTACAGTGTGTGCTGCATGTCAAAAAGCCAGACTGCTGCAGAATCTACTTATGAATTGTGAATTACCTTATATTTAATGATGTTAAACTGCATCTGTCATTTGGCTGCCAAATCTCTCACTGTGTTTGTGTCTAGCTGGAGTTTCTCATTGTTCTCCAGAGCATTCCCTAATTGAAAGGATTCTGCTACACTGGCAAACTTTCCCTAACATGTTGTCCATTGCTTCTTAAAAGTGGTTAATAAATACATAGGAAAGATCTTCTATTTTCAGTTCCAAACCTCCTCTTATCAGATCTGAGGTACATCCCTCTGCTAAGTTACTTAACCTTTCTCTGTGCTCTCCAGTCATGTGGGATTCCTTTGAAAAATTTGATGCTGCTGCTTTACCTCCACATTAAGCAACATTCTTCCCAAAACTGAGTCCCTTCGTACCAGCCAACCACAATTTGGAGTAGTTTGGCAGTTCCCTGTTCATGACTTCACTTCTTTCCATTTAACCAACTTTTTCCATCCATGGGAGTACTGTGCCCTTCTTCTACCATAAATTCTTTGGAGTGAGTTTTTCCCACTCCATTATTTTCTCCCCCCTCCACAATGTTTGTATCAATAAATAATCAAACTGATGGGAATTTGTGATATTTTTCTTGACTAGAAAGTGCTATGCCTGGACAAGTAGGCTTAACACATTCACTCTGGTGAACTGGTGAATTCCCATTGATGCATTTTTTGTTCTTTTTATGTGTTCCACAGGAAGTGCAGTATTTTTCTATCACTGTGTTAGTAAAGCCCGTGTCAGATATCCTTTGCATCAACTCAGGCCACAGTGAAATGTTTTGACACAGCAGCAGCACGATGTGTTGTTATGATTAAGGGAAACTCTGGAAAGCACAGCCATTTCAGCCTCTCAATCCAGAACAAGAAAAAGGTATTAAATCACAGAATTTCATGGGGAACAAACCAGCAGATCTAAGATTACTCTCTCTCCTTGTGCAATAGATGATGTTTCACCCCTGACTCCCCCTCTGCCCTTCACCCCAAAGAACCAAAGCCCCTTACTTGTGATCCAGGGGCTCCGATGGGTCCTGGGGGCCCTTTGGGTCCTGAAGCACCTGGTGGCCCTGGTGGGAATCATAATTGGAGACAATTTTAAGAAGAGTTAGAAGGAAGAACCTTAAATTCCAAAGGCATGTACTTCCTTTCATGTTCTGCTGAGCCTCTCAACGAGTGAGAACCCTTCATCAAACACTGGATTACTGGACACCCACATCCTGACAGAATACACCTCCATGCCCTAGGGGAGATGTTAGAGCTCTGGGAGGGAAAAAAATGGTGAAAATAGGCAGGAAGGATGTCAGTAACATCTGCATTTCCATTCCTTAGAATGCAACTTTTGAGAAAACTGAAACTAGATCCATGGAACAGCTACATGAGAGTGAGACACTGCAAGTGCTGGACCTGAGACAATCTCAGGTGGCAAGGGAAGCCCCAAGGCTGCTGCACTTGGTCTCTCCGGGGTGTCAGAAAGCTGATGATGAACATGAAGGAGATGGAGTTTGGCCAGAGCCAGAGGAGAGGCTGAGTGGGGCAAAGCAAAGCTCTCTCTTGGTCTTCACTCACACCAGCGGCAGTAAATTAATTTAAAATCTGTACCACAGGAGAGCTGCTTCCAGGACGAGTTAAACACCGTCTAAACAGGTCAACATGTCTCACACAGTCACTTAACAGACTCATTCCTTTTGAAAAAATAATTATATCTCAACAGTAGCTGTTAAATTATACCTGCAGATGGGAGACAGGATATTTGCCTAGCCTGAACTTAGCAATACTCCTCTCTGCTTTAGTTGTCACAACCCTTGAGATGAAACAATGTGGACATTATACACAAAGTACAGCTGAATCAGCCTCCATCACTAATGCACCATACAAATGCTTAAGTCAAAGAATAAAGGAATTGAAGGATAAATGAAAGGCCCTCATAATGAAAGGAGAAGCCTTTTCTGCAATTAATGGGAGTTCACTCCTAAATATGCATCATACAGGGAAGTGCTGACGTTTGCAGGAATATTATCATTTTAGCCACCCATCAGCACAGAGAGAAAGAAGGCTTGCCACTGAATTTTCATCTCAGATTCTGATTTCAGTTACACTGGTGAAAATCTGGAATAGTTCAAACTGGCTCCAAAGTCTTCATACACCTCACAGAGCATCTGGCCAGACCCTGCTTTGTGGAGCTCTGCAGTGACAGGACAGGACTGCAGCAGGCTGAGAACAACTCTGCTCTCAGAAAGGAATCACTGGACAACCCACTCTTAAAGACAGCTGATAATCAGCCCCTTTCTCAAGATGTGTCCTGCCCAAGGCAAAACAATCAGCCACGATCAACAGATAAAAACCCCCTGGTTATTTCTTGCCCCCCTTGCCGCTAGTGCCGTTCCAGCAAGGAGCGCTCCCCTCCCTCCCCTGCGGGCACGCACTGCCCATGCAGTGTGCAGCAGGAAGCCTTTGCCCACGCTCCCCGCACCCAGCCCCGCACCCAGCCCCGCACCCAGCCCCGGCTGTCACCTGGCGGCCCCACGGGCCCCGGGGCTCCCCGCGGTCCGGGCAGTCCTGCCATGATGGTGTCGATGACGGTGGAGGCCAGCTGCGGTTCTCCATCTGCGGCACAGAGCAGAGTCAGTGTCGAGCCCCGGCGGGAGCTCTCTCCGCAATCCTCCGGCGCCCGGTGCTGGCCAAGGGCCCGCAGTGCTGCCGGACGCCAAATCTGGGCTCTTGGAGCACCTGCCCTTTGCTCTCCAAGGGCTGTGACCCCTCGTCCTGCAGAGCTGCTCATCCCACCCCAGACAAGCTGTCCTTTCTCTCGAAACCTTGGCGTTTTATACACCTGTAATATATAGGATTATAGGGATAATGCTGCCTTTGAATATCTGACCCCAAATTTGCCATCCTCAAGACACAGCTGGCTCGTGGCTGCCCGGCAAGTGAAGCAGGGATGTGGGGCTCTCTCCCCCAGCCCAGCCAGCCCACCTGGGCAGGTGCTGCTGGGAGGTGCCCTGAGGTCTAAGGATGCAGGAAAGTCCAGGGATGGGTTTGCTCTGCCTCCTCCACGTGCTCAGGAAACCTTCCTGCCATTTAGGATTATTTTAGGTGTTCAGCTGGGAAATGGGTGCAAATGGGAGTGGAGCAGGGAAGGGAAATGCAGCAGCAGGAATTGAGGAGTTCTGTGCTTTTCCAAGCCTTTCTCAGTTCTCTCCAGTCAGGAATAAAACCCAGCAGCTTGTAGCTGTCCATATCTTCCCTCAGCCTTGAGCCAATAGGTTTCTACTCAGCTGGCAGCTGAATAGAAAACCCACAACTATAAATGAGAAAGCAACCCTCACTATTTACTGCAATGCCAAAACCATATTCAACAACCCTGCTCCCTATGGAGCTGTACTGTTGCACACCTGTAATCTGGGGAGGTACCTGCATGGCAGCACCTTTCATCTGAGCACCCCACAACACTTTGGGACAGTTGTGGAAACCTGGAGCAAAAATTCAACAAACAACCACCACAACAAGGCCACAAAACAAGCAAGGGAACCCAACATCCTGGTGCTACTGAGGCTTGCAGTCCACTGTCCCGACCCCTTGCTGTAGGACCAACAATATATTACCTGTTTAACCTGGATGAAGATGTTGGCTCCTTGTCACCAGGATGGAAAACCCTCTGAAAATCCCACATTTTCCACAGCTGGAGGCTGCCATGCAGGAATAATGTCCACCTCCTCCTGCCCACGACCTCAAGCTTACTCATGTTTCCTTCCACCCATCCCTGCAACTCATCACAGTAAAATTCAGGGGAACCCTGTGCAGTAAAAGGCTGGGAATGTCACATTGCAAATGTCCAGGGACACCAGGAAGGTCAGAAGGGTGCTCACTTACTCTGCAGAGTCCACCCCAAAGGTCAGGAGGTGAACTCTTTTAGCAGACATGTTGCAAAACCTTTCCAGCTTCTGGAGCACTGGCAGGGATAGAGAGGACTTCCAGGCCAGCTGTTTGAAAGCAGTTCCCAGGGAAAACTGTGCAATGGCTTTGACTGCCAAGGATGACAGGATACCTCTGCAATGCCTTCCTGGCAGTCAAAGCCAGGAGCATAAGATCCAACCCAGATCCCTCTAAGAACCAAATTTTGTGCCTAAAGCCTGAATGCAAACAGGTATTTATTGGACTACTGTTTCTAAACCCATTCATCTTCCCCTCCTCAGAGCCCTGAAACAAAACAACTGAGACTCTTTTCATGTTCAGGAGGAAAGGTACCCCAGTGAAGTGTGTAATTCAATTAATTTGAGTTTTATTTGACCATGTCAAAATCCATCATGGCTTGGGGGTAAGATGAAATTGGGAAATGAGCATCAAACAGCAGTGAAGGCATTAACAGTTGCAGAGCCTTTTGTTTTTAAAGTCTTCAACAAAATCAACTGCAAAATCCACTGAGAGGGGCAGAGGATGGACTGCAAACAGCCAGGGTTTGATTTCTGCTGGAGGTAAGCCCGGGATAAAGATGTGGGTTACCAAACATTCCAGGTAAATGGCACATTACTACGATGACAGAGTTGCTCCCACAAATCCGCCCATCCTGACATTTGACTCAACGTTATTTATGAAAGGTGATTCCATGATTGTGGCACTGAAGAGAGCTCTGATCAGCAGCCCTTGGGCTCAGCAGCTCCTGGCTGTTGGCAGCACAGGACTGTGGCACGTTCCTTCCTCAGCTGCCTGGCCAGCCAGGACTCACTCAGAGCCAGGTTCCCTCCCAGGATCAGCTCTGAATTAAACTCACTGTGAATGAAATGGGACTGAGGTGTGTTCAAACACAACCCTCACCTGCGTTTTAAGGGATTCTCTCCATATTGTCAGAAAGCAGCAGGAAGAACTTGTATCTCCTTATAACCTCCCTGCTTCTTATAAACAGGGGGACATTGTGGGGCTCTCTGCAGCTGGGCTCTGTGAGAGCAGCCACAAAACAGCATCAAATGGAGCAGGAATCTCCCCTTCTCAGCCACCTCCTGCACTCACCCAGGCTCTGCTGAGCTCAAGAGCTGGATTTTGTTTCAGTGCTTCTGGATACCCCAGAGCAGCAGACAATCGTCTGCTTCATTTGAGAACACCTTGACACTGAGCTTGCTCTGGGAGTTTTTCCAACCCCTATCCAAGCCAAGAGGAAGAGTGAAATGGAGCACCTACGTTCTCTGGAAGGGGACAGAGACACCCTGCAACAGCACAGCAATGCCCTGCAGGATACGGTGGAATCTGCCCAGCCAGAGCAGCAATGGCAGCGCAGGACACGCTTTGAAAAGGCTCCGTTTTCTCAATTCCTTTCCTCCTCTCCTTCCCCTTCACTTCCTCTGCTCTGTTCTCCTTCCTCAGGAAGGGCCTTGCTGGCAGTGCTGCTGCACAAACCCCTCTCCCTTACCACCACTGATGTGCTGGGCACACAGTCAGCCCGCTCTGCCTCAGTTTCCTCTTGCTCTTCCCTCAGGCTGCCCAGGGCAGTGGTGCAGTCACCATCCCTGGAAGTGTTAAAAAATATGTGGCGGTGGCACTTGAGGACATGGTTTAGTGATGCTGGGTTGATGGCTGGACTTGATCTTGGAGGTCTTTTCCAACAGTGATGATTCTATGAAAACAGGTTAATTTTATTTCATGTGTCTTCTGCAAACTGAAATCTTTGGGATGTAGGAAAACAGCCCTCAACTGAGTGAGAGCTGCATTCTTTTCTCTAACTGTTCCCTAAAAATCGTCAGTGTTAGCACAAGGAATAGGTCTGAGCTGGCTCTAGACCACATACCTGATCACTCATTTTTAAGTGGCAGGGAAAATGAGAGATCCCAGTAGCAGCAGCCCCAGCAGTGGGGAACAGCAGCTCAGCTTCTGGCCCAGGGTTAAGGTTTCTGACTAAGGCATAAATTCCCCCATTACAGCCTTGATTTGTTGGGACAGGATGGAAATGAAGTAATCCTGTCTTAAATTTTTTCTGCTACCTGATCTGGAGGGAGAAAAATGGGACCGTTTCTTTTACCACAGCACAGGGAAACTGTGAGAAAATATTTGTCTCCCCATTTTTGGCTTCTGCCTGTGGATAAATATTACCAACAGGAACTTGTTGCAATTAATAAAGGCACAGGCATTAACCATGTTCAGGCAGAACCAAACTCTGTATAGTAACAATAACCTGATGCATCTCTCACATCTCATTCCCATTACCAGGAATATGCTTCCCTCTGCTGTCAGCAGCTGGAATCTTGCATTTATAGTTTTCAGATGTGCTCCTTTCAAAATAAGTAAATACATTTTTAAAAATCTAAACAGAATTTACAAGGCTAAGTTTTACTGGTGGTAGAGGATCAGCTTTCCACCAGCCTGAGGGAGGCAAAATCTGCCAACACAGAGGCAATATGGTAAGAAAATAGTCTTGATATTGGCAGAACATTGTCACGGCCACATAGATAACTTTTACTTGCAGCTGGATTTGTATTAAGGAAAAGTGTCATAAAGTTTTGGGCTGCTCCTTCTGCAAACCAAGAAATCCACAGGCACAGAGGGAGGAATGCCTAGGGATGCCCAGGGATGTAAATGGAACAGTCACCTTCTCACTGTTCTCAAGTCTACGTGGCTGCCCAGTGCTGGCAGAGATAACAGAAATAATTATCCACCCATTTATCCTCTTCCCATTTTGGGACAATACTGACTTCACCCTTCTCACACATCAGCTGGGAAGGCTGTGCAATCGAAGCCTTTATTCACTTTTTAATTTATCCACTACTTCACAAGAAGGAGTTTAATTCACAGGGTGGTTGGAGGGAGGGGGCAGCAGCAGCACCCAAACCATCCTTAGGGATCACATGGAATAAAAGGCACAATGGCCCCGTTTGGTGTGACCCTGAAAGGAGTGAGGGCACTTTAATGCAAAACTTCCTTGTCCTCAGGCTGATGAATGCAGCCTGTTGATGTGCATTTTGTGAAAATCTCAGTATTGAACCTCAGTTGTTCATCCTGCCCATACACCCTAAGTAACTGGATATGAAATCGAGCTGTTAAAATTCCCCCTAAATTAAAAATATGTCTGTTCACTTTTGGGAAGAGGAGTCTGGAGAGCAGAGTGGGTGGAAGAGAAGGGAAGGGAGAGCTTGAGATAACTGTCAGACATGGGGAGACCTAGTAATCCTTGCCTGTAACTAAGACAACTGAGCTTTGAAACCAGACAGGAGCAGCAGAGCTGGGGAGGAGGCACAGCTGAAGTCTGGGGGAGTGGAGAAGGGAGACCTGACAGAGCTGGGGCTCCAGGACTTCAGAGACCAAGGGGAGACAAGCTGAGCTCTGCTTCCTCATTACCTGCCAGCTACACAGGGCTGCACCAGGAGAATCAAGCCCAAATCTGAGAGCATTCCAGTCCAAGTGCACGCTGTGCCTTTCCTAGAAAGCCTTTTCTTGCCCTGCACAGCACAGATCTAATAAATATATTGTTAAAATCAGCATAGGCACAAAGAAACCGTGGCCCTCCTGTTATAGGGAAGGGATAAATCATGATGTCAGTCTGGACTTTCCAGTCCATAATTCTGTGTTTTGTGTGCATGTGGGATAATGTAGATGCACCAGAAACACAGGTGGGAGATGCATCTGCAGGGGCGGGGAAAGAGACACATTTAACAGATGTCCTTGTTCTAAATCCAGAGCTGCAAATCTCTGGTCCTTGCTGATTCCTGAGCAACCCTGACCCTCCAACACCACAACAGTAGCACCAAGAAGGCTCCAACCCCGCAGCTTTGGTGCACCAGCACCCAATCTGCCCCTCTGGGTTCCCCTGGCCCTTGTCTCTCAGGTGATGCTACCTGAGCTCTGCCATTTCACCAGAGACCCTCTTCCCAGGACCCACTCCTGATGGAAGCTTACAGGACACCAAGTTGCCTTCCCAAAGCTGTGATGAACCTAAAAAAAAACAGGCACAGGGAACAAAATCCCCCAAGCCCTGCTCTCACTGGCAGTTTAGGAGAGCAGTGACTTGTTCTTCATTTTGGAGAGGTGCACTCCCTGTAACTTCCAAGATGCTCCACCTTCAACAGGAACTTCCAAGAGACCCACACAATGCAGGCAGATTGTCCAGTTGCTCCCAGGGCCTGGCAGAGCCTGGCAAGGAGGAGGGAGCAGAACTGAGCTGCTCTGTGCCTGCCCACTCTGCTGATGCCACAGGAACGCATGGGAACTGAGGAGGGAACTTACTTTCTTTTTCAGCTGTGGGCTGGAGAGAGTAGAGAACCCCTTGCTGGAAGGTCAGAGGGAGGCTTGGCGTGGCTGGTGGCCCTGGAGGACCTGGGGGACCTGGGATCCCGGTTTCTCCTGGAAGTCCTCTTGGTCCTTGAGGTCCCAACATCCCTGTGCAGAGGCAGGAGAGGATGTGTTAGTGCCTTTAGGGGTGTGCTAATGATGTTATCACGTAAAAAGGCAGCAAGAAGACAAGGGATTTCTGTCCTGAACTGCAGCTGTGGGAATTAGAGGGGTGGGCAAAATAGAAACAGCTTCCCAATTTTCCTTTTTTTTTTTTTTTTGTTTAGCATCTTCCTCTGCAAAGCAGAGAGCTTGACTTGGCTCAGAGGTGCTGCCTTTGAGCAGCCTAATTCCTGAAAAAGTGAAATCTCCCCTCTCCTTGAGGCTGAGTGAGAAAGTACAGGCAGCAAAGTGTGAAATCAAATCCTCTTTCCCTCCAGCTCCACCTGTGTCACCTCCCTGCCAGGAGAGCTGGGGAAGCACAAGGGGAGCAGAGTCAGTCCAGGAGCAGACAGATCCTGTAGGGCTGGAAGGCTCTCATTGCAAACTGAGAAACCAAAAAAGGCAGACACAACCTTGGCCAACTTTGGCCACTGACAGTTTGCCAGAAAGTGCCAGAAAGTGCCAGAAAGTGTTCAGGGCTGCTCTCACATTTAAGGCAAACTCCGAGTTTTAAATCTTTCCCAAGCTCAGGCTCACAAGGCACAGCCTTTTAGACACAGAGAGCACAGAGCCCGAGGTCTGGCACCTATTGTGCAGAATTGCCTTCATCAAAACATTCAGGAACGTGTTGGGGGTGAAGAAAGACTCCTAGCTCAGGAATGGAGTGTTCTCTGAAAGAATGGCCTCATAACCTTTTCCCTTAACATACAAAAGCATCATTAGTTTGACATTCTGGCATCTGACAGCTTGACACAAACGGTGGAGAAAAAAGGGAGTTAAAGCAGGCACCCAGTGAGAGGGTTAAACAGGGAATGCTCTGCTCCAAAGGCTGACAGGTCACAGGCTCTTTCTTACAGCTCCTGAGCAGGATGGGGAAACATGATCCTGCTCTGCAGCTTTCTGGGACAGGCTCTCTCCAGCTCCACAGGAAATCCCAGGGTCTGTCATTGCTCGTGCAGGTGGTTGCCTGCCCTGGGAGCTCCTGGCTGATTCTAGCTCCCAGGGGACTCCCTGGAATGGATTTGATACCAACTGAAGATGCTCCAATCTTGTGTGTCTGGCCTTCTCTGAGCTGCTGTCACAGACAATTTGTGTGAAGTGAAACATCTCCTGTCACAGCAGCACTGCCCTCGCCAGGACTCACCTGGTGGCCCTGCTGGGCCCCTCTCCCCGGGCTGTCCCTTCTCTCCTTTTGGCCCTGGGGGTCCTGGAAGCCCAGTGGGTCCAACCGGGCCTGGGGGACCAACCTGGCCTGGAATCCCTGAAAATATTCAGAAAGGAAATTAGCTGGAAGTTAGGGCACTGCTGAGGTCAGAAAGGCTTCAGCAACCTGAGAACCAGTGGGGAGGGACAGTGATGCCAAGGGGGAGAAATGCAGCAGTGCACAGACAGGGTGGCCCTGGGACAGGAGCTCTCTGCAGGGTAGGGCAGACGAGCCAGACTGGACTTTGCTTCTCCTCTTCTTCCTTCAATCCTGACAGAAAAAAGCACATCCCCATGCACAAGACCCTCCCCAAAAAGTCAGCAGGATGTGCACCTCCAGTTGGGCAGAGCTACAGTGACCCCACACCGTGCCCTTCCCAAGGCCTGAATGGCTCTGGGCAGGCTCTGGATGTCCTTTGCTGGGTTCATCCAAACACACAGAAACTCCAGGGCCATCCCAGTGTGCCAAAATACAGAAAATACATTTGCCAAAGCAAATCAAACCCTGTCTCCCACTTGCTCTGTACATGTCACCCAGAGCTTCTGTACCAATGATGTTTCCCTGGTTTCTCCTCTGCTCGTTCATCTCACAAAGGCACCGTGCTGTGCCCAAGCTTTTTCCATCCCAAAGTGACATCAGTGCACCCCCACTTCTGCAGGAACTGGATGTCAGTAATTTATATCACTGAGCAGGGTGCTGAGCAGGGTTCCAGGTGACTGGAAACACCAGGAGCAGTGATTGCAGCCCAGTTGGGTGTTTCTTAGCAAGGCCACTCAGACCCCCAGTAAGCCCACGAAAGGTGCAGAGGCAGCATTAGTGATCTCAAAGTGATTATTTCTGGTGACACTAAATAAAATCTGAACGTTGTCTTCCCCAGAGTATCAAAATAATAACAACACTTGGCAATTTTATAGTGTTTTTCAGAAGAACACTGCACATCTTGGGCTCACATGGAGAGACATTTAAACACTGTGCAAACTGAAGCTTTAATGCCCTGGAGATGTGGGCGAGTGGATCTGTCTGCTCAGATTAAGTGGTTAATGGCTACAATAAAGGCATTGACTGTCTGAGCCAAGAGAGTCAGAGGTTCCTGGTTTCTGGGCTACCAAAGGGCTCAGAGTATTTGAAAGCAGTGGCAGATGCAAGCTCCAAAGCCAGAGGGAGATCAGGATGAGTCCAAAGTTCAGTGCACTGAGATTTCAAATTTTAGTCCATGTACTACATACAACCATAACACAGCAGAGCAATTTAAGGTTTGATCAACTCTTAAGGAGTGTCTTTCTTCTTTCCAGGTATCAGGAGAGGTATTGAACGCCCCAATGCCAGCAGAATATGCTGCATATGGGGGTGGAGGGCAGGGATGGGAATGGAGGGAGAGAAGTGGAAAAGGAAAGAAGCTGGACAGCATCTTCCCAGCTGGTACCAGGGAACAGGGCTGCACAATCAGATCAAGGCTCCCAAGATTTGCAGCTCCCACATTTGGATCCAGTTCCCACTCTAGATGTGGGATAGTCCACTTGGGGTACAAAACCTTGTCACCTCAGACATTCATGCAAACTCTCCTCATTTCTCAGAACAGAGCAATAATCCCCCCATATTAGACCTCCTGGAAAAATTCCCCTTCCTCTCTTTTTTCTCTTTTGGAGAGATGTCCAAACTGTTTTTTCTTACAAAAATGAAATTTCTCTGCCTTCAATCCATGATGCAACTCGGCAGACTAAAGAAATGACATTTCTCAATGGCTCTGAGTGGGAGTGTGTGCCTGTACTTTCGTTGCATTCAGTCATCAATAACGATCTGATTTAATTTGAGTACTGAACAAGGAATTAAGGCCAGGTTCTAACTTGGATCAATTTGCTTATCCACAGGACACAAACTGCAGCCTTTTCCGTGGATAGAAGTGCTCCATTAATGGATCTCCCCTGGCTGGGGATGCTGTCCTGGAAAACTCAGGCAGGTGATCAGAAACCCTTTCAGGAAAGCAAGAGCATTTTTTCACAGCACTGGATACAGCTTCTACCCCTAAAAACCATCAGCATACTTCACTGAAACTTCACTGCAGCAAATTCTTTCCAGCACAGAGGGGAGAAGAGCAGAAACTGTTCTGCAAGCACGGCACGCTGCGCTGCTGAGTGTGGGTCAGAACATTCCCTCACTCGTGTAAATCACCCTCAATCCTTCAGTCCAAACTTATAACTCAATCCCACCACATCCTGCAGACCAGGAGCAATCATTTCCTGCAGCACCCTCAGTCCCACTGCTGCAGCAGAGCTTTAGAGAAACTGGCACTTCCTTCCCTGGAGGGGGAAGCGCTGAGGGGAAGGCTGGGAGAGGCTGCACTGGGTAATGTGTCAGGCAAGTGCTCAAACTGGTGACAAATGGTGTTACCAGCTTAAAAGAGACAAGTGCAACAGGGGGAAGAAAGGGGGGAGGCCAAATCTTCAGCTGGCATTAATCAGCTCTGCTGCAGTGGCATTGCTTCCAGAGAGCTGAAGCCCGTGGTGAGCGTTTATCCTCCAAAAAATATGAAGCAAAAGACCACAGGAAAAATATTTTTTCAAAGGCAGAGGGTGAGTAATCTACTGTAGGAAACCAAATCAGATGTGCAGAGACCTGGATTTTCTTCCTGGCTCTGTCATTAACCTGCAACACCCCATCTGCCCCCCTTCTTCTCCAGGGTTTTCCCTGCACAGGAGCTGCTCTGTTTATGTGGAGCTTAGGGAGTGACACCCTGAGCATCCCCAGACGCTCCTGGTGCCCCTGGCAGGTAACAACAGCTAGAGAAGAGCTTTCTCTCATCACTCAGGACATGCCCTGCTGGCTCTGGCCACATGTGCTTCCATGATCTGCCTCTCCATCAGACAGTGCTGTCCATCCCTTGTGTGCTGGGAAATTCATGTCTCAGAGATGGTAAAACTGGTGTTTGGCCTCTTCAACCAAACCAGCCAATGATCAGATAAAACCCAAAGAACAAGCCCAGCCTCTTCATCTGTGAGGCTCCAAAGAGTTCCTGGCCACAGGACCCTTCTGCTTTTTGGGACATAAGTACAGGGCTGGGCATAACAACAGTTTGTGCTTTGAAAGAGAAATGGCAGAAACTGTGAACTTACCCTGTGGTATCAGCTGCTCCTCTGCACCTCTGTGTCCTTTAGGCTCTGTTTAAGAAGGACAAGGTTTAAAAAAAAAAGAAGAAGAAAAAAAAGAATAGAAGAAAAATAGAGAGATATGAAAAATTAGGTCTCTTGCTGCCAACTGGCTCAGCCAGAGTATATATATTTTCTTAATACTCAGAAAAATGTATTCTGTTGATTAACAAGCTGATCAGAGAGGCCAGTGGTGCAGCTGTCTCAACACCACTGATTGCTTTTAAATGATTGTCTATTCTCAGCCCTGTCACTCACAGAAGGAATAATCACCCTCATAAACAGTAGCAAGTTTTTCTGGACCTCAGCCTGGAGAGGCATCAGCCAACCCAGAGCTCTGGGGTCATCCAGAAACACTCACAGAACTCACAGCATCCTGCCCATATCACCCACCTTTGTGCCAGGCCCCAACACCCTGCCCTTGGTCCATCCAGTTCGGTGGCATGCAAGGTAGGGCTGGGATTTATTTTGGCTGAACACCCAGAAGCAGGGCAAAGTAGGGAATGTTTGACAGAAGGCTCTGGGGAAGGGGTGGGAGGGACAGAGGCTTAGCTTTCCACAGCCCCAAATCACTCAGGACACTCAGGCTTGACTTCCACCTACTCCAATATCCCACGTGGTGAAAGATCTCCTGAGATCTCTGTGAGAGAACCTGGGGGCAGCTTCGAGCAACAGCTCACAGCACAGTGTTGAAATCATGCAAAACGGGCAGTTCCTCTCCATCCTAAATTGTGTGGAGTTCCCTTCACTCCCCCAAAATCCATGCTGAGTTTTTTTGGCTGGCTTTGAATCGTGGACACAGAGTGGTGTGGGGAGGGAAGGAGGCCATATGTGGACCCAGATCCATGAAATATCCCCACAGCTCCTTAGCAAAGCAAGAATTTGAAGCCCACAGAGGCTGGGTGGGGGCTCCAGCAGGCAACCACGTGTCAGTGAGCAACTGCACTGATTATTTCTCATTGCTGAAAGGCACTGTCCTGGCTCAAAAGGCTCCAGTGCAGTCCTGATGCCGTTGTTACACCACAGGTATTATTCCACAGCAGGGCAAATAAATTAAGGCCAGAAAAACAGAGGGTAACAGTGAGCAAGGACTGCACCTGGTAGCACTCAGAGAGCCTGGACTCTGGCTGACATGACAGGCTCACACACAGCTCAGACATCACCACCTGCTTCAGGAGGGGACCACCAGTGCCCACCTGGCTTTGCTGCAGGGGTGGAAGGTGCTGACCCTGGACCACGGGCTGAGCCTGACCAAAGTGCCACAGGGAAGCTGCTCTGCTTGGCAGCTCTGCCAAAAGCCTGGGGGACAGGCAGCCACTGCTCTGTGCCCAGCAGGACATGACCACGTGCAAGGAGCCTCCAGGAGGAGAGGACTTGGAATGGAAGGCCCAGAGTCACCAGCATTTTGCTGGGCTGACTTTGGTGCAGCAAAGTGCAGGTGCAGAGATGCTGCCACAGCAAAAATAAATGACATGGACAAGGCAGAATGAGCATATAATGGACACTGGGGGAAACTGCTCTAATTCAGTTCCTGGCAGCCGTGGCTGTGGTTCTGAGAATACTTTGCAGAACATATTGTTAGTGAACCTCCCTCCATGTTGTGGCATCATGTCAAATCATAAACAGGGGCGACATCTGGACTGTGTTGGTTGCTCCAAGTCTGCTGCAGTCAGGAAGGGCTGCCATAATAAACTGCTCGGGCCGAAAAAATGAAAAGAAAAAAAAAAAAAAAAAGAAGAAAAAAGCTAAGTAGGACCTAAAGAATAAAGAACTGCTCTGGGAGCAAGCAAAGCAACAGACAGACAGGCCTTTGGAAGCAGAGAGCAGGGATCTTGAAAAAAGATGCCAAGGTCAAGGAAATTCAATGCGTGGGGATCTGTCTGGCCAAGTGGGCTCAGAGGGAGACTTTCTTATAAGTGTATTTTTTCTTCATGCCACAAGAGGGATCATAAAACAGCCCATTGTATTTATGGCAAATTTAGAAAATATAAAGCAGACTGCAACTGATGCTGCTATTCATGGGAAAGTTTTTTGTCCTAAAAAAACCAAGAATGGCCCGTGCAGCCCATTCCTCTATCCCCCAGCACTGTCCAGACCTGCATTTGGTGCTCAGCAGGTGAGCAGGAACTGTCCCACTGTGATCCTGATGGCTCTCTGGAGTTTCCTCAGGAATGTTTCAATCTATCCAGGCCTCAAAATCCACAGCCTTTGGACTTAAAACAAGCCCACTGAAACACACAGGCAGGCACAGAGGCCCTACTGGGGTTAACAGAACTCAAACAGACGCAAATTCAGCTCCCAGCAGAGGTTTGTGCCAACAGAAACAGTGGCTGCCACAGGCCACCACAGCTGGTGAAATGCAGCTCCTGAGCTTTGCTGCTTTCTCCCAAGGACACCCCTGCTCTGGCTGAACTCAGGGAAGAGCAGAGACCTCCCAAGCCCTCTCCTCTGCAGCTTGTAAGGGCAGAGCAGCCCCAGCCTCCTTTCCAGCTACCCCAAAGGCACGGTGTACGTGGGATGGGTGATTTGGTGCAGAGCAGGCCAGGCTTACCCACAGAGCCCACGGTTTTCCTCAGGACACTGCCGGGGTTCAGCAGGGGGAAGGCGTCCGGCAGCCGCTCGTCGTAGCCCGTGGTCCCAGTGATGGGCAGGTTGTTCTCCAGGGCTGGGCTCCTCTCTGCAGCCTCGAGCAGCAGGATCTGCACAGGGCAACAGGGGCAACACACACAAGGTCAGCTGGATCTCAGAGCAGGGTGCTCAGCACCCCAGGGTGCTCAGTCCCCAGATGGGCCCTTCACTCCAGAGCCGGACTGGATGGTCCTTGTGGGTCCCTTCCAGCACAGAACATTCCGTGATCTGGGATCTGGATGGTTTCATGCCTGGTCTCAGTTCCTGAAGAGGTCCTGAAACTTCTCTTCTGCCAGACGGGGCTGGGAGTAACGCTGCTCACAGGCCACAGGGTTTTGGCATGAAAGCTTTATTGACTTTTGGAAATCGGCAGCAATTAGCATGGGAAGCTGCTGTGTTAATTGTGAGTGAGTCCCACACACACCCCCCTTGGGGAGGACTTCACTGCCTCCAGAGGGGCTCAGCCTCATGTGGGATTGTGTCCCTGGTGAGAAACAGGAGACCAGGGACCAAAGCTGCTGTCGGGGACAGAGCATTTCCCTGCTGTTCAAACCCAGAGTCAGAATATCAGAAATTGCTGAGAGCTGGGATGAGGTGAAGGGCTGCACCTGCAGGCCCAGGGTAGCAAACTGAGGACAAGGAGTGGTTGTAGAAGCACAAACACTGACCAAGTTAAAGACGATGGAGAAGATGAAGCTTTTAAAGAGCTGAAGTGCTTTAACTTTGAAGCAAATAAAAAAAAGCAGGGTATTTACTCGAAGACCTCTGCTGAGAAGCAATAGGATATTATTAAAACTCACAGCTGTTTCCAGGCCGTCCAAACACACAATCTTCAAATAAACCCAGATCCCAACAGGCATCCCTGAGGTGTTTGGGCCATTTACAACCTTCACTCCTTGGCAAGGTGACCCCACTTTCCCCAGATGATCCAGGCAGTCCATTAGGCTGTGCTCCCTGACCACTGGTAGCCTCTATGAAACTGGGAGTTGGTCTCTAACACGGCTACATAAGAACATTTTTCTAGGCATGCAGCACTGAGGTTTGTTACAGCATCATCTTTTCCTGTTTGAAAACCACCTAAGCAATACTGATTTAGGGATAAGGGAAATAAAAGGGAATATGGCTCAAACTTTCCACTAAATCCCTAGAAGTTTCAGCTTTTACACACTGTGTTGTCTTTACATAATGAAGTCACACTGCAATTATAAATGAGAGTGACTTGGCTCCGCTTGTTTGTTTTTAACTTGCAATTATTACAAGGTTTATCACTTCTTTATTGCAAGGCCTGGTGAGAGCCAGTACTGCAGCAGCGCCAGAAATGATGAACTTCCTGCAGAATGTACTGGCCTGACGGGGGTGAATCAGAAACTAATTAAACTGGGAGCTGGGTTAAGTGCAAGGAAACTGAACCTCACTCTTGCAAACAAGCAAAATTCTTCCTTTATGGCAAAGATCTTTATTTACAGATCCAGAGTCCTGCTTTCTGAGCACAGCAAAAAGGAGTACAGTCACAATGCTTTTCTTCACCAGTTTTGACTGATGCCAGGCAGGAAGGAATCAGTTCCATCTGCCTTTTGCACTCTGTGCTCCTACCCAATGATTTATTTGTCAGACTTTCCAGGAAACGTGTTATCAGTTCAACAAACACTTAAACATGTGCCTTACCATAACTGTGCTTAAACTCCCATTGTCATGGGACTCCAGCGTGAGCTGAAGATCTTTCCTGAATCACTCTATATTATTTATTATATCATCCTTTTATACTTCCCCAGCAAATACCTGGATGTTGCCAAAATGAGCTTGGGCAGAGAGGCAGAGTAACGCTGGAGGTGGCAAATTAGAGGGGCTGCAGGCAGGGCAGGGGTGGGACGCTCCTGCTGCGAGGAAGGGGCACACAGGGGCTGTCTTGGAGAGCATTCTGCAGAGCTGTGGGAGCAGGGATATTAAACCACAGGGGCCCGTGGCCCGCGCGGGCGGCGCGAGCACGGCTCTGCCCAAGGTCGCATCTGGAGTGGAACGGCTCCAAATCATTTTTATGGGTGATAATAAAAATGTGTTACCACATAATCAACACAAAACAGTGGCAACGGTATCCTTTTCATTAAAACAACATGTTTTAAATGAGTGCTCTGCTGATAAATGCTGTAAAAGCTGTAAAGGCATGCACAGGATAATCCAGCGTGCGCTGTTATAAATTGACGATATATACTTTGCAGTCATTAAGGCTCAAACCATAGTAACAAGTTTATTTTCCCTGGGCACAAAATGATAGAGGTCAGGAAGTCTCCAGACTTGAAATTGCTGAGAAATTCTAGTTTTTATGATTAGGACTGAAGAAATGCCCAAAAGAAATAAAGCAGAAAGAAGAGAGCTCTCACATCCACGAGATCCACAGAGCCAAACTAAAAAAGGAGAAGCACAAGGGATTTAGTCACATTCAAAAATCTCAAACTACACACAGCTCTTTCAACAAGGAGTATCCTCTCACAGCTCAACAGCACAGAGCACAAACGGGCTCCTTACACATTATTGCAATAGCACTGGAGCCATTCATCCATTTTCTGTCACGTTCTGTTTTTCTTAAGGCTGCCATTGCTGCAGTCAGGGGACTCGAGGAGAATTCCCACTTTCATTAAACAAAAAAGAAAGTTTTGAGCCCTCTGAGTAAACTGCTGGAAAATGATACCACAGAGGCTCACAGCCAGAAAGAAAATTAGCAAAATGTGCAGTGTACTGAAGTCTCAGTACTAAAATCTTGGTATTTTTAAGTCAATAAGGTTGAGGTAGAGAGAGGGATAACACCAAAGGAGGAACAGGGAATCCTCAGTGCAAGCAGTGCCCACCTGTGTTGCTGTTTCTACTTTCAACAAAAAAGTTCTGCCTCCATGAAGAATGGAGGCACAAAACATGCTCATGCCACCAGACAGATGAAATGTCCTGCAGCCATGGGTGATGTCACTCACCAGCCAACCAGGGAAGGCAGACAGGAGGACAATGGTTGCTGCCTGTGGTGCCAGGACAGCAGAGCCCTGCAGGACACAAAAAACCCCTTTCCTCCCCACCTTGCACTGTGCAGTCTGAGTTGAAAGACGGCCTCAACTCAGCAAAACACTCCAAATTTTGTCTTTCTGCTCCTATGGAAGGAAAAGCTCAAATCAGCCTAAATGGCCGTGCTGAACTGGAGCCTCTGGCAAGAGAGGTCCCGGCAGCACGAGGGTTTGTCTCTGGTTCCAGAGCCCAGAGCTCAGGCTCAGCTGAGCTGGGTCAGGAGGCTGGAAGGGGCTGAAAGGGGGCCACGTCTGCGGCCAGCAGCGCGCAGGAGCCGCGCGAGCGCTCGGAACGCGGGGGCCGAGCCTGGCCTGGCCAGGGCTCAGGGCCAGCACCCCGGGCTGCTGCCTGCAGGACTCACCCCGGGGCTCCCAGACCCGCCAGGCTCCCAGGGCAGGCTCTGGCTCCCGCTCCGCTCCCGCGGCTGGAAGCCGGGCTGTGGCTCCCGCTCTGCTCCCGGCTCTCCGCGGGGACACGAGCCTTGTGTGCCTGGAGCTCAGCCCCAGCTTACTCAACCCACCTCCTCCTTTTCCATTTGCCAGCATAAACTTTCTCAACTTCAGACGAATACCGCATTTCTTGCGTCAGATCAAAAGCTCAGGCCAGGGACAATGGAAATGGGAGGACGGTTTTCATCTTCTTGAGATGTTTGGTGTCAGAGGACTTTTTTGGCTTGTAGTGGCTTTCCAGAGCCCTATTTTTGTTGTTCCCACTCATCAAAAAAAGATTTCACAAAGGCGGCCTCCTCCCATCATCTGTCCTGTGCTCACATTCCTGATGTCCTGTAATAGCTAGGTGTTAGAAACAAGGGAAGAGCAGCCAGGCTTCCAAAGATTTAAATGTTGATACAACAGGGCTCAGAATGCTTTTTCTTTGGATAAAAATCCAGATGGATATTATTAATTAATAAACAGGGGATATTTGGTCTCTTGAAGCATTGGTAGAATAACTCCCTTTCATCCCTCTCTAAAGAGGAGGAAAAGAAACTGCATGAATGCAGCTCATCAGCTAAAAATTCAGTGTAAAGTAAGATTCCCTTGATCTTGTAGAGACACAAGCTGATTAATAATGGTAATTGCATAACTTGTTGGACATATCTTCCTTCATAGCAAATTATTTGGCAATATAAGAGTTTTTTAATCATTCATCAAGACAGATCTAAACAGGGAGTTTTACAAAATGTGATGGGGAATGGTCTCTCTCTCATAGCAATGAGGGACCTGTGAACACAAGGCTCCAGCACAGACACAAGTGCGTGGTTTCAAAAGCCAAAAGATACCCAGTAAGTGTCCACCAACATCTGAGGAACTGGGTGCCCAGAGAGAACTTCATCCTTACATCTAAGAGGCTTTGGCCAAAGGGACAAGATAATTAATGCATGGAGGAGTTTTTGTTGCATTGATGAATTATGGGGGGAGCACTAGCTGATGTCATTGCAGTGACTCAGTGCAGAGCAAAAGGTGAGGTTTTATGGTACCAGATGACGCATGGAAAACAGAAACGTGGACCAAAGGCTTCTATCAGGTAACACAGTTCCTGTTCTTTCTACAAAGAGTGCTACAAAATTTCCAAAAAAAAAAGGATGGAAAATGCAACTGTTTCCTCAGCAGGTACCTTCTGGAGGGGAATCAGAGCAGACACAGAAGGCCAGGCTGCCCTCCCAGTTCAGATGAAACATAGGCAGCGTTCAGCAGGTCCTCAGACCAGAGCCTCGAGGCTTTGCTTGAGAGCACAGCTGGAAGGGAAGGATTGGCTGTGGTCCTGAGGCACTCAGGGAGCTCCTCTGAATGTGCTCCCCAGTGGGACTGGCTCTGCTACTGAGGCCCCCAGTCTGCCACAGCTGGCACCCCAAGGAGCCAGATGTGCAAAGGATCCAGAAACCCTTCAGTGCTCTGTACACAAAGCACACAAGGGAGCTCAGGGTGAAATCAGATTCACTGTTGTTCCTTTAAAACACCTGGTAAAAATATGAAGGAGCTATAACCTTCCACCCTCAAAATCACATCATTCCTCCGCCCCCATCCCTGCTGGGGATGTAGGAGTGGCAGAGATGTGAACCCGGACCAGCCTGAGGTGAACTTAGCCTTGACCAAGTGCCCCAGCAATGGCTTTGGGATCAGCTCTGCTTCCCCCAGGTGAGGAGTCCCCAGCTCAGGGATTCACCTCAAACAGGCTCAGATGCCTCGAGTGCTCTTCTCCTCCACAGAGCTCTAAAAGCTGCTGGGAGAGAGCAGCACGAGGGGAAAGATGAGGAGATTGGGCCTTTCCTGGCTCACCTCGGTGCAAGCTGAAAGAAAAACAACCCAAAGTCATTTTTTATCTTACAGTGGTACTTTACTTACGAAGCTCCCCTAGAATTTCTCATTAGAATTGAGTGGAAATTTGGACATTTGGACACAGAACTACAAAAGGATTTGAGCACATCCCTTGGGCTCCTCACACACCTCCCTTGACAAAGCCTACTGTTAGTCCATGAATGTATTTCTCTTAAAAAAACAAAGCTTGTAAACAATGTTCCCCGACATTAAACACACCAAAAGTGCCTCCTAATGCAGACATAGGATTTGCTTGGCAAACTTAAGTTGCATGTCAGGAAAAGAGAATTTTACAAAGTTATTTTATGAAAATATTAAATCCATTTGACTAAAAATGCCAAACTTGTAACTAAAAGACTTTGTGGGAGGGAATGGTGGACAAGGGGGCCTTTGCAGCTTTTTTGTTGTTCTGGCAAACGATTTACAGCACTGGCCAAACACATGGAACAGTCTTAGGGGACAGAATGCTCCTTCAATCCAACAATGATAAGAAATAAGGTCCAAAAATTACTAGACTTTAGAAGGAAAGGATTTTAAATGTCATTCTGAAAGACAGCAGGATGCCCAAATGAGAGAAGGGTCAGTACCCAAACTGCCTCACCATCAGCATTACTGCAGATCAGCAAAAAACCCAAGAGACAGATGCAAAGTTACACAAAATTCCATTTGGCCACCCAGTTTTCATTCATGGTTCCTCCTTGTAAGAATCAGTTAGGAAGTTGCATTTTATTCTTAGGGACATTTGAGTCATTAACTGACCTACAGAAACTCATTGTTAAATTAGGAATTTTACAGGGATTGATTCCAGGTTGTTAATGCTACCAGAAACCAGCCAGTTATTATAAAACTACCTGTGAAACAGCCCAAATTCTCCTTAAATTCAATGTACTGCTGGAGCTGGAGAAACAGATTCTGCACAGAGCCATTAGGAAACCTTAGGTATCAATAAGTAAGACACCTTCCTGTCAGAAAGGAAAGGAAATACCTGCTCGTGGCTCTCACATACAGAACATGAAAAACCCATGGAAGTCCTTGAAGTGTCAAGCAACTGCTCACGTCCACCCTGCAGAACCAGCAGCAGCCTCATGGCCAAGCAATTCTGGTTCCCCTCCCAATCTCTCAGCCGTGCCACAGCACCATGAAACATTTGCTATCTTCCAAATATTTCTCCCCTGCAGCAGGGAATTGCTTTATTGTCTATCAGAGAAAGGAAAGACAAACCCCATAAAACATCCGAGACAGCTGCCAATATTTCGTGTAACTGCCTGGGAGAAGAGGGAGATACAGAAGATTTCATACAACGATCACGTTAAAACTCCAAGTAATGGTGCTTTACCACCCAAAGACGTGGGGAGTGAAGGTTCTGTCAGTAATCTGTCCTAAATAAATGGGCTGCTTTCAGAAAAATAGCAATGAATTGATCGAATTCTGTGCACCATACACAGATTTTCTTTAAAACCTTTCAGAATCTTCTATGTGGGGAATCACATTACAGTGACTGTTTTCATGCAAAAACTATGCACGCCATTTATCAATCACACAAAGAATCAAGCAGACACTGGGTACATAATGCTATCTCCAGGCATTAAAGCTGTAAGTGAAATGCCACGAGCTTCGTCAGGAGATCAGGCTGGGTTAGATCAGCTCAGATGGAGCACTGCAGCAGCTCCAACCCAAACCTGGGATTAACATGCGCTGCCAGAGCTCTGCAGTGGAGCTTACTGAGAGCAACTGGGCGGGCACAATGAGCAGGAATTTGTGTGCAGCTGCTGCCAGCCCTGCCTGCATCCCTGCCAGCATCCCTGCCTGCATCCCTGTCTGCATCCCTGCCTGCATCCCTGCCTGCATCCCTGTCTGCATCCCTGCCTGCATCCCTGCCTGCATCCCTGCCAGCCCTGCCTGCATCCCTGCCTGCAGCCCTGCCAATCCTGCCTGCATCCCTGCTCCTCTGCCAGCCCTGCCTGCATCCCTGCCAGCCCTGGCTGCATCCCTGCTCCTCTGCCAGCCCTGCCAGCCCTTTCTGCTGTGAGTAGTGCTGTCACTCCCGAGTTTTGTCTGAGCTCAGTCCTGTGACACAGGAGGGCAGCACCAGGCTCAGGAAATTCAGGAAGGACTGAACATATTTCCCACTAAGGGGCTGTGCTGGCTTAAGTGAAACCTCTGCTATGAAATAAAAGCAGAGTTTGTTCTGCCATCCCACCAACGAGGGTCCTGTGGGGTCATGGGGTGTTGTGNCCTGCATCCCTGCCATCCCTGGCTGCATCCCTGCCAGCCCTGGCTGCATCCCTGCCATCCCTGCCTGCATCCCTGCCAGCCCTGGCTGCATCCCTGCTCCTCTGCCAGCCCTGCCAGCCCTTTCTGCTGTGAGTAGTGCTGTCACTCCCGAGTTTTGTCTGAGCTCAGTCCTGTGACACAGGAGGGCAGCACCAGGCTCAGGAAATTCAGGAAGGACTGAACATATTTCCCACTAAGGGGCTGTGCTGGCTTAAGTGAAACCTCTGCTATGAAATAAAAGCAGAGTTTGTTCTGCCATCCCACCAACGAGGGTCCTGTGGGGTCATGGGGTGTTGTGGGGGTGTAAACTAAGATGTGACAGGAGAGAAATAAGGGTTGGCATGTTGGGGCTTGGGGAAGGGGCAGTTTTCTTCCAGTCCACAGAACTTCTTGTCCTGGACCCCAGGATAGTCACCATGCTCCCTGATGCAGATCCCGTGCTCTGGAGATTTCAAGCTCAGCACCATCAATCAAGCTTTCAGATCTCGGGCACTGAGTGGGTCTGGTATTGAGCAATGGGAAAAGGAAACTCCATCCTGGGGAGATAATGTGATAGCTGGAAACAGGAGATGAGGATGGAACCTGAATCCGTCTGCCTTCACTTCCCTGCCTGCAGAAACACCTCCTACAGGCACAAGGACATCCCAGGGCAGCACTGAGGAAGGTGTGAGGCACGTGAAGAGTTGATTCTGCTGCAGTTGAGCCACAGCTCAGCCTCTCTCCTCCCCAAGGGCAATAAAAGCACTGGTCCCTAATGAGTCATTTTTCATTCCATTTGCTCTGTGTTTATTCTCACTTCTCACCTTCTGATCCAACTCTCACATTACCAAAATCAGAGGGTTACTTTTATTACCTCATTTGGGCACTGATCTTACAATTTGGATGAACCAGCTCACCCCTGTAATAAAAAAGATGAGACCATTGCTGGTTATATCCCCATTTTTAGGGGTGCTGCTATAAAAGCTGAAGGGGAGTGGGGAAAGAAGAAACCTCAGGCTGGTCTTGCCCGTTGCCATTCCCTGAGCTCACCTTGGCCTTTCTGGGCTGAAATTCGAAAGAGCAAAGGCAGCAAAGTGCCTCAGCTTCAGCTTCCTCCAGAGGGAGCAGGACTGTGGCAGGAAAATCCAGCTCTGCTCATGGGGAAGATCAAATTCCACATTTGCCTTTGCAGAACAAACCTGCAAAAATCCAGGGGGAAATAGCCTCTGGCACTGGCAGAGATGTGTGTGCCCATCCCATCCCTCCTGTCTTCCTCAAAACAGCTCCAGGTTGTTGTGGTGAAATGAGACAGTACAAGAAGACAGTTTGGACAGCTGAGCGACAACTTCACATCCAGATCATCCAGCAAAACAGGGATCTTCCTCCAAAACCCAGAGCAGGAACACAAACAACACCAAACAAATGCAAGCACCTTTTAAATGATGCTGGCTATTGTTGAATAATAACAACTGAGTTCATTAGATTGCTACAGAGATCAAACTGAACTTAAATTAACCTTGAAAAAAGGGGGAATCAGCATATTTCTCTTGTGTACAGCACCAGCACTCATGTACTGTTGCTTCACTCTCTGTTTCATTGCTACAGTCAATTTTTGCAAAGCATCCACAGCTTTTCAAACAAAGTGGAAGCCAAAAGATTGATAAGGACCTTGTTGGGCTGTACTGTAGAAGGTCTCCTTGCAGAGACATGGTCTTTAATACTTCAAAAATGAAGGCAATAACTCATTTTCCTCTGTAAAAGTAAACCCCTTTGATGAGCCTTGCTCCCAGCTTGGATCTGTGTGGGAGCAGAGGGAAGGCAGAAGGAAAATCATCCCAGCAACAACACGAACTGCCTGACTGCTGCACTAAATCAGAGACACAACACACTCTGCCTGACTTCCCCAGGGGATTGGGGCAGGTAGAGCCTCCTCCCCCCTCCCCGAAGTCCTGCCAGGCCCCAGCTGAGGCTGCCATCAGCCTTTACACGCTGTTACCCACACAAGTGCTGAGCAGCACAAGCCAGCAGAGTGGGGAGTGATGGCAGGACAGTCTCTGGTTGTCCTTTGCCAGTGAGCCAGACAGAGAAAATCCTGGAAAGCCAAGAAAGGCAGAGCTGGCCACAGCCTGCGAGGGAAGGGCTGGTTCACATCCCTCTGGATGATCTCTCTGAGGCCAGGCCCGCGTCTGACTTGGACCCAGGACTGCACATGCAGGGCTCACTCAGCAGCCCCTCTCTCCTGCCCTGCCAGGGGACACCCACCTGCCTCGACAAACAATCCAGCTCCCTTTTGTCCTCTGCACTGCACCAGTTGTTCCCACTCAAACAATCCTGTTCCCCAGAATTTCATTCTCCCCAGCCCTTCATTTTCCTGTAGTGAAATATAACTGTGAAGGCTTTGAGGACGCTCCAGACTTCAGTTCAGCACAAACAATTCCCAAATTAGCATAATATCATGTACTGGCCTCAAAAACACCACACAACCACCACCTCCCTCCACAGAGGTTTCTCCCTAAATTCTTCTATGTCATTGATAAGCATCAGTTAATGAATAATAACAGCAGTAAATGCCTTAGAAGGACCAAAGCATGATAAGTAACAGCCAGGAGTGGGCTGTCACAGGAGGGACCACAGATCAAAGGGAAATGCTGACTCAGCTGCTTTGTGGCTAGACTGGAACAATTCCTCTGAATCCCAGTAGGTAGAAATTAAAACAATTTGTAGGGGGAAAAAAAAAATACCTCCACAATGTGAAGGTCTCCCCCTAATATCTGTCTCCACTAAACTGTGCAAGAGAGAAAAGGGATAAAAAAGCAGGACTGGATTGCACTTGAAGAAACACAGCAGGGCAGAGGGAGGGCAGGTGTGACAGGCAAACAGTGACAAATAAACACGATGGCAACACATGGCATCACATGGCTGTTTCTGAGGTCTGAGCATTATTTTGGAGGAGCTGGGCTGAGGCAGGGATGCAGCCCCATGGGAAGGGGAAGGGAAGGAGCAGGGCTAGAGGCAAGCCGTGTCTCATTTTCTGGGGCAGAGCCACTGCCGTGGAGAGAGGAACAGGCACCTGACCTCTCCAGGCCTGTCAACTCGATGTGTTTTTCACCAGGAACTCTTGGAAATTTTGGTCAAACAGGAGAATAAAAGCAGGTCCTTACCTTGGCCTCCAGCGTGTTCAGCCTCTCGCTCATATCTGCCAGCCTCGTGCAGTTCATGCATTCTAGAGAGAACAAAGCACAGAGATGTCAAACTGCCAGGTACTGTGCACGTTCATCCACGGCTTCAGGCTGATCCCTGTGGTCCAAGGCACGTGGAAAAGTGAGTCAAGATCAGTCATGGGGGAAAATAAATATTCAGATCCACTGCACAGGTCACCAGCCACAGCCACGTCACGTGAACCTTGTTTGGGGATGTTTAGTGGGGCAGAGTGTGAAATTAAGTTCCCAGCATGAGAAGGCAGATGAAATAAAAATGAGTTTTAAGACTTTTCATGGTGCCAAGCAGCACGACCTGCTGTCATAGGCAGAGACACCTGTCCTGCCACCGGTGCAAGGTGGCATGGTACACGCTCCCACCTCACAGCCACCAGGATGAACAACCACCACTCCAGTTAATGCTCTCTCCCATACTATTATCCTGCTAAAATATGAAGAAAAGCAGTGAATACACAAAATGCCCATCTCTGCAGAGTTCTGCTCCATCCCTGGGCTCCCAGGCCCTGTTACCATTCCCAGACTAATGAGACAAAGCATCCCTCTCAGTGACAGCCAGCAAATGCAAGGCAGATCCGAGGGCTGATGCAGCCCAGAGCTGCAGCATGAAGTGGTTTCCATCTCACTTGCTGCAGAGGAGCAGCAGACAGTCAGCAGCCACCAAAGGAGGCCTCAGTGAGAACAAACATTGCCAGAATGAGCTCTGAGTGCAGGTTAAAGTGATTGCTCCATCCAAAGGACATTCCTTATCTAAACAGAAGGCCTGCTGCTTTGCCTCTGGTTTCATCTCAGCAATTTTAACGTGAGTGAAGGAGGATAAAGCCCTGAACAGAGATTTAATCAACAAGACACTTCCCCAGTGCTTTGCAGCAGAGTTTAACTGCCCACTCCCAGCTCTCAGAGAAGCTTTTCAGACTGGACCACTCACCTCTCATGACTTCTGAAGCCCAGCAGTTCACAAAAAGGGAAAATGATTTGCAGCATGAAGCATTTCAGAGGACAAACCATCCATATCCAGTTGACGAATCACAGCTCATGTCCCATAGAGGAGAAATACATCTCTGTGTGTGTTTTGTGCTCCCTAAGGGCCAGAGCCTGCTTTCATTGACTGGCCACAGAAGTGTTTAGTTCTGGTGTTTCCACAGGGCTGGGAATGTTGACCTGTAGCTCCTGAGCCCCAAACAGACCATTCAGGTGCAGCTGAGGCTGCAATGATGCAGGGGAAGCTGGGGAAACCCAAAGCCTCCCTGTGCTGAGGAACAGGTGAACATGGATTTTGGCCTAAGTGAACAACACCCCAACACCTGGGCTCAGCTGTCCCCCCTAACAAGCTTTGTCCCCTGTTGCACAAGGGCCCCCAAGGGAGCTCTCCAGCCTCCAGCCCCAGGCACTCGCTGGCTTTATGGAGCACAGGGCATGCCCTGGTGGCTCTCAGCCATGCCAAGATTTGAGTGCATGGCTTGGAAGAACAGGAAGCTGGGCTGTTCCACCCTGGTGGTTTACAGGCCAAAAGGATTGTTTGAGTGCTAACAGCAACCCACGGCATCCACTTTCCAAAGGAATTCTCACACTGGCCCTCTATGAGGAGCTGTGTAGCTTCCCAAAGGAGCCAGACATAGATCTCCCACCTCCTAATACACAACATTTTGCAGACAAAGCATCTGATGCTTCAGGAACAATCAGATGGAGGGACTTCCTCACAGGTCGATCCTGCCATGGACTTTCTTTTACCCAACAGCAAATAACATTTGTTTATTTTTATTCTCTGCAATAAATCTTGGGCAATACTTTTTGGCTTGAATTGACCCATGAACATGCAAGCACCATAAGTGCACTGTCCCATGGGGAAGGAAATGGGTGAAGCTTGTTTGCTCTGGATCTGCTTGTGGTGTGTGAAACAGGGGATTGGTTTCTGTATGTAACTGCCTTCAGGCTTCTGATCTTGCTCATCCCCACAGAAAGATAAGACTGAATAAATCCAGTGCTCCCAGGAGCCAGAGGACAGAGCAGATGTGCTACAGAGCAAATAAAATACAGAATCCTATTCTCCTTTCTGCTGGTTTACATATTAGTAACTCCCACAGGTTTAGAGAGACTGACTTGAACTGTCTGAAAAGCATCTCTGTGCATCTCTGAGATGGACTGACCATTTAAGGTTCTTCTGGAGAGCTCAGCTCATAAAAAAGGGTTTCTACCACCCCTCTGCACAGGGGTGAATGAACCAGCTGCCCAGGGGAAGGACAGGGGTCAGGGACAGCACCAGTCCAGCAGCTCTCTCTGCTCTTGAAGAGTGTCTCAATGAGTCCTCTCAGGTGCATTTGCAACAGAAAAGGTTTGGTTTAAATGGACAAGGTGACAGAAGAGGAGAGAAACCATCAGTGTCACTGCATGTGAGATTTGTACTAATATGGTCTTCATGTCAGTGATGTTGAAACATGCAGAAAACACAGCCTGGGTCAGAAAGAGAACTACTTAAGTTCAAGCCGGATTTGATCTCTGATCCTTTCTGTTCTGAAATGCCTGGAAACACAGATCCACACCCAAGGTACTTAGACTGGGCCCAAAAGACATTTAAATAATCCAGAAAGTAGATATCCCAATGCAGAAGATCCTACTAAGGCAAGAGTCCTGCCAACAAATCTGTGTGACATTTATTTATCTGATCAACAGGCAGACAAGGCTTTCAAAGGCAGAGATGAGTGAATGCTCAGGGCTGCAGTGTCAGACACTCCTTTCAAAGCTCCCTACTGCACACCAGGGACTCTTCAGGGTCTGGGGTCCACATCTGTCCTTGCAGAAAGTCTGAGAATGGTGGTGACAAATAAGGTAACAAATATCTTCCCTAATTACAATGTACTGAGGTATTTAGTGTCTAATCTTGATGGGTGGCAGTTCCAAGGCCTGTGACTGTGAAGCTGAATTTTCTGATCAGGGTGAAAGCAATCTGTGTTATTAAAAAGAGCTTGAGAATCTCACATCATTATTTCTCATGGAACAAATATAACACTGGAGCAAATGCACACACTCTCTGACCTGGGACTGCAGAGCAGACGCTTTCCATATCTGCAAAAATCCATCACTTGTTGCTACACAGAACCACAGTTTATTTCCCTTCTATTCCTACTTGGCAGATTTGTATTTTTCCAGCTAAACTCTGAGAAAGGAGTTGTGATTTCACTCTATGAATCCCAACCTCAAAACACATGGTGGAATTTGTTTTAGAAGTATTCCAGCAGGGAGGATAAATAATTGAGATAATGAACAAGAGACGGTACCAGCATATCCCTTGACACACAGTCTGTCTCCATGATGTCTCGTGTCCCAGCACATCTGTCCCTTCCCATCCTCCTCTCAACTGGAATGCAACTGGAGGGATGGAAAATTCTCATGCAGAGGAGACGTGGAAGACTCCACGTGCAGAAAATAACAAGCCAGGTACCCTGTACCAGCTGTGACCCCTCTTAAACCTGACACAAAGGTTGCTACACTCAACCCAACTTTGATTAAAGACTGAGCCTCCAGTGCTGCAGCTTTGCCAACAGGCATCAGATCCGTGCCTGAGCTTCCAGTCTGGATACACCCCTGTGAGTGACCTAAAGCAGTGAATGATGACTTCAGGTACTTTGTTAACCTGGCACTCCTGCTTTGCATAATTTCATTATTAAATAATGGAACAGTTCAGCTTCTCAAGCCTGAAAACCCCACAAGTCTTCAAACTCCTCACTCAAATCATAATAAGAAAGGTGTGATAACAGTCTGATCTTAACAGGGCTCTAATGATTTCAGCACAATTATCACAGTGTCACTGAGGGCAGTAAAAAAGAACCAGCACAACTTTCACCACGGGGCCGCAGGTCAGTTTGGTGTGAAAAGGCAAAGAAACCTCTTGGCACCTCTGCCCCATTTCTCAGCTCTGACAGCCCATGCTCATTTGTACACCCAGAGTCTCTGCAGAATATTATAAGAGCTTTGGGTTTCCCTACAGCCAGATGCTCAGTAGATATAAATTGCACTGCTCAACTGAAGTCAAGGGATCAAGGCTCTGTCTCTCTTTTTCTTGATGGATTGCTCCAAAATTTGTGTTTCAGAGGGGAGGCGAAGGAGGTGGTTTATAGTATATGAAAGGGGAGAGAATTCTGGAATCACAAAGCCTTTGTTTAAACAAATAAAGTCTTTGCAGCCAGTTTTTTTCAAGACCATCTTTTGCTATTACAAGAAACTTCACCCTTGCAGTGCAATGGGGCGTAGCAGGCAGGCAGGCCTGGGGACATGAGAATCACATCTGCAGCTCGTGCTTCAACCTGCTCAGACTCCAAACAACACACTTCCCTCCTCCCAGTCCCACTCTCCTTTCATCCACTGTTAGCTTAATGTAAAGGACCTGTAAAGAATCCAAGGTCAAAGGATGAAAAAGGACCAAAAGTAACATATACGCAGAGAAACAAATGAAATACTTGATTTTTGTGACACAACTTGCCTGGCAGCTCTTCCCTCTCCATCTAATCTACTCCACCACTTCCATTGCATGGCCATGCACAAAGAGGACAGGCTGGGTTATCCCCAGGGCAGGGGAGCAAACCTGAGCTGCCAACAGCCCATGCTGGAGCACTGGGAAGGCAACAGCAGCTCCACGAAACTCAACACAACAGCTCTGACTGTGCAGCATCAGCACTGCTCGGAGCAGCTCCTGCACCACCACAGCCACAGCTCAGGCTGCACTGCCCTCACAAACCAGTGACACACAGCTCGAGAAGGTCCAGTTGGAAGAACATTTTGTCTGTCAAAGTAAGCAGGAGACCAGCTTTTCTCAGCAGACACCTTCCTCCAGGACAAGTTCAGAGCAGTCTCTGGGCAAATCTGGAAAAAGTCAGCTTAACTCACCCAGTCAACCATGTTTCTTTGCAAAGAGAAAAGGATGAAGCTCAAAACTCCCAAGGGAAATAGGAAGCACCATTAACTCAGTGAGCACCCAGGATCTCATGCACTGATGTTTTTTTGACACTCTTGAGAGAAACCACCAGACCCCTGACCCCTCCATCCCCTTACTGCCACACACATACACACCCTTTAGCTAGAAAAAGAACAGTGACACTTTCTGACACTGGCATAGAAGGAATTTCAAGTCAAATTCCAGAGCAGAAATATGAATGTGGATCTCCTCTGCCTACCTAGGTGGCCCTCAGTGGGGGACAGCCAGCCTGGGCTTGCATCTCCACCTCTCTTTAATTTGTCTGATTTGACCCTCCCAGCCTTTTTACATGGTTACTGAGTTTCCTTAAGTAGTTTATGTTCTGGCCCTTTGCAAAAGCTTTCGCCAGTGCTCGTGAAGGATAGCAGGCCCAAGCCATAAATCACAGCCAACCTGGGATCCGTTTTTTCAACACATTTCCTCTAATGAGAGTCAGATGTTGGCTAGATAGGCTTTATTAATTGTGCTTGTTTAGAAGGGGCCGTGTGTGCAGCTCTGCCCCGGGGTTTGAGCACGTGAAAGGCAGAGGGCTGACAGCAGCCAGGGAGGGCATGGACGCCTCTGCCACCCGGCAGCCTCCGCTCTGAGGAGCAAAGGCTCAGCAATCAAAGGTCTGCAGAGCTGTGGGAGGGAAGGGCTCCGACCCCGGCCACAGCTCCAGCCCCAGTAAAGCCAGAGCAGGATCTGTTTCTGCAAGGGGAAACTCTCCAAGTTTTGTTTAGTGTAGGATCATTGAGACTTCACTGCTCTGTTTGCTGCCCTGATATTTACTTGCTGTGTGCATTGTAAACCACAGAATCACAGAATATCCTGAGTTGGAAGGGACTCAAAGATCATCCAGGGCCCCTGGCCCTGCACAGGCACCCCAACAATCCCACCCTGTGCATCCCTGAGAGCATTGTACACACGCTCCTGGAGCTCTGGCAGCCTCGGGGCTGTGCCCATTCATTCCCTGGGGAGCCTGGGCAGTGCCCAGCACCCTCTGGGGGAAGAACCTTTCCCTGATACCCCTGACACAGCTCCAGGCCATTCCCTCAGATCCTGTCACTGGCCACCACAGAGGAGAGATCAGTGCCTGCCCCTCCTCTTCCCCTTTTGGCAAAGACAGAGGCAAGGGAAGGGTCCCAGCTGGGCAGGGGCTGTCAGAGCCCTGATGCTGGGACAGAAAGGCCAAGTCACCCAACCCAGAGAAGAACTGTGCACTCAGTGTCCTCTTCCCAACATTTCACGTGTCCAGCTGCATGAAATCTATTTTGGCTGACCTGCAAACATTGCATGCTCCAGCCTGGCCACAGGCTCACCTTACCCTCTGTATTTACACACCACATGCCCTCTGTTCAATCCGGAGTGGGACTCGGTGATCCTTCGGGGTCCCTTCCACCTCAGACCATTCTCTGATCCAGGTTCCAGACCGGGACTGGCAGAGCCCTACGACATCTTGCTCAGCCTGGTCGTCAGCACAATCAAAACGTCTCACACATCAGGAACTCGGAGCTCAGAGAAACTTAAGGATGATCTCTTTGACCAAAGAGGGTTTGTCCTTTCTCACAGTTTTCACATCAGGGTTTTGCCGGCTGGAATGTTTTATCTTCACCTGGAAATTCTGAGTTATTAGGTTGCCTATCAATATGAAAGAGAACACCTCCAGAATATTTTTGCCTTTTTACCTTCGTTCCAGATAATTCACCATCTCTGCTACAAGACCCCAATCACTGCCAAAATCCCCCATTTGTAATGTCTCTCATATCTCTATTATAACAACCCTTACCCTTAACTTTACTGGCTATCTTTAAAAAGCAGCTCAGATTTCCTTTCTTATGAGAACTGCTATCTGATCCTTTTCCGCTTGTAAAGTGTTCATACTTCATTTTCGTGTCTACTTTCTTCTTTTCCTTCTTAAAGAGGAAAAGGCTTTTTTTTTTTCCATGAACAAACAATAAATGTTTTTTCGTTATCATGCTATTCGATGATTTTGAAATGTCTGTAAGAAAAACTTCAGCAAAACTGAGTGAAAAGAAAGTTTACCACAAAATGCAAGTTACTCCAAGTTGTTGGAGTAACAACTACTATTCAAGAAGCTACATAAAATTTGGTACATTGTTTCAAGTAAAAAAAAAATGGGTTCAATTTCTAAAATTTTGCAATATTATCTCCAGAGGTTTTTTCCTTAAATGATTTTTCATATCTTCTAAATGAAATGTTTCAGCCTTAAGTTTTGAATAGCATTTATTTCAAATCTCAAATTAAAAATAAATGAACGAATTAAATAGTCTTAAGTGAAAGTAAATGGTTTTGTTTAGGTAAAAGGAAACAATTCTGGTTGACTCAAACCCATGTTTTAGTTATTATGCTGTGTCAAAACCTTAAAATTTTCCATTTCAGATTCTCCCAAGTCATTTTGCTTTCCAATTTTTTTGATTTGGCAAATCAAGCCAAAACCCCTCCATTATTCACCCAGGTCTATTCTTAAACAGCTCACATCCCTCACGCTGTTTTATTTAAGATTTTGCACATGCACACTCCCACCCCAGTCACCACTTTTATCCACAATTCCTCTCAGCCTGGGGATTTGTGCTCTTCCACAAGAGATCCATCCTGCTGGTGAGGCCGGTGCTCCATCAGCACATGGAATTAGATCAGGATCATTTATTCACAGGCACATTCAGCTCTGAGATCCATGTTCAGTCCATCTCTATCTGCCAGAGGAAGCTTTAGCAGGGAATGGCTGGGTTTTGATGCAGCATGTTTGGATAGAAATGCATCATATTTATTTTTACAAGCACCAAGGACATTTCACTAACACAGCCTGACTGAAGTTACCTTGAAAACAAAGATTTTACCTGTCCAGCATGAGTTTGCTAAAGCCTTTCTGACTGGAGCTGCTGATCCTGGAGCTCCAAGCGATGCTGGTGGCACTGGGGCTGCTCAATAATTTTGACAGTGCACCAAACAACCCTCCCCTGGTTCACAGCTGTAGCAGGGCATGGCAGCAAAGCAGACAAAGCAAATAAAACACAGAAAATAAAGACACACAGGTGGGATGTGTTCATGTGTATCTACAAACCTCTCACAGCAGGACAGGGCGAATCTAAACTAGATTTAAAGTCCCCAAATTAAAAGAGAGATTCCACATGCTTTCCAGCCAAGGAAGCTGAGGGCACAATGTCGACAAGGCCTGGGGCTCCTTCCCAGGGGAAAACACTCCTCCTGCAGCTGGTCCAGTCCTCACTATGCCAAAATCCCATGTCTGGTAACACCATCATTGAACTAAACTCATTTCTCCCTCAATCCCCGATCTACGACATGGATAGAGACTTCATGGGACCTGACCCCAGTGAAGAACACACAGAAACTCCACTACACTCAAAACTTCATCTCACATCGAGATGGCTTCACAGCCCCTACAAACCAGACTGCTTTTCTCTTCTGGGAGAAGCAATCAGGGGGAAAATGCAGTCAAAATACGGTGCAGTGTAACATGAAATAAGGAAGCAGACAGGACAAAAGGAAACATTTGAATCAGGCTCACGGTGAAGTCTGCAGGGACTCTCACAATATTGGTTCTGCACCTGTGTAACACAGATCAGGGAATCTCTCACAGTCCTGAGCCAAACAACGTGTGCTGAACTGGGGTTTGTGTTTCATAAAGACACTCCAGAGCCAGACAACGAAGGTTTCGTTAGTGAACTGCATCCAAAGTTAACCATTGTATAGGAAATATGCATCTTGTTTCCAGTTGGGATTTCTGACCTCAAATTCTACCCCTGTTTTGAGTTTTATTACTTGGGCCTGGAAAGCTGCAGGGCAGCTCTAGGGTTGGACACCTCCTCTCTGCACAAAGTCCCTGTAACCCACAAACATGTGACATTCAGGATGCTCAGTCAAGCTCTAGTTGTTCCTCATCCAGAACATTTAGCACTGGCTTCCTTTAGCCAAGACAAAAAATCAGCTGAAAGACCAATAAGGAAAACAACTCTTTAAGCCACTGAAAAGGATGGTCAGAATTCAGAAGGATTTGGCTCCCTGAACATCAAAATGCTACGGTTTCACATTCTTTCTCCAGCAAATGCACAATGATGATGATAATGATTGTTATTATTACTATTGCCAGGGGCACTTTTGCAAAGTTTCGATTTCCCATGTCAGCATTTCAGCCTCAGGTTCACCCCACCAAAGTTTGTCCGTTCTCCCCCACTCCCTCCCTCCCTGGGGCTCTGAAGGGCCCCCACAGCCCTCATCCAACACCCCTGCCCTGCACAAGGCCAGTGACCACCACTGAGCGCTTGGCAGCTGGGCTGAAATGGTTCAAGGGCCCAGGACATCCCTCAAGGACCATCACTCTGCCTCATGCTGCTCGTTACCCCTTGCTGGCCTTTATCGAAATCCTCCTGAGCTCTGCAGTGGTCCTTACAGGTCTGAGCAGCAGGAAGAGGAATCCTTTCCACATTTCTCTGCAGCTGTGATTTTGTTCTCCAGGACACCCAGGGACACTGAGGTTTCAGGGGAGCCAGCAAATCCCTCACATCCTCTGGTCTGCATAATGTGAAGAACAAGGTAACACTTGCATCCCATTAGTGGTGAGCACAGAGCTGTGCAAAGGACTTTTTGTTTGGGTTTGTTTTCTGTTGTTGCCTTGTTAGCTTCTGGGTGAATAAAAATTAGTAAAGGAAATATTGCTTGGGCTTAGCCAGGCACATTTCAGTTTCAGCATCAGATTTTTAACTCTTCAAAAGAAGCTACACCTCCAGCTCATTTTAGATTGAAAAATCAAAGGATGTTCATAATCAAAATGTTTTCCAGGATTCCTGCATTCTGTTGTTTTAACCCAAGACTCAATAAACACTTCCCAAACCTGGGGATCCATTCACTTTCTGATGGGACCAAGCATTTAATCACCATTTGCCTGTTTGCAACCCAACAACGAGCAGCACAGCGTGTCCCTCAAGAGACCTCATGCTGGTGGCAGTTTGAGGAGCTTTATTTTGAGGTTCTAGCTGATTCCACTCTGAAACTCTCCTTTAAAATTACTTAAATGTCAAGTTTAGACCCATGAACGAAGGCCCAGCATCTGGGGAGATTTCTCCTGGAACATGGCAAGCATTGGGTAAGGCTGGGTGTCAGCCAATCTTCCCTCCCACGCCTGTCACCCCACGCACTCAGCCTCAATATTATGTTACTCTTACAGCTGTGGAGGTTTTGACCATGAATTTTGACCCTCCCTCTGAGCACTGATGAGGAATGGGGAGAAGAGCCAGCGAGGCCAAAATGGACAAACCCAGAATGGTGCAATTTGCCTGCAATACACCAAGAAGGAACTGGATACCTCCAGAGACGCTCCATCCCTCCAACCCCACACCATCAATAGTCACTTCTGAGCACCAGGCAACAATATTCTGGCAAATAAGCTCCAAGCAGGGCTTTAAAATGACACAGCTCGAGTTTTAGAGGCCGATGCACAGTCACTGGTGCCTGCTGCCATGAGATGCCGCTGGCAACAGGGGTGATTTTGGCACTTTAAAACAAGCACAGGGCCAGATTGCAATGGGAAGCAACAACCATAATTCTCCTGCAGTCAGAGAGCTCCTAGGTTTCATACCCACTGAGAGTTTAGCCCCAACAGCACAATATAGAAACTTGAGGGCACTTAATCAAATTCAAAGCTTTTAACTGTTTAAGTTCATCTTTCTCCATGAAATGTGTCTGCAAGACACTCTCAGGCACTTCACCAGAGTTAATTGCCTGAACCCAAAGCATCACAGCCCACAAATCCTTTAAACTTTGAGAATTGACTTAATGCTGAACAGCTGCCAGGCACTCACTCGCCCGCAGCCATGGGAACAGCTTTTCTTATCGATAAACGGGGATTCCTGTGTGAGCAACACCCAGGAATGGCACTGGAAATGCCTCTGCTTGGAGATTAGGGAATGCCAGCAGGAAAGTGCAGCTGGAGGCCAAACAAGATGCACATTCCCACTAAACCATGGCCCAGTCCCTTTCCAGAGGTGTGGAATGACGGCACACGGGGCGCTGGAAAAACGGCAGCATTTGCTGTGAACTGCTGAGCTGCCAAAGGCACTGGTAAATGAGGGCTTTAATGGTGACAATTGCATCAGTACAAAAGCAATCTCCTATTTGAGTCCAATTAGTGCTGTGCTAAATCACCAGCCCAGGCCTTGCCTTTCGCAGAGGAAAGAGACACATCTGCGAGGCTCCTCTGCTGCATGTGGTTTGTATTATCCTCTAGCACAATATGCATAAACTAATGCTGTTCTACACTTACACAGCACCTCATCTGGAAATCTGAAAGCGATTTATGAATGGTGGGCATCTGTGACATTTTACAGATGGAAATGGAGGCACAGAGGGATTCAGTAATTAGCCCCAGACTTGCACAATGAGTCAGCTGCAGAACAGAGCCCATTATTTGTTCTGTAGTAACATCTAGTGTCCAAACACAGAGGGAGATGAGTCTTTCTCCCCTAAAAGTGCACACCCACACCTGTGTCCAGACCAAGACTACTGAGGAACAGTCAGAGTGAATGCACAGCCTAAAGCACAGCCTCCCCTGGCAGAGAGGTCTCTTCATTCTTGCAATACAAACACAGGCAAGCAGAAGGGTTAATATGCCTGGGAGTTCATCTGCTTTTTCTACATCAGTTGATCTAATAAAAAAGATTGATTCTCCCCACAAATCTGGCCTCACTTTAACAAATCATTTGATTTGACACAAAGGACTATATTGAGATAGTTTAAATTCCACTTCACTCCCTGAAACTAAAGTTTCTAATGGGCTGAAGCCTCAGAAGCAGCCAATAGCAAAGGCCAGGCAGAGACACCCACTTTGGGAAGGGCTGGAAGTGCCTGAGTGCAGCCAGAAGCATCTGCAGATCTCTCTGTCCTGCAGTGCTTAGGAGCCCACGAGAACGTCGCAGTGTGAAAGCAAACACACAGCCCTTCCTGTACCTTTGAGAAATACAGCAGCAACTTCTGAGAGCATCCCAGTGGTAAACAACATTGTTATTACCTGCCCACCTTGCCTGGAGTGACACTCCCAAAGTACTGGGATGCAGATCACCAGGGTGTAGAAAAAGCCCATAAGCACATCCAAGCAATACTGTCTCTGCCTTGCTGCCTGGCCCAACTTCCAAAGGGTTTAACCCACATCCTAAAATCAGAGTATCATTTGGAAGCTAAATGACTAAAATCAAATCATGTAAAGAAACCTTCAAACATCAGGCAACAAGAGGAATCCCAGGCCAGATTGCCAAGAAGGAGGATTCCTTCAACAGTCAAAAAAACTCCTAAAAATCCAACCAACCTATAAATCATAGAAGGATAGAATGGTTTGTGTTGGAAGGGAACTTAAAGATTATCCAGTTCCACTCCCCTGCCATGAGCAGGAACACCTTCCACTATCCCAGGTTGCTCCAAGCCTCGTCCAATCTGACCTTGGGCACTTCCAGGGATCCAGGAGCAGCCACAGCTTCTCTGGGAAACCTGTGCCAGGGCCTCCCCACCCTCACTGGGAACAATTTCTTCCTAACATCTAATCTAAACCTCTCCTCTTTGAGTATAAAGCCATTGCCCCTTGTTCTGTCACTATCTGCCTGGATAAAAAGTCCCTCTCCTTCCTTTTTATATGCCCTCTTTAAGCACCAGAAGGGGCTCTAAGGTCTCCTCCGAGTCTTCTCTTCTCCAGGCTGAACAACCCCAGCTCTCTCAGCCTGTGTTTGTAAGAGAGCTGTTCAGAGCATCCTAAACACCCATCACAGCCACCATGAACACCCAGTCCATATTCTCCAACCTGCTGTCACGTTAGCAGAATAACAGCATCACTAGATTTTGCCTGGATTAAACCTTAAAGGTGTGTGAAAGTGCACAGTGGAGTAAACCACATTTTAAAATGATTTAATATCTTGCCGCCTCTGAGGGCTGTGGTGTGCAAGGGCAGGACTCTTCGTGTTCTCTCTGGATACCCAACAGCACAGATGTTGAAAAGGGCACAGCCACCAAGGGAGAAACTGAAGCACAAAGTTTCAGACCAAGGAAACAAATCACCACTTTAAAAAGACAATCCAATCTAAGACTGGTCTGTGGCAGGACCAATAGTAAGGACTGCAGAAAATGTAGATATAATTTCTGCTGACACAACACTTTCCCGTGTGTCCTTGGACATATCATCAGTTCCTCCACATGGCAGCTCCAACACGAGGGTCACTGTGCTAAGAAGTGCATTTGTGTGCCAGGACATGCCCAAGTTAACAGAGGGGAGTCAGCAATAGCATCTCAAACCATGGCAGAGAGTAAGAAAGGGAATGAGGATAGAAACAAGAACTGAAGGATCCTTCCCTCCCAGAAGGATTGGGGCTGGCTTCTCTATTCAGACATTGATTTTCTCCCTGATACAGTAAGAACTAAGAATTTCAAGGAAGCTGTTACACACTCCAAATGTCCTCTGGTCTCCATAGTGAGCACTGGGAATAGTGTTGGGCATCTTCAGGGTCCCACCCAAGGGATGCAGCACTGCAGATTTGACACAGCTCCTTCCCAGGCTGCTCCCTCTGCCCTGCTTGGCTGCTTCCCACTCCTCCAGCTGTGCCTGGGACCCAGGGCCAATTCCAGCCTGAACAACCATTCCATGAGGAATCAGCAGCAGGTTCAGTGACGCCCCTGGGCAGGGCACACAGAGATGGACTGCAGCTACAGCAAGAAGTACCACTCCATAGAGGGTGGGGCACAAGACTGGGGCTTGTCTTAATCTGAGTCTTCATAGGAGCTTCTGGGCTGTGGGACATGGATTTTTCTGCTGAGTGTGTGTTCAGTGAGGAGAGCAGAGAGGCAGAGCAGTGAGAGCTCCTCATGCTGTCATACCTCTGCCTTCACAACCCCGCACCTGGGATAACTCAGTGTGCTGCTTCAGAGCTGCCATGATTTTCACCTTCCACAAAACCTGCATGTGGCCATCAGGTACAAAGATTGCCACATAAATTCCTGCTTCTCATTGATTAATCATCACTGGAAATACATTTTAGAATTTAAAACCTTGGCTGGGCTTTCGCACCTGCACCAGAGAACTTTCCAGCCACTTTTTAGCATCAGTTTGGAGATACACAGTTCATGCACCACCAAGTAACAAATCAGCTTTCATTCACTTTCAACCTTTAAAACCAGTTTGGTTTTCTCAGGGGAGGCTGTTCTGAGACACCGACACACTCAGACAGCAGGAGACACCAGGCTGCTGGATGCTGAGGGCTGAGGAACCTCTCTCCTCACAGGAGAGCCTGCAACTGCAAATAAGGCCACAGCCACCCTCCCTCTGAGTACTCACCTCATCAAGGAACCCCATTTCTGGCTCTTCTCAGCATCCCACCCCCACAGAGTGATGAGAAGCATGGGCAGGTTAGGGAAAACAGAGGCGTGAGTTTTAATGGCAAGGACAGCACAACAGGTACCCTGAGACAGCCCCGGGAGCCCGGTGTCCTCTCAGACAGTGAGCCAAGCAAAAAGGAGGCAAGTGAAAGCAGGATGGCCCTTCCCAGGTGCTCCTCAGGGACTGCCTGGGCAGTTCCCAGAGACAAGCAGGCCATTCCCAGCTCCCTTTTGCCGATCCTTGAGGGAAACTGAGGCAAAGAGCAGGCAGAGGCTGACAGACCCACCCCCCTCCCACAAGCTTCTCCCCAGAAGCAAAGGACATCCCAGGTGTCACAGCCCCCCTCCCCCAGGAGTGCAGCCCAGCTGCTCTGGGGCTCTGGCTCTCCGGGAAGTCCGTGGTGCCCACTTACGGTCCTGGCTGGGAGAGGACCCGAGCTGGCGGCCAGAGGAACCTGCGGGGGGGAGACAAGGAATTATCACTGGGCTCGTGTCACACCCTCGCCCTGCACTGCGCTGGCTCAGCAGAGGAGAAGTTCACTCAGCCGGCAGAGCAAACCTCGGTGAGGAATGGAAGCTCCTCGGTGAGGAATGGAAGCTCCTCCGTTGCCGCTGTGCCAGCAGCAAGCGCGGCCCCCCGGCGTGCACAGCACACGCCACCCCCCGAGGGCTGAAACAGCCCTCCAACAGCCCCTGCCTCCTCTGCAGGTGATGCTTCCGAGAAATACAACCTCAGACAAGCCTCCTGAAGGACACAGGCTGCAGCATCTACGCTGGCTCAGCGTAAAAGGGGCAGGGGTTGGACCTGGGCTGGTTTTTTGGGATAATGGCAGCCACTGCTTCCATCACACTCGATGGGGAAAAAATGGTCCTGGGGGCAAGGAGGGAGAGCAGCTGCTGTTGTTTCGGCTGAGCCATGGGGAGAAGAACCCAGCACCTTTCCAGCAGCTGGTGCATGTGCTAAAAATGATGTGTGCAACAAGAAGAGATGGAATCATGGTGGGGGGAAGGCCTTTAGCAGTATGGGCACAACAACATCTCCTAAAGCTTAGAGAAAGAGAGTACTCTTCAGAGGGAGTGTCTGCTCCCAGCTCTGCCACAGACAGCTTGTCAGCTGGTTTGGTCACCTTCCCTCTACAGACTTTTTCTGTTTCCAAGTGTAAAACCAGAGATGATGACTCCAACTGCCTTTATAACCAGTCTGAGGTCTGTGAAGACCTAATTATTTAAGTCTGTGAACCACAAAGCACTTTCATCTGGAAAGCACAATATACGAGCAAATCAATATCTGTGTTTTGTGAATAAAAGGGTAATAAAAGGAAAAAGAAAAATGCTAAACAAGCTGAGAAAATAATTGTCTTAGGAGAAAAACTTCCCCCAGCCCTGGAGGGTGACAGTCCCACTGAAGTGATGGATATTAGTCATGATCAGCACACATAAAACCATCTTGAAGATACTAACTGCAAACAACTGTTACAAGAGTTTACAAGAGTGTGCTTGTTGTACCAGTGTCTAGAAACATCACATTAAAACAAACCAAACAAGATCAGATAATTGCTTTGAATGTGGTTTTTGTTAGTTTGAGGTCCTGGATGGTTTTGTGCAAATGCCTGGGAAGCTGAGCAGCCAATGCTCACAGTCCTCCTACTCATCCTCACTGGGAGGAATGGGAGACGCTGGTGCATTTACACCAGTGCAAATCTGGGCAATGTCTGGAGTCCCTTAAGGACCCTCAGAGAGCCACTAAAGCCCACACACATTTCTTTGGAGGGTGATGCTCTAACCTTCCTCCAGCTCTACTGTATCCCTCAAGCTTTAAAGCACACAAGCAGTGATAATGGGCTGAGGCCAGTCCCACAGTCAGTGTTACATTTCCCCTAAACTTATTCTTTGAGGGAAATAGAGACTTGACTGGTGGTGTGACTCCCAGCAGATGCTTTCATAATGCTGGGCAAGCTTGGGACATGTGGATGAACAGAAAACTGCCCAGAATGAACACCAGCACTATCTTATTCCCTTTCCCTTAAAGAAATACTGTCTCAGCAGGACCTGACCCCAAGACCCTCACAGGACTGCCAGTGTGGGGAATCTTTTCAGCTAGTTTAATCCATGATTTGGGATTCAGTGATGCCCATTCAGCAAGGACATGGTAAATCAGATCCCTGAGGGGATGTTGCCACAAAGTCCTACCATGGTTTTTCTCAGATGAGCAACCACAGGCTGTGCTGCAATGCTCAGAGCACTTCTCCTCCCACCAACCCGAGCAGTGGGAGCCAGGCAGCAGCGTTTGCCTCTAGGAAATCCTGTAGGGAGAGGTGATGGCCATGCTGCAGCCTTTCCTGCACCCCAGTGCCAGCTGCTCCAAGCTGTGTCAGCTCCAGCTGGAAGCCCATCTCTGGATGCACAGGAGACAGTGGGCAGGAGGGGTCTGGGACACTTCCTAAGGCAGGGCAGCCTGGCTGGATCACAGGGCCACTGAAGTGCAGGCACTGAAAATGTGGCATTTATTGAGCCCTTCCTGTCGCACGGCCAGGACCATTTTGGAGCAGGAACCACGCAGGGGAGTCCCAGCCTCCCACAGAAACCTCCCTCCAGACATTCCAGCTGCTGATCCCCTCTGATGTGATGAGTGTCAAAATCTCTTTCCTCTTTTTATAGATCTGCCTTAAGACTTCAGCAAGCCACAGCAATGCCCTGCTTCACAGAAAACCAGTCCAACCCACCCTGCTCCCTGCCTTGGCTACAGCAGCCACAGGGTTGCAGGTGAGGACTGGGATGCAGCTCCAGCACCTTCTGCACCTCCCAGCACAGCCAGCTGGGCAGCCTCATATCCTTCTCCTCATATCCTTCTCCTCATATCCTTCTCATATCCTTCTCCTCTCTGATCCAGGTCAGGCCACCAGCACAGCCAAGTCTCAAAGAGCCTAAAATCTGGTTACCCTGGGCCACAACAGCTGCCCTCCATGCCAGGGAAGAACACATCAGCTGCAAGAGGAGTGCAGAGAAACAAGAATCGAGCTTCACATTTTAACCCCAAGTCTGGCAGAAGCCTCCCCTTTGCTCTGAGACTGTCAGTGCAGCTTGAGGAGCTGCATCAAGGCTGCACATTGATCCTGAGTGAGGGGGGGAAGAAAATTAATCTTGTCTTTCACGTTTGAGCACTTAAATTCAACCAAGCACATCCTGCATGAGATTTTTGGGAATGGGTGGTCACAGAAAATGGCAAGTCTCTTTGGTGCTGGAAGCCCTGCACCACTAGAGAGCATCCACACTACCTGCAAGCCATAACAAAACGCTCAAAACCACATGGTTTTGCACGCTTATCCAAATAATAGAAAAATCACTATGCAATAAATTTTCTTTCATCATTCGACCATTAACAGCAACTCCAAACCACCAAGTTCTGCTTCTACTTTGAGAAGCAGAGAAAGATTCCAGTTTAGTCCTTTCCAGCTGAAATTAGATAAATGTTTAATGCCTTCTGCAAGATCTGCAGAGTCAACAAAAATACCAAAGGCCAAATCCAGAGGGATCCTGTTAACTAACTCAAGATCCATCTAGAGTTAAACAGCATCCACAGTGGGACCAGGAAGTTTCTCCCTTCACGCCACAGTGTCAGGTCAAGATCAATGACATTAAAAAAATGTTTACTAGGTCTTTTCTATAACAGCAACAAGAAAGAAAAAACTGAATCTCAAGAATTGCGACAGAAAGGCCAGTCAAAGGTAGAAATGTATTCCACAGCCCTGTGCAGAGAATCCATTTCTGGACATCTGCCTAAAACTCTGCATCCGCCTTGTGCTGGCTCAACCCCCACTGCTCTTGGCAGGTGAGATAGAAAATTGGCTATAAAATGAGCTCTATATTTTATAAGTTTCATAAACATTTTTTTGAAAAAAACTGGAATATGAGGTATTCTCAGAGATTCTGTGCCAGAGAGTAATGTGGTCTAACTTGGAAACAGAGTTACCACCTGTTCATGGCAACTGCTCTTTTAATCTTCATTTCTGTTTTATGAGCTGACCAACACTATTTTATTAGCTGACAATTAGTTTAGGTTGATTTAATTAAGCAGAATTGAGTACAATCCCTCTTTCTTCCAGGGCAAACGTTCTGCAGGATTAGGGCTATGAGCAACTTGGAACCTCTATCAATAAAGCTAAATTCCAGATCTTTTTGTCAAAAACAATCACATGACTGTCCAGGTAAATATATGTCAGTGGACACAGAGATGTTGCAGGTGTTAGGAAAAAAAAAAAAAAAGATATTATAATAGTAAAAGAGATGTCCTAAGACAAAAAGGCAGGCTCTGGCTGCCTGGGGAAAACCAGAGCTGATAGCTGGACACCAGCATTTGTGCTTAACTGGTTTGAGTTGCCACCTTGGCTTTTAGAATGAGTGTCTGCACCTCATGGATGGACATTGCCAGATAAGAAGGAGAAAGATGAAAAATAACCCAATGTGAAAAGAGCAATTGATTATTTTTGAAGGAGATCAATTCCTTAGACCACGTGGCTGTTCCGCTCCTGGCAGTGGAACAGAGAGGGCGGTGTGGGGTGGGAGGAGGAGCAGGCACATGGAGGGGTGGTTTGAGCTGGCCCTGGGCTGATTTAACTCCTGCAAGGATGAAGACGTGGCCATTGCCTGCCGCTCTCGGGCAGCTCTCACAGTTACTGCTCCGTCTGAAGCGTGAAGCTGATGATGAAAACCTGTCGATATCAGCATCTTGAACAGGTCCTTCCAGAATGGATGTTGCACAGGAGGCAAGGGTCAGTGTTTGCTCTTTTCTGCCAGTGTTTGCTCTCCTGTGAGCAAACACCCTCATGCACCAGCATTTGGGCTAAAGAACCACGTGTCTGCAAAGAACTGCATAGGACAGCATGGGCTAGATACCTCAGCTTTAATGTCTTCGGGTTTGGCTTTGCTTGTTCTCGTAACTGTTTTCTTCTTTTTTTTTTTTTTTCCCCTTTATTATTTTTTATAACATTTGTAGAGCTGTACCAAGAAGGAATTCCCACCTGGGCAAACACCTCTAGTTCAGCACAAACCTTACACACAGACAGGAGCTTTAGCTGCGAGTCAGGTATCAGGCTGAGAGGATATAGCCTTCCTCAGACAGGTTGTACAGATGTTCATGCTTGGCTCATTTTAAAGATTCAAAGCAAAAACTGACCAAAATCAGCAGCCTTTTGAGCACCAGCCGTCACCAAGGTAAGCTTGAGTGAAATACTCAAGGATGAACTTCCTCATGTCACAATTTCTTGAGTCCCATCTTGCAGCAAGGCAGAACCCAGTGGTTAATTCTGTGTGCAGAGCTTGCAGTAGAGGTTGCGGCCACATCTCAGTCCTGGAGGCTTGATAAAAATGACTGTAACAGTAGTAGAGGCTCGGGTGCAGTTCAGTGCAGACAATTTTGAAGTCAAATGGCTCTTCTGGAAGATATATGTTGCCTTTGACACTTACTGAGCCTTGAAAAGTGAGCCACCACCATTAGTTATAACTCCCTGGCAAGGAAAGCACTAATAATTCTGACTAATTGTCATGGAAAGTTACTCTGATTGCAAATTTGACAGTTATAAAAATCCAATTTTGGAATTCCAAACAGGCCAGGAACATAATTAGGCTCTACATTTTAACACCCTCTTGATCAATGGTGGGGTAATGGAGACCCTTCCAAGGGCTTTGTTTTGAAATGAATGGCGCCATATTGATGAAACAGCTTGGACCCAAACCAGAAATTAAATTGAAAGTTTAAACAATGCAGCTGTATTTTATCATCCTGTATTGTCAAGCTTTAACGAAAATAGCTCCTAAACAGAGCCACATGTTTTGCCTGTTGCCCAAAAACTGAAGGTGAATTTTAAAACCCCTTCCTAAGCTGCAGGATGCCAAGATATTTCAGCTAGAAGTTATTATTAGGACACAACAGTATTTCATATAAGCCCTGACAATAGTTTTGTATGGTTTCTGTAAAAACAACTTCATTCTTTACACTGGAGATGGCTCAGATGAGTGACACTTCAAAAAAAACGGAACCTCTGTTTTGTATTTCTTCTTTTCCATGTACATGTGATAAAGGCAAAAATAAAACCACATTTCAATCATCACAACAACCAATACAGGGAGCGTAAGTTGGATTCTCCCCTCATCCTACATATCATTAATGAACATTGTCAGCTGCCTTCTAATCCCTGGACCTGGAGACAGATTTAGTGAGGGTCTATCAGGTATTTCAGTGTCACTGAGAAACCTGCAGTCAGCTCTTACTTTGGGAGTTATTTCCTGCCTTTGAGGACTAAGATATGATTAAAAAAACACTTGTTAGTTACAACATTCCAAGAACCAGATCTTTGATTTTTCTAGCAAATTGGTCAAGATACAGGAGACAGAAAATGTATAATGAGACTTAGTCTTTTTAATATCCAAGGATGGATTTGCACAGCTGGAAAATTAGGGAAAAACTCTGGGGTTTGGCTTGTAACCTGTTCAAATAGCCTAGAGGATTTTAGGGGGTGCAACTCATACAAATTAAATGGGATTCTACTGCATTTATTTATTGGAGTATAGTATTGCAGCAAGATGGCAAAACTCAGTTCCACGTTGAGCAAAAATCTGCTGAAAACCAAAGAGCACATTAAGCTCTACCAGCCTTTCCCATAAAAGTTTAAGTGTTCAATTCAGTTTTGAATATCCATAATCCCAGAAACAAGACAGAAAAAAGCTCCAGGACTGTAACCCTCCAGTGGAATATGTTCAATGGCTCAAACCCTCCCATATGCTCCAAGGATGAGGTATTTAAATTGGATCTCTGAGGAAGCTTGCAGAGGGGTGCACACAACTTTCATCTCGGTTCACCAAGGGGAGGAAGGGAGATGAGACATAGAGAGATAAGAAAGCTGAGAACAAAGAGGTCTGTGCAGTGCCTCCAGCCTCCCTCACGCTGGATAAACACGTCTGTCAGAGCCTGAGGTCAGGCTAAAGCCTCTGACAACGGTGCTCTGCAAGTCCCAGTGTCTTTTATCTCCCTGTGCAACTCGGGCTTCCCAACAGCACGAGGAGCAACTTACCCAGAAGGTATCCATGGAGTGCCACCCATTTCCCTCCTGCTGGAAGAGCTGTGAGCTGGACGCCGGGTGCCAGCACTGGCAATCAGCACCACGGGAAGAGCTGTGGGAGCTGCTGTCCTGGCACAACACCAGGGACCCCCAGCAGCAGCCCCTGCGCCCAGCCCAGCAGGACAGGCCACGGGCAGAACTCCCCTGGGACTGGAATTTGGGCCATTTCTCCATAAGGGTCGGTGCTAACACAGGGACACAGCAGCCATCCCAAGCTCACTGAGCACCACTAACACCATGTGGTGACACAGCAACCTCTGGCGTACTTGCCAGCATGAAAATCAGGCAGGGATGCTCAGCCTCTGGAGATATCCCTCCTTCTCCCTCCTCCAAGGGGAGCCCAGGTGACTGGTGAAAAGGAGACAGGCAGACAGATGAACCTCAGTGAGATGAACGCTTTTCTTCATGTTTTAGATCACTGTCTAATAAACATGGATGTGGTACATCCTTCCCACGCATATATCAGGGATATGAAGTGTGTTAGAGAGGCTGAGTGACTCACAGTCATATCAGAGGTCACACATGCTCCTTGGGCACACCATCAGAAATGCTATTTTTATTCATCTTTTCACCCAACATTTTACTGCACTGCATTCTCAAATGCTACCTAAATGTCAGGATGACGAGATGATTTTTAATGAGGTTATTACTCCTGTTCATCTGCCACTGTTCAATATCTCATGGGCATTTTTATCTCTCTGAGCAGACCAACAAGACTGCGAAAGAGGCAAGATGAACACCAGCCAAATAACTTGGATGCTGTAGCCTGGTACATGCCATGGGCTTCAAAAGAGCAGCCAAGAGGCAGCCACTGAGGTGGCTGAGGAAGGAGGACCAACCTGCCCTGTGGCAAGCTTTCTCTACAGCGCTTTCATGGCTAATGAACATCCAACAATGCTGGATAAAAAGAGTGTCTGCTACTGATCAAGTACTGGTTGCTTTGTATCACACTTGAATCTAACAGGAAGAAATGTCCAAGAAGATGTATTGTCTAAGTTCAATGTTTTATCAAAACCAGATGAGCACATAGCCCGAGGTGCTGGGCAAAAGCCAAAACACACAAGCAGGAAACTGTAAGCGGGTAAAATGTGACACTCGAATTAAAAGAGAGGTGGTTACCTCTGTGCCAAAAACATTTTTACCATGATGGTACCGTGTATCTGGAACACCTCTGCCTCCCCAAATAGAACATTTTAGTTGCTACAAAGCCTCCCCACGTCAGGGTCTGCTGAGTGGAAATCCCAGTTCAGACCACCTCTGGATGATGCACTCCAGTGCCTTTCCTTTCACACATTCATTTACACAGACGTGTACATGTGCACACACCCAGAGGAAAACTGCTTCCATCACAGCCATTTCTACACTCTTTGGAATACTACTGAGCAGCTTTCTGAATGATTTCCTTCATGCTATGGCCTTGGCCTTCAGTGAGGAGCCTTGCCCAGTGTTCTCATCAAAGACACAGTGTTACAGTGGAGAATAAGCAAGACAGAACTGCCAGAGGTTTAGCCCTGACTTTCCAATGACCACCCCTATCCCTCCACCTATCCCTTGCTCCACTCTCTGCCTGCTTCAGTCTAAATCCCTTTGGAGTTCACTGAAGCCAGGTTTGGAGTCACTGGGATGTGGAGATGTGTGTTTAGGCTGGAGTGGACGTGTCTTTTCTGATGTAAAGCCCCAGCCTGTAGTTTCATAGCTCCCAGCTGCTGAGGAAGCACAGTTCAGTGGTGCTCACTGAGCCCACCATTAACTCCCAGGACAGCCAACACCAAGTACCATGGGGATTGTGGAATTCTGATACCTGCCATGTGTGCTTAAGCAAGGATCCTGAACTCTCTGGGACAAGAACATGAGGGGAATAGAAGGCAGCAAACCATCACCAAGCTACGCTTGTACTTTTTTTTTATGTGCTAAATCGTTGTTTTCAATTTACTTCCAGCAAGGAAAACGTACATTAAGTGGGTTTGTCACATTCCTGGTAAAGCACAATCCACCACTGCCCATTAAAAAAGTTGCAGGGCAACAGGAAATGTCTCAAATGCCCCCAAATTCCTCACTCCCCAACGCCATCCCAGTGGTATCTCTCTATCCCTGTGAAACCTGGCTACACTTTACACCATGAAAATTAGTAGCAGAAGAGGCATTCTAGCCCCTGGACATCTGAAGTTTTCAGTCCAGCCAAGTCCATGGAAAATGCACTGCCCCATTCCCTGCCACAGATACAATGGCCATAGTTCCCTCACTAACGTCCCCCTCCTCTTCCATTGCTAAAAAGTAACATAACTGTTGGAAAGAACTGCAAAATAGTTTTGAAGGTTCATTAAAATATTTCAAAAAGTCACTTTGATTTAAAAATCCACCTTAATAAAGCCATATTTATAGTTTCTTTCCACAGTCTTCATCCATTTACACAGCTGCAGTTCCTCTAGAAGACAGTTCAAAGAAATGCAGCTCCAGGCACCCAGTCAGAGCCTAAAAATCCACTGCTGAGTCGCCCAAGATTTTACTAATAAAATTTGTCTTCAGCGATATAAATTGAAAAGTCAAAGCAGCAACCTGCTCACAATCTACTGCAGAGGAGTTTTCAACCTGCAACTCAATTCCATGAAAAAAGGTGTTCCACATGACTTAAAATTGCTGGAGGGAGATAAGGAAAGAAACAGAGTAAGTAGGTGTTGAAACTTCTTAGAAATCTGACCATATCCTGAGGTATTTTCACCTGCTCACAGAAACAGGCACTTCATTTCTGATCTGAGTTCAGGGCAGCCACTTGATGACTTCTAGGAGAACAGGCCACCTGCTTTCACAGCCTCTACAAAAGGCTGTTCTCCCAGTTAAAGCTTCCACACAAGCCCTGTTTTCCCAATGAAAAGATACTTGAATTCCTTCTCCCAAGATACCTCAAGAAGAAGCAGCAACTGCAGGAGCACAACACATCAAAAGCTGTTCTCATGATGCTGCCAGATTCAGCTTAGCTGAGAAAATGCACAAATAAATTTTCCTACCAGTGCCTGGGTACAGCCTTCCTGCTATACCCAGTAAGATATAGGTCAGAATTAAAGACTAGGAACAGGAGATAAATTTGGAATTGCTGAACTCATCTAAGAACCAAAAGCAACAGGAGTTTTATGCACTGCAAGAATTATGCAACATTAAAATTAGCGTAGTAACAAAAGGTGCACAGAAAACCTAAAAGGCATTTGTTTTCCTACATTGCTGCCCTTGAGCTGCAGCATCTACCAATGCAGCATTTCTTCAGAGTCTCCATTATTCACATGCAAAAAAAAGGGAATGTTTAGGGCTGCAGAAGCTGCCACCTGGCAGGTCCTGCCCTGGCTGTGGGTTCGTTCCATGCCCACAGAGGGCTCTGCTCCGAGTGGTGTCTCGGTGCTCCTGCAGCATTGCTGTTAAATGAGAGAGCACTCTTTAACCTGCAAAGTCAATTAATGCACGAGCAAGGTTGGGGTTTTGTTTGCTGTTTTTTTAAAAAAAACAAACCCAAATCACATAAGCTTATCGAAGAGCCAACAGATAACAAATAGGACAAGAGTCAAGTGTGTTATCAGTGAATGGGGACAACCAAACCATTTTGAGCTTGAGATGTAGGATCTTGACTGAGAAAGGTTGGGCCTGGACTGCACAGCGACTGCCTGTAAGACCAGCAAGGTTAATGAGAACAGCAGGACAGGGATATCTCCAACAGGCAGACTCTACATCCTAAAACCCTTTCATTTCAGTTACTATGAAATTCCAGTGCTTCTCTGATAACATCTAGAAGGCAAATGTTACCACAGCACAATCTCTGAGGAAGCAAATTTCAAAATTGAAATGACCTCTGAAATATTTGCCTCCATCGCTTTTGCCAAGAAAACTGGGGCTGTTTCATCTTTCATCATTGCTGATTCTCAGCTTTTGACAAACAGCAAGCATTAGGTTATTATTAGTAGCAATATCTTAAATTAGTGCCCAAGAATCCATTTACCCTTTGGTATTGAAGGAATTTCAAAGAAAAAAAATTATTTTAAAACAAATAAACAAACATTTAAAACCCTTTCCACTCAGAAATTCGGCTTAGCTAGCATGCCTGGATTCAATCTATAGCTCCTCAGAAATCACAAGCCAGTAGAAGATTAACTGAAAATCATGGGATGGAAATGCATCTGGAATTTTCATTGTGAAGGGTAAATGACCTGTTTTTAAACTCTGAAGCTTGGTTGACATTTCAGGTAGTAAAAAACCTGCCCAGCCACCTCCTGCCCATGTTTGATGGGACAGGTGGCTCCGCTCACATCAGCCTTGAGTAAGACACCGTGTCCTCAGCTCTCACCCACTCACGGGGTAGGTAGGAGAATCCTTTACCACAACACCAACGCTGTCCTTACTTCCCCAAGGAGAAGGCATCCTTCCTGCTACATTCCCTGGACAAAAAAATATTACTGACAGGGTTACATCTCCCTGGGGACACAGACAATTGCTTTCGTATTTCACACCCCTTGGATATATGCATCTAACTCCAGATGTCCATGGAATATTTCATGGCAGGCTACCAACTTCCCTCACCATTTTTCAATTAATGAGTGATTATGATTAGCACTGGGCAGGACATGGGTGGTTGTGAGCACACTGAATTTCAGAAGCAGAGTTATACCAAAAAGTCACACGTCATATGGGACCGTTGACAGGAACTCTAAAAACAACCATTATCCAGGAGGTTTTTGTGGAGACCTTCCTCCACACAAAGCAAGACAACCTCAGAGTCAGACAAAGCACGAAAGGCTGCTCAGGCCATGCCTGCTCTGCTCCAGGACATCATGTACCCCTCCCCCAGATAACTTGGCCTTGCCTGTGCTAATCCAGCTGTTTTATTTTGTGAATTGGAGTCAAACTGCACAGGCAAGAGAGCCATAGCACAGGGGGATTTTCTCTGATAATCCCACTCGTCATTACAGAAGCTTGATGTGCGAACGATGAGCCGCTAATATCCCCCGGGGAGAGCCCAGCCTCTGACTCCACAGGCCACTCAGGGGCTGCATCTGCGGATCTTCCCAACATGATTGAGTGCCTCAACTAGAGGGAACTGCTTTTTCTTTCTTCCCTTTTAATGAATAGCTCAGAGTTCAGAACACAGGGAAGAGAAAAAGTGCCTGAAAATGGTCAACAGTGCATCAAAAGGATCTGGAAACTTCATCTTGAGTGTCTTCAGGCTCCTTGCACCCTACAACAAATTTTATATCCTCTCTTTTGTACCTTAACCAGAAAGACTAAGGGGAAAAGGTCACACTTACTTCACAGAACTGAGGATCTCCTGGTCTGGAAAAAACCACACAAAAGGCCAGCAAATATTTTGACATGTCAAAGTGGAACCATGTTATTTTATACCAGGCAGAATCCACCCCTTTTACCAGCAGCTCAACAGACCAGTCTACCACTGTGAGTATATAAAGTCTTATATTAACGGAGTTAATGATGTCATGGCCAGTAACCCTTCCCTCCTGACTTTCAGTTCTTTCCCCGCGTTTTTCACAGGACATAAATTGCAACTTCTGATAACCAGCAGTGTGGCATTTTCCCCTGTTCTTTCCCCTTCTCACTTTATTCTCTTCCCATAATCAGTTTTAGTTATACGGAAATGTTCTATTGATTGTGACTGTATGCAAAATGGCCATCAATCAACGCCCTGCAGAGGTTAAATACTGTGAGCTGCCAGTGCCTGCAGCGCTGTTTGCCTTGGGACACTCCTGCACGTGCAGCTTCTGTCCCACAGCTTTGCCCACCACCTTTCGAGACATTCAGGACTGACAAATTACAGCACAAAGTTCAGAGCAAGGAGCACTCTGATGAGGGCTCCAATACAAAGAATGTGAAAGATCAAGTGGAAAACCTGCTTTCAAATTTTTTTACCTGGTGTTGAAGGACAAATCTCAGTAAAGCTGAGATGAGAGGCAACCAACAGCTCAGCTTCTGAAAAAAGTCACCAGTTATGTCACTCTGGCTCAGTTCTCAGTAAAACATCCAGCTCAAAGGAGCAAGTTGCTTGAAATTCTCTCTCTCATGGCTTACGTTAATTAAGTATTACTTAATGCAATATGATGTTTTCGTCATTGTATTCTAAAAGAAAGTCAAGCAACACTGAGACTGTTCTCATGGCAAAGTTTCTTGGCTGCATTCCCTCTCCTACAGATGTCATCACACAGATTTAACATGTGGGTCGTTCTATCTGCACAAATCAGGACGAACTTCAGCAGACTCAGCAGAATTCTGCTGCCATAGGGCCCGTGTGAGATGAGAAATGGGGCTGCTGCCTTCATCCCTCAGCTGTCCTGGAACACTGAGATATGCAATCGAGGAGCCACTTCCTAAGAGGGGAAGAGGTGAGAAGGAAAAGCAGTGTAAAAGCATGGAGTAGTTCACATTTCTTGAGTTTGGACTCATTGCTCACTTGCTTGAGCTACAGGAGTCACTTCAGACAGATTGCGACAATCCTGGATTTGGAGAGGGTTTTTCTCCCACACTTTGACCTTATGAAGGTGAAAAGGAGTCAGAGCAATGGTGTGGCCTCTGCCAGCCCCACCAGCATCTGCTGTACTCCCCTCCTGTGCTTTCCTCCTTTTTCTAGCTAAAGAGTCTACAGCACGTAGCGTAATTCCTGTTACAGGAAGGAGAAGTTAATGCTGAATCTGGAGAAGCCAGGGAAGTATCAAGAGATTTCCAACAGCTGACGGCTGCTCTGGAGGAAAACCCAGCTGCTCCTTTCCATGCAGTGACCTGTTAATGTTGGAACAGCAAATTTCCAAACCAGTCTGTAGCCATGCCTGGAACAATGAAGCGTAAATAAATTAAATTCTTATCTCAGAAAAGCTTATGAGTGTCTCACTCCGTATGCAAGCTTTTCAGGAAATGGGGAAGAGGGAGAAACCTTCCAAAATTTCTGCACTAAAATAATTTATACTTTCTGCAGTCAGAGAAAGGGAAAAATGGATAAGGGAATAGCAACTTTTTGTGGGATGGAACAAGCAATGCTGTCTATAGGAGAGCAGGAAAAGTTGTTTTAGATTCTGGCACTCACTCTTCATTAAAGGCAGCGGGAATTGGACCGCACACATGTACAGCTGTGACTGGCACAGGCTTTCTGCTGGATTCCCCCACAGAAAACTCCACTGAAGAGTAACTGCTTCTGCTGATAGCAGCACACATCCAGCCTGTATGGCCTCAAAATGACACAGGCACAAAGTAATGCCAGTTACAGCCCCAAAACTTGTATTCCCACCAGCCAAGGGATGGAGACAGGGCAGGGAGGTGACCCAGGCTCAGCAGCAGAGCTGGATTTTCTTCAACTGCAGTTATTTGCCCCATCCTTTAAAATTACCCAGCCTACAAATGAGTGTTAACATGTGGAATATCTTTCACCCAATTCCACACCTTACGTGGACACTGACCAGTGGCAGCAGCTCCGACACTGCCCCAGGGGTTATGGACAAGGAACATTCAAGAAGACTCTCAGTAACATCAGGCAGCTTCACTTGCCAGGCAAAGAGCACAAAATAATGAACACCTGAATTAAAACCTTTAAGGGCAAGTGAAAATTGCCTGTAATGACTACTGGAAAGTGATCCTCTTGCTGACCAGAGCAAACCCAAGCCCAGCCTGCTGCTGTTCCCTGGGGATTAATTGTACCATGTGAAAACAGTGCAGGGTGTGTAGATAAAGAGCAGCCATGACATGAAGCAAATGTCTCCTCAATTCAGTCATTTCCCACAGGGAGCGAAAGTTAACCACAAATCCTAAAGACCAGGCAACTGCATTGAAAAGTAATGATGTAAACCATTCTTGAAAATTACTTGCCTGTCCTTAGATTTTGACATTAAGACCATTATTTCAGTTTGACCTTTATGTCACCTAAGATAGAACAAAACAATCCTCACTATCATAAAACAATACTGCTGGAGATACTTGTACATGTATTTTATGGTTTTATGAAAATATTTCTCCCAAGAACACTGTTAAATATCTAGTGCTTTCTTAACTAATCAGGGGTTCTCAGCAAAAAGAAAGACCAAAACTTGCTATCTGAAATTCTTAGTTCTGAACTAAGTTTTCACATGAAAACTATGAAGACTTTGGTCAGGGGAAAAAACAAAGGCAATTCAGTAACTTTTTAACTTAGACTAAATGTCAGCTCTCTCCCCTAAAAATGTCAAAGGCAAACGTTCAAACATCCTCCCTAATGCTAATTTTATTAATACTGTCAGCAATTCTCAGTATCTCAATCTAAGACAGTGAGTCAGGCAGCAAATCAATCCAATTGCCAAATCTCCAGAGGGAAAGAAACAACAGAGGAAGGAGGCCAAAGAGATTGCTGATAATGGATATTTAGTCTTTATGTGGGACAAATACTTTGCTACTTCCTCACACTCCTTTTGCTCTGTTACTCAGGGGGCACTCAGCGAGCTGTGGTTCAAATGCCTAAATATAGCCATTTGGATTACACTGCCTGGAATTTTTGTATGGGAAGAATTCCTGACTTCCCAAGAGCATCCACAGCTGAGTCACAGGACACCTCAGCGGGGCTGGGGTCTGTGGCTTTCCAGGCTGGGACAAGGGACACTGTGTGGGGAGTAAACCCAGCGCCTGGCTCAGGTGACTGTGCTGCTTGAGCTCGTTTGTCCTGCAGCCCATGGGACACAAGGACACCTTGATGACCATACCTGCAGGTCCCCTGTTAGCACAGAGCTCTTCCACACACATCACAACCCAGCAATTTCTGACAGAGTGACACTGGGGGTGATTACAGCCGAGACCATGGGGGCTGCTTGTTGAACAAGCTACTGAAACAGTTTGGTTGTGGAAACTCGGTTGCTCTTGTTTGTAGCAAGGGAACCAGGCAATGGGGTCGATGTGCTGTGCAAAGAGAACATGTCCAATGTGTTCTCTCTGGGGCCAACTGGGGCCTTTGGAGCCATCCCTGACAGTTTGAGTTTCACCAGCATGGTGGCGCACGATGGCATTTCCTGCCACCCTGTTCCCTCAGGCTGACCTGCCCCCTCTGAAGCACCACCATCTACGAGACAGCCCCTGCCTGCATTGCAAGTGTGGGATTTACCTGCCCTAATTTAGGCATGTGAAAGTGAGACATTGAAGCCCAAGGCCTCTCCTCATGCTCAGAGGCAAAGGGTGGGTGACTCACATCCCTTGGTGACCGACCTCCAAGACAGTTCATCCAGTCCGGAGGCACCTGTTCCTGCACGGGTCTGTGCGGGGAGCTTTCAGCTTTCCACCCAAGCTGCTCACAGCCAAGTCAGCTTTTCCTTTTTATGTTCTCTGCTGCAAATTTTTATCCCTGCCTCCAGAATACAGAAGATTTTCAGCTCCTAAAACAAGCAGGTAGCCGGGGTTTCCAGTGCAGCATTAATGAAAAACCAACGCTGAAGAGTTTGAGACCTGCTGGGCACCGAATGGCCAATAAACACAGTTGTATTTCCTTGCCAGCATTGCTTTTCCTGCTTGGTTACATTTAAGCTGAGGGACTAAGGAGAAGCTTCTCCACATGCCTGCACGTGCAGGTTTTATTTCCTTTTCATGCGGGAATGGGGCTCACGTTTGATTTGCACTGACCCTTCTTCCCACACAATGCCAGATCTCTATCACCTTGGCCACGGGCCACACGCTGTGGTTTGAAACCTGCTCCCTCAGGTAATTATCTGAGGAACACGTACATGGAAATTGATGGTACAAACTCACAGCTGTCAGCCTGGGCTCGGACTCTGGCTGAGCCAGAAAAGGATTCAAGGAAAACAATCAGCTTCTAAATATAAATTAAGGGTTGAGGATTTTTTTTTCGTCTTCCTTATGGGTTTTTAAGAGGCAGAAGTGAGGGAAAGGTGAAAAGTGGCTCTTCTTGATGGGACAAACCTTAGATCCCTCAAGATGTCTTAAAATTTAGATCAAATTACTTCGTGCCCTCAGCTGTTCTCCTGCAGGACTGGGCACTCTGTCAAAGGGAAATTGCACAGAGACTGAAGCACACGCTCACTGGCAGAGATCAAGTCATCTGCTAAAAGTGTTTGGGCTTCTTTGAGAAAGTTAAAACGTTTTACACCACTTATTGTGTTAAAGCACTTCAGCAAAAAGAGTCTGGTAAACCCAAACATGAAGAGCAAAATTAATAGGTGGGATATCCGCTGCTTCCCTGCCTCATTCCACAGTTGGGCCAGCACTACATAAAACCCCGGGGCTTTCTCTTGCCATACTTGGGTTGACTTCAATCAGTCCTTAAGATCCTTTTTCCAGTTTCCCAACTTCTTTTATACTTTCTTCTCTGTGTGTGGAGGGAATTCACATTCAGACCCACCCAGCTGGGAGGTTTTGTTTCTGGGCATAACCAAGGTAGTGCATGAAGTTTAAAAATGAAAGGTTTTACAGTGTGTTTCTCACAAACACAGCATCCAAAGGAAAAAAAATCTTGCTAATTATTGAATTTTTGACTTATCCAGGCAATTCAGAAGTTTCTGATATGTGAGCCACAGTATCTTGAGAGCGTTCTGGTGAGTGACTGGTGAACATCTTCAAGAATTTCTGAAGGCCACTGTGATCCTGAGTCTGGGCAGAGGAGCAGGATGATGCTTATCATTAAAAATGGAGAACAGAAGCCACCCATTTTTACATAAATACCGTAAATACCCAGAAAAAAAATGAAGCAGTAAATAACCAGACTATTTATAAGCACCTAGAAGATAACAATCAAATCACTTTACAGTCAACATATATCTGTCCAGAACAAATCATGGCAAACTAATCTAATTTCCTTCTGTGATGAAATACCAGGGCCCCTTGAGGAAAGAGTCACAACAGTAGGTTGCACATACCTTGATTTTGGTATGGGTTTATTCTTATTTTTTTAGTGCCTTTATCCTGGTGAGCACAGAATGCAAAAGTGGTTCTGGAGCAGAACATGGAGTGCTGGATGCCACAGGCTGAGGTCTCCCCTTACTCCTTGCTGCAGGCTGGAGAAGCACAGGCAGGAATTTCACCAGCCTGCACATCCCAAAGGAAATCCCATCGATGCAGAGCTTCCTAACAGCTCCCAGACTCTCTCTGGAATGTGTTTAATTTAAAAGAGGAAAAAAAAGAGAGAAAGAGATGGGAGCAGGAGGAGAAGAAAGGAAGAAAGATTCCAGGCCTAAGATTTATGGAGAGCCAGGTCAGTGGGAAGGGGGAATTAATAACTAAGGGTTGTGGGGCTTTATGTGTGGATGATGATAACTGGAAATTCACAAGATATAACTGGTAACGGGGGATGAACAACAAGCAACAAACCCATCTCTGTGGCTGGAGCCAAAACTGATGCTTGCTGCTACACCACTGCATACATATTCCTTTTCCCTGTTTATTTTTCCAGAAAGAGATTATTTTTAGGTTATCTGGGGGTTCTTCCAATGTTTTCCAATGGCAGATCTGGGAAGAAGCAGAGACTACTCCTGATTCTGCGTGGATTGTTAATTGTTTAAGTGATCAAAACTGAAGCAATATCAAGAGCTTCCAATAACATAATGATGTGAACTAACAGCAATAAAGAAAAACACAATCCACATCACTTTTATTTCCATATTCCCAAATCTTCATCTCAAACTGGAGCAAGAGCCAGGGTGAACCTCCCCCTCCTGTTAGTGCAGCAGTTTGGGCTAAATGAACAAAGAGCTGCAATGAAGCCTTCCTGTCCCTTGCAGAGTGATGCCTCCCATGGCTGCAGCTCCCAACCCTGACCAGAGCTCGTCCATCTCACTTCTGTTCTCTCATCACCCCCCATTCCCACCACAGAGCCTACACCTTCTAAAACAACGTCAAACACCAGAGAATCACAAGTCCAGGGATTTTTAAGTTTTAAACCCACACTGCAGCCAGGCTAAAGCCTCCACTGTAGCTCAGGGGGTGAACTCTCAGACTTCTACAAATTGTTCATGAGGAAAACAAGGGCTTTACATTCACTGATTGACTATAAACCAATTAGATGATCTCATTTCTGCCACACACGTGGAGTTCCATGAAGTTACAAATGAAAAGGTGCAGGAATGATTTCTCTTTTTTTAAAGAAGAGAAGACATGGATAAATCAGCCTTTTCAGAGTTTCTGCTCTGCACGAACAGAGCAGACAAGGCAGCAGTTTCACGTTTCATAGCACGAAACACACTCAATTCAACCATTCCACAGGTGTCACCCACCCTGAAGAACATTCCACCTACCAGGACAGACCTGACACCAAGGAGAATTTATTCCTCTGCTCTTTCTTCCCTCCTTTGTGGAGATAAGCATTTCAACCCAAGCCAGCCACGGCGAGGAGACCTTCAGACTCTTTAATCAGGCAAACACCAGACTCTTTTTAAATGCTGCTGTGGAGGAATCTCATGTTTGAATGTGACAAGGACTGTGAATTCCTGCTGAACCTGGGAACTCTTTAACTCTGCAGTGCTTTTTAATGATATCCCATTAGGGATACCATACCATCCTGTATCTTGGAGTCAAACACTGAAAAATTCACATGAGGAGCATGTCCAGCACAAATATTAGGCATGATAAAGACAGCAGAGATATGCCTGTGCTTTTTTCTTTAAGAGAGAGAGAAACCAAATTACAAAGAATTAAAAGAAAGACAGCCTGGTTTTATGGCTTGGGCTGTTGGAAGTGAGAAAGAAATCAGATTAAGACTAAATTGCTTAATTTCATATGTATGTTTCTATAAATCTCTCAGCCCTAGTATCTGAATAACCTCTAAATATTATCCTCCAAATTCTCTGTGAAACAGGAATACATAATCCCCATGTTACATAGAGGGAAACAAAATGCCTTGACCAAGATCACAGAGTTTGTGGCAGAAAACTGCTCTTCCACACAGCAGGCAGGGAAGCTGGGTAACTGTTTGCCACAAACGTTGTAACATCATCCCAAGGACATTGCCCTTGACCAAATTTTTCACGGGTTCACGAAAGGATTAGAGCAAGCCACAGAAAAATCCACTGAGGGCTAAAAAGAGGAAGAAAATCAGCTCACAGCTAAGGACATGCCTAAGCCATAGCTTGCTGGATTCAGGCCTGCAGAGTAGTCAGAAGTATTACTACACACTTGCCTTTTTACTCATAGTTTTCCACAGCCATCAGCTCCTGGCCACTGTCAGAGACAAGACCGAGGGATAGATGGGTATTTGATCTGATCCAACGTGACCAATAGGTGCCTTCATTCTCCATCTGCTTTCCTCAGCTTCAAAGATAACAGTCATTGATAAGGAATTTCTGTTCTTTATCTCAAACTTTTGAAGAACAGAAATCTTTGATGTGGTTCTTGCTTAACCTGCCTAGAATTCTCTTATGGAAATCAGAGCGTGGAAGTTAACAGCACGAAGAGAAAGGAGAGAGGGATATGATGGGTCCTTATCCCACCAAAAAGCAACAGTTGCATCTCACCACCGACCTCTTGGACCATCACGGAAGAGTTGCTAAAATATGCAGCTTTTGAGGAGACAGCTGCTAAGGATTTTGCAGCAAGCAAATCTCATTTTAATTCTATCATGATTTTCCTGCTCTTTGGGATAAAGAAGACAGACAGAGGGATCAAGGCAAGAGTACCTGGAAAGTGTCTGCTCTAGCAGGACTAAGCCTCTGCTGCTTTTCCTAGCCCATAATTCTGGGGGCTGAGAGCCAAGTGGCACCGTGTCAAATCCTCATTGTAGGCACCTGGTGGAAGCTCCACAAGCAGCTGCTCCAGGAGGATGGGCTTGAAGACCATAAGGGATTGGGACTGTGGCCAAGCCTTAACATCACAGTGCTCCCTTTGATCTGTTTAGACAGTGCTTTCTAGACAGCAGATGATGCTGGAACAGACCTCTCTCTGCCTATGCACAAAGTGTCCCAATCCCAGAATTTATACACACATCCTGCAGGGATTCAGTTGAGGGGGAGACACCCAGGGTTTAGCATCCAGAAAAAAAAAAAAAAGAAAAACGAACTTGCTATAAGACTGAGGGATGAACCTGTTCAGGAAGGAAATGTGGAAACACTGCAGACACAAGTTCCCGAAGGAAGAACAGTGCCTGGAGAGACAGAGGCTTCACTCAGTGAACAAGGACAGTTTCTCCTGAGCAAAGGGAGGAACTGCAGGGAGAAGGGTCAGACCAAGCCCTGTGTGAGCAGTGTAGGTCAGACACTGCTGCTGGAAATCTTTTAGCTGCTGCACAGAGTCAGGCTCAGGCACCACAATGCTGAATAGTGCCCTGTAAGGAAACTGCAGCTCAGCTGAATTAAACAGTTTGTGGATGGCCAAAAGTGCCCACAAATAAACACACACTTGCTGCAACAACCCCTAACACAGCAGAGATACATCACCAGCTCCACAACTGGGATGGACCAACACTTATTGGTTCATCTAATATATAAGTATGGGTTTTAATATGAGTTTGAACACATGTGGCACTTAAAGGAAGACACCACTAACAAACCTCTGGTAGTTTCTGCGCTGCAACACAGCACTATAGTGGAGCCTTGCTGCTTCCCAGATTGCCTCAGGAAAGGAAACTGAAGCTGCAACAGTGGCATCTCAGCATTCCCCATGAGAGACAGGCGAGGGCTTTGCTGACTGCAGTTGCAATCACAATTATTTTGGGTGCTGGTGGCACCCTCCACTTGAGGGGAAGTGAAGCAGAAGGATCTGACGCAGGTTGCTCACACTGCTCCCACCTCCCAGGTTTGCTTTCCCTGCTCCAGCTCTGCTCTCAGCAGGCAGTAGCAGCATCCAGCTCAGCTGTGTTCCAGACATTAGTGACACATTGATTGATGAGGAATGGTACCTCAGGAGACACTGCAGAGCGTGGCAGCAATTCCCCTGTACAAAGCCAGCGCTGGAAATGAACGCTCAGCTCTCCCCATGCCAGCCCTGTCACTACACTGTACAGCAGCAGCACTGCCCAAATCAGACACAGGCACTGGCAAACATCTCTGTGACCTGGCTAAAAACAGTCTCTTTATGAATTTGAAAACCATCTGGGCAAATGCAAGACGAAGGTTGCTACAGGAAGGTTCCTCGTTCAGTTACTAAAGTTACAGGTAGTAACAGTGGAGCCAACTCCAAGCCAAGCACAAACTCTGGCTGCTACAGAGAACAAGGCTTTCCAAGCCATCAGTAGCTTTAACAGCTTCTGGATGACCCCAGGAGTTATTAAGCTAATCCATACTCTTTCCTAAACAGGTAAGAAAAAGAAATGCAGCCCAGCAAGGAAGGCTTGAAAGTTTGTTTGAGGGAAAACACATCAGAGTTTGCTGCAGGTAAGGGATTACCAGTCTTTCTGGGAGGCCTTGTGGGATTTCCAGACAATTTTTCCTGTAGCAGCAAGAAATGATCCAGTTTCAGTAGGAAAGGCTACAGGGAAGATTGATCCTGCATGTGTTTAGTCTTCAAAGGTTCAGTAATTTCAGCCACTTGGCTAGACTTCCCTGCTCGTACTGTTTATCTTCTGTGATTGTTTGGAGATGCATTCAAAACAAAAAAATCAGAACCAGAGAGGGTGGGTCCAGCACAGATGTGTCAGAAAGGCTTCTTGTCCTCCCTGAGAAAGCTGTAAATTTACCCTTCCTTCAGTATTAGATTAGGGAAGAACTCATTTTTGACATGACTCTGGTTTAGAGGTTGGCTTCTGGGGACTGCAGGGCTCCACAGATTAGGCAGGGACTCCCTGCCTTCAAGAAATGCAGATTTTTTTTCCTTCCTTTCTTTTTCCCCTCCCTGTTTCTTTATGCTCTCACCCTCTGTTAGTGGTTTCCAGAGAAGGAGCAACCAAATCAAGGATCACATGTAGTGTCCTTGATAAATGACAGAGCTGGTGAGCAGCTTCAGCAGACAGGGCTTGGAAGATGAAATTTAATCCAACACTGTCTCAAATTATTGAATAAACGAGGCAGCCTGGGAAACAAGCACTGTGGACAGGCTTAGCTCATAAAAGAGCATTTTTTTCCTTAGTGCCCAGGAGTCAAAACTCTTACAGCTGCTTTGAAAATCCTGGCTGGTTCTGAAATGTTCTGGAGTCACCCACAGCATGTGCCAGCCCCCAGAAGTGGTTGCTGACATCATATAAAATTAAAAATATAAACCATGTTCCCAGCAGCATTGAAAGATCATTAGTTGTACATCAGCTCATTTCTTTGAGATATTAATAGCTGTATTTCTTTGGAAAGCTCCAGATTCAGAAATTTGTACAGGAGACACATTTTTTTTTTTTTTTCATGAAGGCCAGCACATAAATTTTGCCTGGTTTTGAATTAGCATTGCAAGACAGACTAATTTGGAGCTTGGGGGGGGGTTTTAACATGACAATCAAATGAACAAGGATTCCCACGCCACATTCACTGTTATGATCTATTTGACAGAAACATTCAAACACCCATTAATACCCCAGACCTGGAGCTCAGCGACCATCTCAGGAGGCCTCTCTTTGTAGGAGGATCTGTCCCCATCCAGGGACCCACAGCCCCATCCAGGGACCCACAGCCCCACCCCAGTTCTCCAGCTGAGAGCTGGCTCTGTGGGGCACCCACGTCCCACACGTGCAGCCCATTTCCAAATGGAAAAGCTTCTCCCTCCTACTGTGATGTCCGTGCCTGAGCTGAGTTTCACTGCTCCTCCTCCATCATAGGAGGCTGTTCCCTGGGTTTAGAGGGCGTTCTCCTGCATTCCAACAGCAAGGTAAGGATGAAGGAAAAGAAGTGTCCCAAGCTTTTATCTTCTCCCACCACCTCTCACCAAGGTAGCTCAGCAGTGGCCTGGGGCTATACCACAGAGTGAGGACACAAAGCAAAAAAAAAAAACAAAACTAGAAGAAATAAAGAAACAAAACGCTGAGAATAATACAAAAAGAAATTACAAAGAGCATCTTGCATTTGTTGATCTTTCCTAAGGTTCATTGACTTCAGAGTTTCCTGCATGTAGGCTGAAAATAACACAGTTTTTGTAATTTATCTTAGTCACTCAGCATAGGGCCTCTGTTCTCAGCTTGTTCTTCCAATCTTTTCAGCAATGTATACCACATGAGTCAACTGTGGAGTAGCAGGCACTTCCCTGGAGAGCCTGAGTGTGTGTTTTGGGCTAAGAGTCACCAGGATACTTAAATAACTTGGTAAGTGTGCACAAACATCAGTAATTCTAGTGTAGCCATAAAAACTGCACAGTATGGAAACATATGAAAATTGGTACCTCAGACAGCCATAAAACTTTGAACTAGCCACGAGTTTGACTTTAGGAGACCAAAGATATCTCTAAAAAAACCCATTAGCTTATTGGAATAAACTTAGCTACTAACCACAGGGGAATGTTATAGCTCAAATCTTACCCCATGGTTTTAATTTTAATGCTGAGTTAGACTAGGTATAACCTTCCCTAAATTATTAAAGAACTGCTCACCAAGTGCTACTATACTGGTTTCCTGTAATTCCCCTTTTTCAGTTTTATTTTTTTCCCCTCTCCTTTCACATAACATGTCCTAGCTATGCAGCCTGTACTGGCTACAGATCACCAAGTTCCTTTTGGACAGATCATTTCTCTGCACTGACACTTAAAAATAGGACATTTTAGAGAACCGTCTAAGCTATTACTTCAGAGTTGCAACTCTAAAATTCAGCTGCTTCTATATTCAATCCCAGCTGCTGGAGCACATCCCTTTCTTCACAAGCCAAATTAAAACCCCAACAAGAGCAATTTTAATGCTGGTCAGATGGGTTGAAGCCTTGTGAAAAGACCTTCCTCTTGCTGTGTTGCCACAAAGTCTTTGAAAACAAGACTGCAGAAGGAAAACATCTTTGCAGGCTTTAGTCTCAAAGTGTCATCTCTCAATAAAGTCTGGCTCAAACCTACCCCTCTACAGCTCTGACCCTCTCCCAAATCTAAGCTGGAAGTGGCCATGGCCCTTTTATAGAGATTTCAAATTCTGACTCCATCCTGCCCTGTTTTGTTTCTCCAGGCTGGGAACAGGAGGTCACACACTAAAAGAACTTGTGACTGGTGGCGACTTAGAAGATTTATAAATTCAGAGTTACACTCAGCACTTGAAAGTGCCAACTCAAAGACCCTTCTCAAAAATTCCTTTGCTACATGGAACTGTGGTGGGGAAGTTTGGGATGGGCAGCATTTCATGGCATGACAGCGTCTGGCTGAGACCGACATCAAAGCTGACCATTTTGCCAAAAGCACTGGGAAGAATAAATCACAGCAAAAATAAAGATTAAATCTCAGATTTAATCTTGAGGTGAGAAATGAAACCTCTGCACGGCACCAGTCAGTGATCCAGACTCATGAGGAGAGGTTGTCTCCACCCCAGCCTGTTTGCCCCTGGTGTGGCTGACACGAATATTTCCCTGTGGTGGGGCTGGGAATGTTGCGTGTGCCAGGCACGGGCCCAGGCTCTGCTGGGTCTTCAGACCCAAATCCCAGAGAACCCAGTGCTGGCCAATGCAGGAATGCCAGGGAGGGCTTCTAAGCCTCACTTCAGAGAGGGAGGCAGTGGGAAAGGACCCTTCACCAATTCCCAAGACGAGGAAACTCCTTGAGCAGATTTCACTGCCTCTCTTCAAAGCTCACTTTCTACTGCTGGCTGCTGTAGGAAGAAGCTCCATAAGGAAAGCTCCACATTTCTCCTGAACACCTTCCTTCCTGGCCAGGCACAGGAACAGGGCTGCCCCAAAGGCAGGTTTTCTCCCCAGCTCCCATCTGACCTGCGCTACCACCAGGGCTTTCTGTGGCACCGTTTTTGTAAATGCAGGACAGGAAGAACAGCGCCATCCTCTGCAGTAAAGCACTTCACACAAAATATTAGGTACAAATTAGGTATTTTTAGCATCATTCAGACGTGCTGACAAAGACTGCACTTTTACCATGATGGATGCATGGTTGGGTGTGTGGTGCAGACATTCTTAAGCAAGCCACTTGCAAAGTCCACAAACCCATCTGCATCCAATTTGATGCTTACACTTATCCAAGGCTATTTATATATCATGGCATTCTCAACCTCAGTGGCTTTGCAGCTCCCTACATCTTTCAATCACGTAATTGAAATGATGAAATGGTCCCTGCTGTACTTGTTTCATGATACCATTATTGTGACTGCACAATGCCAAATACCTGACACTGGTGGAGCTTTGAAAAGAGACCTGTGAAGACCAGGCAGCAGCAATGCTCAGACCAAAGTCATCTTTTGTTGCCATTCACACTCTGAATGATGAATGTAGGAGCCATGAATGAGGTGCACAGCACACTCGATGCAGTTAAAGAGCTCTGCAACAGCTTTTCAGTGCTGACAGCCTGGTGATAATGAAGCTTACTTATTCATTGCGCTGTGAAATGCAAAGCAGAACATCCAACCTGGAGGAGGGAAAGGATAATGTTTGTCTAATTTATCATGTTTCCAACTGACAAATAACTTCAGCCCATAAAATGAAAAGGAAGTGAAACTTTAATCCTCTCTCCTTTCCTGTTCAGTGGAACGTTTTTAAAGCGTGTATTTGCATTCTGGACCACCGATCCCCGATCCTCCTAAAGGCTGCTGTGTATTAGTGGTTTCACACACTGCCCCAGTCCTATTCCAACAGATTCCAGCCATTAGGCAAGAAGAAATGGGCATCTGGGAGGAAGGGAGGAAATACTCTTGAAAGCAAGAGAGACTGAGATTTTATCCCACTTCATAATGTAGCAGAAAAAGGAATTAAACACACTGACCACATAATCAAGAGGAGTTTAAAGAACCCCACCTCTTAAGCAAGAGCATTTGTATCACATAACCTTGGGACACAGCCGACACGTCTATGTTTGGTCTGGTCTCCCTGGGTTGCCTGTGATCAATGGACAGAGGAGTGAAATCACCTTCTGGATAGCTATCAGCTCCTGTTCTGAACAGACCCTTGAGGAATCCTTTCCTCTGGCTCTGATTAGAAGGGGAGCCTTGCTAGACAAGGCTGGGCTCTCAGGAATCTGGGGAGAGGGGCCGGGAGTGCCCCTGCAGAGGCGGAAAGGCTGGGGCAGCTTGCAGCAGGGCAGCAGTGGCACACAAGTGCTGGAGCTCCCTCCAGCCTGAGGAGCCCAGAGGGGCTGCAAGGGGAGCTCCAAGGTGGCAGTCACTGCCACCTGCAGTGGCAATGGCAGTGCTCACTCAGCACCAGCAGCCATCCTTTCTAGGGTTCAGCACAATGACTGCTCAGATCTGAGCTCACTGATCCTTCCAACACTGCCCTGAAAACACGGATCCCTGCTGGTAACCTGCAGACAAGGATCATTCCTGGATCTCCTACAACATCCTGTGCACTTCACATCGTGAATTCAAAGCATTTCCTTCTTGTTTGCCATGGGATTTTAGGGTGTGAATTCCTGTAAACTGAAACCACTGTTTCTATCATTTTATCAGCTACACTAAAAGGAAAGGGAGGAGCCTAAATCTGTGTGTAAACAATGGGATTGTCCCCAAACACGCACACAAGAGCCAACTTCTGCTTCAAAGTTTGCAGGTAGCCTACCATGATTTGCGGAGGATCTTAAGGATAACTGAATTAGTATCTTCAAACCATGGCAGAGAAGCTGAACTCCCATACATCAACTGCATTTCTTCACTTATGCATTTTTCTGTAAAATTATTGTGTCTGCCACTGACTGAACAGCTGGTTCCAACCTTGCCATGTGAAAATGGCAAAATAGTCAGACACACGATTGGGAACTGTGTCTAAACAGAGCAGAGATTTTCCACAACCATGTGAGATGAGGGATCTCTCCAATCTTCACCATCCCAGACCAGAAAATGTCGCAGAGGATCCTTTAGGAGGCACAAGGCACAGTCTGAGACCAACCACTGGCTCTTATGAGTCACCACCTACCAGCTTAACCCAAAAGGTTAAATCCATACAGTGGATTTGTTCAAGTAACCTCTGCAGAGACTCAGAAAGGATGACCTACAAACTGACACTACAAGCCCACAGGCATAAAAAGCAGCTTGAAATCCCATGCAACCTCCAGCAATACCGGATTCTCCTGGCTGACCCATTCAGCGGCCTCACCTACGAGAAAAAACACTGCAAATTGCATGTAAAAAGGGCCACAGTCTGTACTGCAGCCTTGAGCTCTGCCAGACAGTGGTCAGAGGAAATTAAAAGAGCTTAAATGAGTAACCAACCCCCAGGTTGCTCACACCACTGTGGCCAGAACGGAAATCTTCATGAGCCTGCAGATGGTGGGGAATGGGGATTCACAACTGGAACAACACAAGAGAAGAGATGAAATTCAAGCCTGATCTCAATCGGAGTACATCTGGTCCAGAAAATGCCACTAGGACTTCCTCCAGAAATGAACGGCAACAAGGAAGAACTGCTAGAAGTGGAACATTATTAAATCATTTCTGGCAGCATTTTGGAAAGAATTACTTGACTGTTGGCACTTTTCTACCTCTGCTCACGATTCTGGTAGAGGTTTCTGGCACCCATGGGCTCTATCTGGAGCTTATTGCTTCTGTCGCCTGACGTTTCCTCAGTCAGCAAGCCAGCTGGAAGGTGGGCACATCCACCCACACTCTTTATCTGAAGTGACTGTACCTTACTGGTGAAGTATGTGCCTAATTTTCTCTCTCTGCAAGAGCAAGTCTTGTTAGAGGGATTTATACAGTTTCTGCCACTTTCACTCCTTATCAATAGGACAGGCACTTCATGAACACTGGTAGCTGAATTAAGATCTAACCAACTTCCCTCCTGTGTTAATGGTGATCTGACTTCTGAACTCTTCAAGGGTCTTTTAGTATGAAGAAAAAAAATTTTTTTGTTAAAAAGAATATTCAACCCCCGTGTCTGAAAAGCTTTCATTTTTCAGCATGACAGCCGTGCAGGGCATCCACAGCCAGAGCTACAACACAGGGTGCACTGAAAACACCTGCAGCAAAGCCCTGCAGCAAAGGAGGTGGCTCCCAACACCCTCAGCATCCAGACCAGATATGCTTCTCGTCCTACCTCCAGTCCAGGTGCCATGGGACACATATGAGACACATGTGAGACAAACGTGTTAGAGGGACTGTCCAGACAAAAAAATACTTAAGAAAGAGAGTAAGAGGACTGAGATTGCTACACCAGGAGACCGTGACCTTCCTGAAGCTCCAGGCCCCATCCCAACCCCTTCCCACGGCTGGAAGCAGCAGGTGAGCAGCCACAAGCCCTGCCAGAGCAGAAGGGAGGAGGTGCTCCAGGGTGCAGTGGGAGATGACAGTCATCTCCCTCACGTCCACCGTGGGGTTGGGCACGTGTGTGGGTGGGTCCCAGGTCAGCCCAATGACATCAACTCCTTCCCCAGCCCCTGCTGGCCCCGTTCCCTGCAGCTGGAGCTGGGGCTGGCCAGCAGCTCCCTCCCAGCACCCCCCACTGCCAGTCCCACGGCCCCACCAGCCGCTGCCACGGCGTCTGGGACAAGTTTGGGACACGCGTGGCTGGCACACCACGAGTGGGCTGCACCTGGGCACCAGGCACGTCCTGCTGGGGCAGCCCTCAGAGCAAGTTCCCCACTCCCAACCCAAAATGCGACTGTAGGCAAGGCTGGGAACGAGGGAGAGGAGTAAAGGGAAAGAAACCACACATACCTATCACCTATTTAGCAACTGCTGAGTAAGCTGTTCTGTACACATTGCCCAACAGAGAGGAATAGAGGCTCTTCTGAGTGTAACTCAATAAATTTGAAGGGAAGGAATGCCAACACACACTTCCAACTCCAACCGCTAAATAAGGAAACATACGTGGAAATTACAGATGAACAAATTCTAAACAGACCTAGGGGAGTTTTCTCCTTTTCATCCAAAAAGCAATAAATGTCACAGAACTGAGCAGCAAATCATTCAAAACAATGTAGCTTACCAAGCACGCTGTCAAAGCAAAAAAATCTGAGTCACTTAAACAACTGGATGCTATTTCAGGAGGGTTTTTTTTTTTTAAAGGCTCATGAAGTGTAAGTGGCTCAAATTCTCCTTTTGTACTTGCTAACAATGGGCGTGTTTCTTGGCCAGAGCTGATCTGCAGAGGTCTGATTTTTGTTTTTTTATTTCATTCTGAAATGCCTCTTTGACCTCCAGCCGTGGGGCCAGGACCTCGGGAGGCCATCGGCCCAGCCTCTCATCCCAAGGCAGGATCAGCTCAGCTCTTATCATTCCTGACATGTTTGCCTAAGTGGTTCTTAAAGATTTCCAACACTGGAGGCTCCACAACCACTTCAGGCAATCTTGTGTGTGTTTTATATAAATCAGCGGCTCGTCTCAAATTGAATGCTACATTTAATTTTGCTCACTTGGGTCCAAAAAAAACGTTTGAAGCATGCATGCTAATGTTGAAAGATTGGAGAGCACACGGCCACAAGTGCCTGCCGCCTACGCCGCTGTCCCAGCCATCCCAGCAGCATTCCCAGCACATCCCAGGAATGCACAAGCACTTGCACCCACTGCTGCAAGCCAACAAACCAAGCCCAAGCACCCTGAGAAGTTTGCAGAGCAAAGGCAGATACAAAGAGTTATTGAAAGCACCTTTAGGTTCGTGATTAGAAACCATTCAGAGGTTTAAGCATCCAAAGCCACAATTACACAGCAATTTCCCCTCTGCTGAGGGGGCTACGGCACCAGGGACCACCACATTTTGGGGGGTACCAACCTTTCCCAAAGGTTTTATCTCATTCCACAGAAACGTTCATGTTTTTACCACGCTGGGAACATAAATTATAGTCTGCAGTTTGAGCTGGGATCTTGCAAATACTCCATCTGCTTGCTTTGCACTGGGATTTGCACATCCATTGAACCAGTTCCTTAAACATGTAATTCTTTTATCTGCATGGTTCACCAGTTGGTTTTCTAGGATCTCCAGTTATCAATCAGGTCACTGACAAGGCAATGACTTCCTTTACTTCCTGCATTTTCTTTTGATCCCTGGGGATCAGCACCTCTCCTCTCCCATCTCCAGACAGCCTTGGGGAGACTTTCCTGGATTCTGGGCCCTCCCACCTCAGGCTGGAGCTGCTGAAGTTCTCTTTTCTTTAAAGAGGGCTACACTAGTATATGGGTTTGGCCATTTTTCTCCCAATTGTTTATTATTATCTGCTGTTTCTATCTAACTCAAACTCTCTTTCTGTCAAACTCTAATTAAATTTCATCAATTTCCTTTGAAGCTTATAATTTTTGTTGTTTCGTGTATTTGGTCAAAACATACAGAGCATATAATTAAAACAAACACAGCAATTAGAATTATGGGAAGCACTTCCAGACCCATCATGTCAGAAGTTCTAAACACCCCACAGAAAGTACTCTTCACTAGCTGGAGGTTTTTTCCCCAAATTCTCAATATATTTGGCAATTTACTTTAATGTTATTCCTTACCACCTTGATTATGGTTTTGTTTTGCTTTTATTTCGTTTACCTTGTATTTGGATTATATCCAGTTACACACACAATATATTTTGTAACTCACTGAACAGGTTTACAGACAAAAAACCTATTTCAGTTTCTCCTCATTGGTTTATTCAGTTGCTTCTACCATAACGCTAGCCCAAGTTCCAATCTGACAACATATTTTTTCTATTTAATGTAATATACCATTTGAAGTGAACATTTCTTTCTAATTGTAAAAACATGTTCTCATGGTTAGAGTAACAGTTGTGACAAACTAGAACCTCTTGGCTGACAAATTAATTCTGTAAGTTTCTATTTACATCCTTTCGTAGAGTTTGCTGATTTATAACTTCCAGCCAGGAATGAAATGTGCTTGTAACTAAAAGTGTTGATTAAATCATTGCCTGATATCAATCAAAAGAAAATGCAGTGTGAGGTGCAAGTCATTTAAAGGATGACATAAATCTGCCACTTATTAAAGTTTAGTTCCTTCAGTGATCCAGTAAGATGAGCTTAAGTTAAACAAGGAAGGTGTGACTTCCAGGAGTCCTCAATCTCTGTATCCCAGTGAATTTGGGCAGAGCTGCATATGCTCAGCAACCTCTGAAAAGCCAGGAAACGAACCAGAAATAACAAAAACCACGGAATTTCATGCCAAAGGGGGACTCATCCTTTCCTGGAAAGTTTTGCTGCTCTCAATTTGGGACCAAATTACAGATTACAAACGACTTCTCCTCCACACTCCCTTACAGAAAAAGAAAAAAAAAAAGTGAAACCTTTGTCTCTCTCTGAAAAAGCGCTCAATGAAGCAGGAAAGCACCGCCTGCCAAGTCTCAGATGAAAGAGGAACTGCACATCCAGGAGCGACCCAGGCAGACGATTGAGGAGGGAACGGCAGGTCCCGGGTGCGCTGCCCTCCCCGCTGCTCCCGGCGCCTGTGGCGGGGTGCACCAGGCTGTCATGCCCAGCTGGCTGCGGGAACGACGGCAGCCGCGGGAGCTGGCACGGGCCAGGATGGATCCTGTTCTTCTGCAGACATTACACACTGCTGGGATGGTAATTTAGAGCCTTTCTACACAGAGCTGTGATGGGAAGGTAACTGTTCTTCCTTCCGTGCCAGATGAAAATCTAAGCTTCCTCTGAAACCTGCTGAGTCAAAGTGGAATAAGAGAAAGGAGCAATGGAATGGCCAGACTTGCACAGGGGATTTCCTTGTCCTTGGGCAAGCAGAGGGAACTGGCAGAACAGTCCTCCTGAACAGCTTCCACAGGGGCTGTATTTGTTTCAGGCATCTGGGCTTGTGGGATGTACATTTAGACAGAGGCCAAGGACAATTTGAAAACAAAGGTGCTCAAGAAAAAATAATAAAACAAGCCACAGATCCCATCCAAACTGCGATACAAGGGGACAATTATGGCTGAAAAAACCCACCCTGCTCTGTGTGTGGTGCACAAGATATACCTGAACTACATCTGGATTAAGCTTTGAATATCCTCATGATTCTAAATATATGATCTGGGTCTGCCCCAAATCACCATGAGGACACTCAGGAATTGTGACATTTCCATCAAGCAGCTGCCACTCAATGGCTCCTCCAGCACTCATTGCTCTCTTTCGTCATACAACACCTAAGGCAGCACTGTTCTGCTCAAAAATATGTAAGCAACACTTGGTAAGGCCCAAAATTTAGGGCTTTGGGTTACCTAAGGTTACACAAATTTCCTTCTGCATAAGAACATGACAATCTTGTTATAATGGGCTAAAGAAGCTGGTTCATAGTGAAAAGAAAGAGTTGAAACGTCGCAAAGGAGGCAAACACTGTCAAAATACCCCACACAAAGAAGTCCTGCCTGAAAAGTTTTTAAAATCTGTGCTCGGGAAGGCACTGAGGGCCAGCAAGACCCTCAGTTTGGTCTGGTTTACCTGGTGAAAGCAGAAGGAGGGGTTCAGATAAAGCCCAGGAGTTGTGCTAAGGCTGTTTAGCTGGACTGAGGAGGGAAGAAGCAATAGCTCAGGTTGTCACCTGCTACACGAGGTGCCAGTCACAGCAAATACCAGAATCTCTTCTCTCTTCCACACGAAGAACTTAACACATAAAATACCACGTTAAGCATACAGTCAGACCCGTATCACAGCTTTCCTGGGATCCCAACTTCCATAGCAGCCAATAGCTGCTGTGTGGAAGTGTACAGGACAAGCACAAAGCAATACTTGACCTGGAAACCCTCCAGACTCCAGTGGTTTGTGGTTCAGCAGCTTCCCTGGGCTGTGCTCAGCGGCACAGAGCATCCCATCCTCCCACCCAAGCACCTGCTCCCAGTTCCCTGCAGAGACAAGAGCATTCTTCTGCACTGGTTACACTTCATTCACTCCTTGACAGCACGTTCGATCAAAGCAACTAAATGTCCTGTGGAATTTTTAATGAAAAATAAATGTTTTCAGCCGGAGATAGCAGATGAGAAGCACCAGCCTGCAAGGTACCCAGCTCCATCCTCTAAAGAGGTGGCAACAACATTCCCTCAGTCCCACCTTAGCATTGCAGAGATTCTGTGGAGGAGGAGGGAGAACAAATGGCTCTTGCTGGAGGGACAGATGGGGAAACAGAGAGGAAAGGAAGCAGCTTAAAAACTTTTCATCTGATGGATCTTTTGGGCAGAGATTCAGGACACTAAATTTGGGCTCTGGATTAGGGATGTTGCTACACATCTTTAAAGAAAGGAAAAAACCAAACCCTGAGGCAGAAGCCAGGAGTCCGATCACTCCAAAATTCCAATGACTCAGACACTGGCTGAGATGACACTAAGGCACAGCAGGCAGGGGTGAACATGTGTCAGGAGAGGAGGAACTCGCCAGTGTGACTTGCTGAGCAGCCAGCCCTGTTGAGCACTGTGGTATTCCTAATCTTCCCAATTCAGAATCGTGCTGGCCATAATCACATCCATCAGATGTCTAGGAGCATTCTGATCTTATCAGCAGATCTGAGGAGCTCTTGAGGAGACCACAAGCACTCGAGAAAGGAACGTACAGATCTCTCTCCCTTTGAGCAGTAGATTGAAAATGCCCTGGAGAACATCAACAAGGACTCTATAGCATGTCTTGGAAGTTAATCACCAAAAAAAGTAGGAAATACTTAAGGAACAGCTAGAGCAACTAAAACTGAAAGCCAGGCAGGTTTAGGAGTCAAAATGAAGGCAGAATTCCACCAGACTAAATGGATGCTGAAGAATAGCACACGTTTATAGAGATTACACATATCCACCTTACTGAAGATATCTACAGCCAGGCTTATCACAGGAGCAAATGGGAGTTCTGAGGGAAGGGAGGCAACAGCCAAGAACAAAAGCTGTAGTCCTGAGCACTGAAACAGCTCCTACTGCAGGTGCTGCAGCAGCGGAGCCTCTGGAGGGTCTGTTTGGTAGGACTCAATGATCTCAGAGGTCTTCTCTAACCTTAACATTTCTATAAGGAAAGCCAGTCAACAACAGAGGCAGAGATCAGCTGCAGGGCCAGGCAGAAGTTTGCTGCCTGGGAAATAAACTCAAGGCAATGAAGAATCTGTGCTTACATGGTTTGCTTGGGAGTGCACAAAGAGCTTTGACCAGGAGAAGAATCACCGGGAACTGAAACACAGCCAAGACACCTCCAGCTCTGGTGAAACTGAGGGGAGAGCCCAGCCCCACAGGATGAGAAATGGCTCCGTTTCTACTGACATCTACTGACTGCTCAGTTCAAGGTGCTCACAGTCTCTGGACTACACCCCACATGAAGCAAATCACTTGACACCTTCAAGAAAGGATGTTCCATACAGAAACCCAGCAGTGCAGGGAGAATCAGGTGCCCCACCCCTATGAAAACTCTTACAGGAAGACACTGAATAGCTAAACCAGCCTCTACTCCCACCCTGCACTCATCCACGGCACCAGGGCACCCTTCAGTAGCAGCTTCAGTGGCAGCAGTGTCCCTGACTTGCTTTGGTTTTGTTACTCTACTCCCAGGCGAGAGGGAAGTGGCTTCTTGATCAGTGACTGCACTCAACACTGTGAACCCCAACTTCACATCCCCTCGTTTCTGGATTCCCAAGCAATTCTCCCTCAGGCACTGAGAAATGCCACAGGAGCACTGGTTTGCTGCCATTTGTGATATCCTTGTCCTGCACTAAGGAGTGCAAGGCTCCCCCGTGGCCTTTCCCGGTGCCTGTGGCTCACCTGAGCTCTCCCCAGCGCAGATGATCCAGCCAGGGAAGGCAGAGCAGTGCACAGCCCCTGTGCCTGGCACTGCACCCGGGCCTTGCCAAGTCTTCTAAACCTCCAACAAGTTTTACGAATGCTAAAAGCAGAGGTGATCTCGTGGACAAAGGAGATCATCTAATTGAGTTTGAGACCAACAGGGATGCTTCTGAATAACCATGTGAAAGCAGCCAGGAGACTCTTAGCTAAAATTACGATGTATGGAACTTATCAAGCCAAGTACCTTTTTACTAATAATTTCCCCTATCTTAATTCAGGCTGGTAATTTGCAATTACAGTTTTAAAGGGCTCCGAGTGAAAAGCCCTTTTATCAGATGTTTCTGTTGTTAGTCAACTTTGCAAGAGGGAATCAGATCCAGATGAAGGCTCAGAAAAGTCCAAATCAATCAGCCTTTGACAAGAATTGTAGCCCTCCAGCAAATCCAAATAAAGTATCTTGATTTAGGAAGACATGAATGCAATTAACTGAGGAATCCACATTAATTTATTTCCCTTTGTAAATATTGTTTATTTCCTTAACAGGTTATGAAAATGGTGACACACTGAAAACTCAGCAAGTCTAATCACTGGGCTAACAAGAACTAAGTGATTCCAGGTCCCCCAAAGGGAACTCAACCACTCTCAGATACCCAAGTACTGATTGTCTCTGTCAGAGAAGCATTGGCTAACATTTGTTAACCCATAAAAACCACTGTCTGAAAGGGGCATTGAAAGTAAAATCCTTGGCCCTCTAAAGTTTACATTTTTCCTATGTGAAGCATGCTGGCTCTTTGATTAGCAGCCAAGAGAATGGACTCAACTCCATTCCAAGTCTTAAAAAATTGTATGAAACAAAACATTAGTGAAGTGATTTTCCCTTGTTTTAATGTGGTTTTCAACATTAGGTTTATTGTTTTGTGGTTTTCTGCATGGAAAGCATATGCTTGCAAGATGTTTACAATATTCTGGGGGTTTAATGCTACAGCATAGTCACTGAAAGAAAAAAAAGAGAAAACCCTGCAAACTGAGGAATACTCTAATGAAACCACATCTGATGTTTTCAGAGAAGCATTGCTAAGTCCCTTTGGAAAAGGTACACAATAGGTGAAACAGATTCAGTGTTTCTGGCTAATGGATCAAATTATCTCAGACACTATTTTTGACATCATATTGTAGAAGTGTTCTGGCTCTCCGGCCTTTTGCAGTGTTCACGGGTCCACCTGCTAGAAGGTGCCATCCTTTTAGGTCTCATTTTATTCAATTAAATATCCAGCTCCTTACTATTTAAACACACAGACTGTAGAAGTGCCCTTTTAGGGCTGAGGTGATCACATGTGTCTGGCCAGGAGTGGGGGATTCTCAGCACACCACCAAACCCAGCCCCAGAACCCCACTCCAAATTGTCAGGGTGGTAACAAAGGGAAAAATATCAACTGATTGAAGTACTTTGGGGCACAGACAGAATCAACCATTGGCCCACAAGGAGAGGCAGGATGGAGGGGCAGGAGGAAAGAATAAACCAGTAATTCCTAAAATACTGACTCCAAAGGTGAAGGAAGAACAGCTCCTGGAGGAGCAGTTCCCTGATCGTAGCACCACGGTGTGCTGGCAATCACAGGGAGGCTGGGAGGCACACAGGAGGAGCAGGTAACACCTGTCCAGTCACAGGTTGGCTGCTCTGGGCAGGCTGAGGGGGCCACAGCCGTGTCCATGGTCTGCCAAAGGAGGTGGCCGTGCTCAGGGTTATCTGCTGAAGCCTGGCACCCAAACCCACAGCATAAAGCTGCTGCCTGTCTGCGAAATTTGGCTGCAGGCAGCCTGAAATCTGCCAGGAGAGCAGTGTAAGTGCCTCTTAAACACAAAACAGAGGTGGTCACATAAAATGGATGTAGCACTTGATCCACCAAACCCGTGCAAAGCTGTGGAGTGAGAGCCAACCCGCTCTCCAACGGGAGCATGTGAAGCAGAGCAAGAGGGTTCCTTGACATCCTAATGTCCCCCAAGCTCTGACCTGAGAGAAGCAGAGAGGAGAAACTGCTGACATGGCTCCTTGTGCACAGTCACACACCCTTCCCTCACACCTCCCCCAGATAGCCTGGCTCCAAGGACTAGCGTCAGAAGAGGAAAGAAGCATTTAATTTTATAATTCCTACTTAAATGATTCACGAGGTGCTTTTGCAAATTGCAGGAGAACACCCTATGAATCAGTCAGTGACAGAAATAAATTTCATTAATCCATAGTAGTAATACGCTCAGAGTGCTAGAGTTTCAGTAGGAATGAGCTCATTTGTTAAGCTCCCCACTCTGAGCATGTAGGATGGCTTTGTGCCCTAACATTGTCCCACAAGACAAAGGTCCACTTTCCTCCTGGAAGGGACTCCAACTTGCACACCAGATCTTTGTCTTCCATTTCAGACATTGCTGAGTGGCATCCTGTCCTTCCACTGCCTCCTCTCATGTTCTGCGTGCCAGCATCAATCTCTCACCTACTGATTGTGGCCTCCTCACGTCACAAACACCGAATTAGTCAGCAGAAATGGGCCAAGATCCAAACTCCATCTCCAAAAGCAGTGGCCACGGCTACACAGGGAACTCAGGCACTTCAGGATGAAAAGAACCAAGCCAGTGCCTCTAAAGGTGAGGGTGAACGCTTCTAATGGCGACGCAAAATTCAACAGCAACACAAATGACCATGAACATCAGAGAAATCTGAAATCTGGCATTCTGTGCATACAGATTGCTTGAAATGCTCCTCAGGCAGCATCACTTTGCTTCACTCCCCTCATCCCAAGAGCTGAGCCCAAAGAGCACTTCAAGGTGAGAACTGCACACACAGCCATGTCACGGACACCTGGGAGGCTGGGCTATCATCTTTGTTTCAAACACTTGCCCATCAGCTCCAAGTGATTTAAAAAATAACCAGTCCACCAGAAAAGCTGAAATTAAAAAGAAAAAAAAAAAAATGCTACAAACACTTTTACAATGCTAAGAAAGGTGCAAGAAATCCTGATACTGTGCCTTCAGCCTTGCTAGCCCATTTCCATTTCAATTAGACTTTCTGTGGAGCAACTGGTACCTGTAAGAAACAACACCGGCAAGCTGAATGCAAGTGCTGCTTCCAAATCCTCTGAAGCATGACTTGACACTGAGTAACTTGCACCTTTACTTCCAACAGCAGCTTCATTTTAGAGAACTGCTGGAAAATCCGTGATCAGGTCTATGAAAACTTACAGTAACTATTCTGAACACATTCCCAAATGAAATGATGGTCTTGGGCCAGTTTCACAGTCCTCTCCTCTGCCATGACTGCACTGTAGGAATGGGGCAGCCAGTCTGTCTTTCATACTACATTTTCTCTATCTGCTGCAGCTGGATAAGCACAGGATGACCTGAATTTCCCCCCTGCCAGTTTGTTGTGGGCATTGTCACCACCTAATCACATATAAACAACCCAGAACTGTCCTTTCAGGTCTCTAATTTCTTATGCTCTGAGTATTCTGTAGTTACTGCTGCAATAAAATCTGGTTTTAGAGAAGTAGACAACCAAGTGCAGGGAAGAATAATACAACTGAGTGGTCATATAATGCTCTTTTGTGAGGACTAACTTGCAATTTAAAGAAAATAGCACTGTTTTATGAACTGTTTGGGACAGTGCACCATAAACTGGGATTGGTTCCCCTTTTCCCTGGAGTCTCCACAGCATCAGTTCTGTATCAGAGCAGGGAGCAGGGGGCCAGATGGGATGTGCAGCCTCTGCATCCTGCACACCACGGTTGGGTTCAAAAACTGCCTCCTAGCAGAGAGAACACCAGTTTGACAACTAAAATCAACACTTCAAGCAGTAATTTGGATCCACTCACACCATTAAAATGGAGAATTTGAGAATCATTCCCCTTTCCACGTTTTTCACGCTGCATGGTTTCAGAACCCACTTCCCTCGTGTTCTGGGTGACAGCTCCCAGCCTGTCTCTCTGAACTGGTTCTTGATGTGCTGGGGAAACGTGGGAGTGCTGGGGATGTAAAGGATGCCACGTTCTGTGTTACACACACACACATCTTGGTGGAGGAAAAACATTTCTCTTGGTAGAACATTTTTCAGAGAAAAAAGTGTTCTATGAAGTCCAAGTCTGAGAGAAATGTTGTATGATGTTTTTTAGAGAACACAGGCCCTAAATTTGGGGTGAAATCTGACCTTAGCTTCTTACTTTATGTCTGCATTTTCTTTTGACTGGGTGGGCTGTTTTCCCCCTTTTGCTGGGCAAGGCTTTTTTAGACAGAATTTCAAATGTTGGTCAGCTTTTGACATTAAAGTGCCAAAGAACCCAGCATTTCTTCAGTAAAGCAGTTCTACGTATAGGGACCAGGTTTACAAACTTAGAACAACTTGTGAAATGTGTTAAAAGTTACATTCCAGACAAAAGCTGTGGCTAGAAGTCTGACACTTAGACCACTAGAGGTCCACAGAGCTGTTTCTGCTACAGCAGCAAAAAATACACAATAGTTTTTATTCCTCTGACCTTGAAAGTTTCAAGCGTCTCATTTTAAGGGTTGAGCTTCTCTCCACACATTTGGTTAGCTGGATTATTGAAGGTCAAGGTTGAAAAAACTTCCTCCTTTTTTTGGGTCTATCATTGGTATAAACTCAACCAGGAACAAATTTGCTGCTGACACCTATGGCAATAAAACTGAGGAAGGTAAAGCAAACTGGAAGCTAACCAGCAGATATTACAAAAGGCAGCTGAGCCAGATTTCCTTGGTCATTGCCGAGCAAAATTTCTTCTCATATGAAGGCAAGTTTAGCACTATTTGGTACCAAAACATTCGATTCTCCAAGATGAAAGGGAATGCTAATATTCATAAAGCATCTAACCCAAGAAAGCAAAAATTACAGCCCCAAGACAAAACGGGATGGAAGCAATCAAGGACCTGTAGTCACTGAAGAGATTGTTTTGTTGTTGTTGTTGTTCTGGCTCCCTTAAAAACTCCACTGTGATTTTAACCAAGCCCTACAGTTTAGCATGAAAGAGATAAGGAGATAAGCAGGTGGCAAGGGGGAAAAGAGCTATCCCCAAAAGGATAGTTCAAGGCAAAGCCATGCTCCAAAGAGAAACTCTAGACCACACTGGGCTTTTAGAGATTGTCAAAAGTTTTCCTGAAACAGACCCTTTACTATTATTACAGGCACTGCTGAAGAAAATCTCAGGACTCAAACCCACAGAACTGACGCCATGGGGCTGTCCTCACGTTTCTGTTTTGCAGGGTACTTGCAGGAGGTTTTCAAAGATCCTGCCCCTTCTGTGTCCTTCCCACCTGGAGCATCCCCACACTGCTCAAGCTGTCCCCATGGGTTGCCCTGGATGGGATTACACAGGGCCACAAATCAATATCCTGACTCCAGGTGCAGAACAAACAGCAGGAGCAGATAAACTCCTACAGAACAAAGATCTCCTTGTCAACCAGACAGCAATGGAGAAAGCAGAAAGAGAAACGAGAACCTGCCTGCAGGAAGAATGTTCCTATCTCTGTTAAATGAACAAGGACATGCAGGACAGCCCATCCATCATCTGTAATGCTGTTACAGCTGGGACAAACTAGAGTTAATATGTGACCTGTGGACAGCTTGTAAAACAGAGCAAGGAAGATTAAATAGGTTTAATTTGAATGGGATTGGGCAAGAGTGAAGGAAGACGTGGGCACACACGTACACAAAGATATCTTCTGCTGCTGCCCTTCTGCCACAGACCCTTCAGAGTAATTCCTTTTTTCTTACTGAAACATTATCACCCACTTACTCTTATCCTACCTACATAACATCTGCATTTAGAGCCAAAAATACTGAGAAAATCTTCATTAGCAAAGACCAACTTGCACACTCACAAAGCAGCTCTCAGGTATCAGAAGAGTTACTTCTCTCCCTCTTCACCTTCAGTAAGAAACCAGGTTATTTTCTGCAGCTACATTGGCTATAAAGCCACTACAGGCAATGCATTAATCTTTTACGTCTCCAGCACCTTTGCAGTCACTGTTATAATTAGAGAGAAGATAGTAAAGTTTTGTCTTCAATCATAAGTTTTCCACAGGTGAGCTTCTACTGTTGCTCTGAAATTCCAAAGCTGTAACACCTGGTGACAAGTTCTGCTGGTTTTTAAAAAACCAGCAATATTTGCTTGACAAAGCAAAGATCACAGGACTGTCCTGGAGCATGAGAACTGAAAAGAAAATAACATAAATAAAGAAAATATCTGATCTCTTGCAGCCTTCCCACACGTAACTTCTCTTGGTGGACGTGAAAAGCAGTGTTTACTGTAAGATCTGGCTAAAATACGAATATTTCTAATTGTCCAACTGAGAAACTCAAATGGCAGCAAACAAAATCAATGGCAAAAACACAATTGTTAAAAACCAAGACCCCTCCCTATGTTACAAAATAACCTTAGCTTATTAAAAGCAGAGACTTCTAATTCCTTGTTTTCAACACAAAGCTTGTGAGACCACCCCTTTTAAGAAGGACAAAATGTTCATCTGCTACCTACAGCTTCAGTTATGTCTGCTGGATAAAGCTGCTCCTTCTAAGGCAGAGGTGAACAACAACATCTGAAATGCAGTTATCAGACAATCTAAAAGTTTGGCTTCAAGCATGAAGGATAAATGGCAGGAAACTGGAGGAAGAAGAGTTTTAGCCAAAACTGGATGACTGAAGACCAAAAATACTACCGTAAATAATTCGCAAAGGAACACAGCCAGGGTATAACTATGCAAAAGCTTAGATCTTTTGCAGGATAATAAATTTAATGGAGATGCCTGATAGCATGAGCAGCACAGATCACTAATTGCAAGTGTTTGAGAGGAGCCTGAGCACTGAAACATAAGCATGTGGTTGGAAGGGTGGTCTGAGGAGCACAGCAAAGGTCTCAGTTTCCATTCCCAACTCTAAGACCAATAACTTTGGCAGACCATAAGAAAGCCTCTTAATTTATCTGTCTTACTCATAGACAGATGTTATGTGATAGACAGATGTTCCTCACCTGGCTGCCCGGGATCTGAGCAGGCTCAGTACTTGGAGAAGCTTTGAGAGTGATAAAATTCCAGCAATGGTCACCATAATTTTGTTTTATTTATTCAAAATTAAGATGAAAAAGAAAAAAGTAAAAAGCAGGCTGGTTCAAGAATCTAGGCCTCCTGACAACCCTCAAAACACAAATCATGCACTGAAACTCCGCCGCTCAGGCAGCTGAACTCCCAGCAATTAAATCAAGCAGTCAGACAACAGAAAAACACCCCTTTGCTCCCCAGAGGCTCTCACTCCTCCCACCCAAAGCCTGAAAGGCTGGATCTGTCCTGCACCATGCCAAGAACAATTAAGATACTGCTACTCCATATCAAGGTACAGGATAAATCCCAATGTCAAGGGCCTTTGCCAGCAAACCATTTTAAAAACGAGATGGCCTTCAGTGTATCCACAGTTAATTCACCTGGAAGCACAAAACTGCATCACTGCAACACCACCCCTGCAGAGCTTTTACTTCATGGTGCTGCAAGGGCACAACACTCAGCTCTTTTCCAGATGTCACTGCCAAGCCCATGGGCACCTTTCCAGCAGGGCAGCATCCAGCTGTGTCAGCACTGGGATTATCTCTAAAAACACTGGTACTCACCAAACTTTAAAGCAGGTGTGCACAATGTGAGGATGCAGACTCTGTGCATGCCCCCACTGCAATTCTGGCCAAGAATTGACTGAGGGGCTGGATGGGAAATGAGAAAAGAGGGTATTTAGAGGTACCTGAGGCCCTGGCACAGGGTGCCCAGAGCAGCTGTGGCTGTCCCTGGATCCCTGGAAGTGTCCAAGGCCAGGCTGGATGGGGCTTGGAGCAACCTGGGACAGCAGAAGGTGTTCCTGCCCATGGCAGGGCGTGGCACAAGGTAAGTTTTAAGGTCCCTTCCAACCCAAACCATTCTGGGATTCAATGATTAACATGAGTCAGGTGAACCATTTCCAAGCACACTCAGGTATTTTTTGCCAACAGATTGTTCTTTATGTCACAACATGCAGAGAGGGCACAGAATGGCACCAGCCTGCTAAACTGATGGCCTGACACTCATCAAGCTGCAGTGAGCAGAGCACACAACCATCCCTACTCCTAATGCAATCCAAAATAAGCATTTCTACATGGGATTTGCACTAGTTAAAGTACCAGAGTATCAAGGCAATTCTCAGTTAGATATCTGCATGTGGATATTATCTACATTTGGGAGGGGACAAGCAGCTCCTCCCTGCTAGAACAGTGCTTTTAATGACCATACAGTGATTTGCCCAAGCAACAAACTGGCAGTTACCTGTACCAATCATGAGATTTCTAGGAGTATTTCCTCTAGAATCTCTAAGTGACACAAACAGCCACATCCCCTCAGTCACTGTGAGCAAGAAGAGTTATTTCCAGTTAGTGCATAAGAGAAAAATCAATTTGTGAACTCTCCCAGTGATTTTAACATGAGTTAGGTGAACTGCTACACACCTGGTACAAGCACTCTGCTGGCACAGACAATCCCACAGCCAAGGCCAGGGCATCTAACCCAGACCTCCAGTGCTTTAAGATTTCCTTTGCTTGGTCCCATGAGCCTTCATGGTGCCTTGCAAGCTTCCCCTGCAGTTCTGCTGTAGCAGGAGATGGGTGGGCCCTGCTCTCCCCTGAAACCCTGCAGGATATCACTCAAAGCAACCTTTCCCATCACATCCCGAGGGATGAACAGGAAAACATCGACTCACAGCTCCGAGTAAATAATCCGGATACAACTCTCAGTACAACAAACAAGCACAGTCCAAAAGTATGTAATTATAAATTACAGTCATTAAAGTGGCAAGGCAGGGCATTGATGTGATTTGGGTATTAACGAGTTATGTGCAGAACAAAGGCACCGACTGGACTGACGGGGAAGACAGAGCTCACAGAGAAAGGCCATGATCGTCATTTATTGGAGTTGCAATGGAAAGGACAATTTTGATTTTAAATTGTTTCAAACCAAGGATAATTTGAAAAGAAGTCCAGGAAAGCTTGGAGGAAGCACCCTCCTGCTTTTTCCTTCTTTTTTTTTGGTCTTTGTTATACTATATTGGGGCTTACCAGTATTAAATCTATGGCAGGTCCAATTGTGAGGATGGATTTTAAGGGAAAAAAAGAAAAGATAGAAGAAAGTTATATCTGATCACTCAGCCTGGAAATTATTGTGTCTGCACAGTCTTTTTTCAAACTTCATTATTACAAAAGCTTTGGGGAACATTATTTTCAAAGTGAAATCTTCTATGTCAAAACTTTCATTAATAAGTTCTGTTTCTTAGTAGGGTATCATTTTACACAGAGTGCCCAGACATCCTGCAATGTGGGACAGATTCTTTTTAGATGAAGTACAGTAATTTGCTCTAAGATCATAGTAGCTCAACATTTTATTTATGCTTTTGAAAGGTTCTCAAACTTTACACACATATATATGATAAATTATTTCTCTTGGGCAAACATACTAACAGCTTTTGTTGGTGCTGTTAATATCGAAGAGCGGAGAGCAGAAATTCCCAGGATAACAGGAGGAGAAAAGCAAAAAGAGTGATGGGTAAAGGGAATAGACCAATATTTACCAGGTAGATCACACCATCACTACCCAGAAACTTTTATGGCAACATACATTCCTGGGAACATTAACAAATCCCAAAATATCTCCCTTCTTTCCTGCCTGCAAACCAGGCTGTAATGCCATGAAGGGATTCAGGCACCCAACCCAAGAACAGCCCAGCTCTGGGTAACACATAGGAACAGTCCCCAGCTCTTCTGTCCCAGCCAGACCTCCCTTGCAAACAAGAACAGAGAGGCATTTGTGCTTCAAAGACAATTCCAAATTGCCAATATTTGGTTGATTGTGCAAGAGAAGAAAAGGAAATAGCACACTGCAGAGTTTCCAAGGCAGGGCTGCATCCACTGGGATGTCCTCCAGCCCGGGGGCAGCTGATCAGGGGGCATTCAGCTGGTGAGCACCTTCCAGTGTCCAGCTCACCCTGGTCTGATCCCTTCCCAGGCAGCCATGGAGCCCACCAGGAGGCCTGGAGCTGGTCACCAGCATCACTCCTGGCTGGGCACCAGCATCACTCCTGCCTCTCTGGCCCCCGCCAGCAGTTTTGACACATCTGTCACAATAACAACAACAAAGATCTCACAGAGTCAGTGTTTTCTGACACAAATCAGTTCAGTTGGGAAAATCCTGACTAGCTCTAGATGCAAAACAAATTATGGAAGGCATGGAAGTATTTCTAGCCTAAGGATAGATCCATCTAGAATAAAGCCCAGTTGCTTTGTGCCAGGACAGCCATAGGTCCAAGGCATGTTCATCAGGGGATACAAATGTAGCTGACTGAAATAGGATCACAATTAATTTGCATTTTTGAGCTGTGCTGTTGTCCAGGGTAGTTTCCTCCGTATGCTGCAGATCCAATAGCACCAAGCAAAGCATATGAAAGGCTGGGGCAGAAAACCCTCAGTTGCAGCAGTGAAGCTGTGGAATAAACATCCAGAAGAGAGGAAGGGAATCAGGATTATTGGGGTCTAGGCCCACAACAGAGCCCTTTATCAAAACCAACGCTTCTGCAAAGTTTCTTAAAGCTTTTCAGCTACAGTCAGAGTAGGAGAAGTTCTTCATTACCCTAAATACCCATTAGCTGGGCATTCCTCCGAAACTCAACACACACAGGTTTTATGCACAAATAATAAAGTGATTTCTAGCTATAAGACACCTACATCCAGGAAAAAGGCTGGAACCCTTCAAGCCCTTGCAGCCTTGCAGAATTATAGATGTGTATTTATCCCAAAGCAAGGAGCATATTTCTGCATCTCTGGGCCAGTGAATGAAACATTCACATCCAAAAAATGAATCCATTTTAGCCTGCATTTGAAAGTCTTCCTTATCATTCCACAAGGTTGCCCTAAAGTATATCTTCTAGTACAGAATAGGCAGGTTTGCTTTGGATCAGGAAGCTGATCTCTGTCCCAAGGGCACCAATCTGTGCAGTAGTTGCTATGGTACTGCAAGTATTTTTGTTTGTTAAACAGTAGATTAAATAGTCACATAAAACGATTAGACTGGACGTTGGATCATTCCCTGGGAAGGCTTAAGTTACAAACTGGCTTTCTGGGGAAATTATTTAAGCTTTTCACTTAAAAAAAAAAAAAAAAGTTTTTTGAATCTTAGGCTGATGTGTTTAAGAAACTCTACTCCTTATTCTGATTTAAACTTACTTTTGTAGGCAGGTAATATTTTTAGACACTTATACACCTATTAAAAATATTGTAACTGTTGGCTTCATGCAGTGAGTGCTTTAATAGCTCCTGTTTTATCATCACTATCCTGAATGTTCAGGGCTTGGACTACAATTCTTTTGCAAAAGGAATGGTTGCCTTGCCTTGGGTTGTAACAGTGATACAGAAGTTAAAGATTAAGTGTTAGTCTGAACTACCAGACTGAACAACAGATTCCCCTTAAAACGCCAAGGGCTCTGTCTCCAAAATCAGTTTGTTTGGTTACAAAAGTTACTGGGGGGGGGATATAAGATCTTCTAGTTTTACTTATTTCATTTACCTGCCTTGGCATCTATACCACACTCCCTTCATTAGGTCCAGGCATTGAGATGAAGGAGATCCAAAAATAAACATATATAGTCCATGGCTGATGAATGAGCCTTGGACTAATTGCTCAGGAGCAGATGGTGACCGAGCATAAGGCAGCACAAACATCACGTGTGACAGTGACACAAGTGGAGATTCTGTCCTGTTGGCTTGTGCTACCCAAGAATTCCTATTTTTTTTCGAGAGCCTACCCAAGGTGCCAATCTGGGTGGCAGAGCAGTGCCAGATTAAAAATAAGGTGTTGTATCTTATCCAGCCGACCAGTGGAGAGCAGGCAACTTCTGAAACCACAACAGCTCCTTTCCTCCTGATGGCTTCCACCAGAATGTGACTTTTGAAAACACAGAGTATTAAAAACCAATCACAATGCAGTAAAAGTGAATCATGCACACAGATACCAACACAGATAATTCTAGTTGCTGAACAAAGATGCCTGATTTCAGAGCTCCACTTTTTTAACAAAAACTTCTCTGAAGAAAGGTCCAGCTAAGCAGAATAATATTGACACTAAACAAGTACAGCTGTAGATATCAGATAAGAGCAGTTCTGAGGATAATATTTGGCATATATTACATTTCTTCATCTGTTTTTCCTGTACCCCCATAAATGATGACAGAACTCTTCTCTGCAACAGTTCCCACAACCAGAGGCATTGATCACTGGAGCTTCCAAAAGAAAGGCACGAGGAGCCAACACTGGCTCCAAAGAAAACAAAATGTGTACCAAACTTGCAAGAAAGAAGTCGTAAAATTCCCATCAAAAATGCCAGTAGGACTGAAGCAGATCAACTGCAGACAGACCTGGAAAGTTTAGTGCCGAGTCCCCTTCTCAAGCAGGGCTGTAATAGAGCAGATGCTGAACAGCTAAAATTACAGCACCAAACATTCTGTCCTCAGGCAGGAGGGGACACGAACAGCCCCTGCCTTTATCACAGCAGCAAATGCAAATAAAAATGCCCATTTAATAGAATCTAAAAGCTTTCAGCCTCATTTTAGAGACCTGGGGCCCACAGCCACCATTCAAACCCCCAAAGCTGCAGCTTTGCCCGTGGCCTCCTGGGCTTGGTGCTTTGGAGTGATCTCGAATCACCATTTTCTGGGGATGAACACCATACTGCTCACATCCAATGCTCTCCATACAGCCTCCACTGGGAGCTGGGCTGTTCCAGACGATTGCACAGATGTGAAAAACAAACTGGAGAATGGGAACACCCATGTTCAGAGAGGACAAGACTAGCAGGAGCCTGAAAAGAAGTGCTCTAAATTAGCTCAAAACAGAGAGTTACACTGCATCTTCACCTCCCATAGAGACTGGGCCATCATGAAAGCCTTGGCACCACATTTATAAAGTTTGCTTCACAACTGTTTCCTTTGAAAGAGGAAGCTAACTTTTTTTTTATCCTTAGATCAACCATCAGGTATAAGCAACTGGTTGTAACTTTGTTATTTTATGGACTAAGAAACAGACAAAGATGAAAGTCAATATTTTGTGGTGAGGAAAAAGGGAACTGCAGAGTGCAGGTGTCTTAAGCTGGGATGTCTGAGCAGCAGCAGCAGGGGGTTGTTTGTTTGTTTAAGGCTCTGCCTACCCTGAATCACCAACTGAAACCAGGGGAAATTGCTTGGATTTGGAAATTCCCAAACCAGACAGCCCAAAAATTATTGACTGCCTCTGAAAAGCTGGCCTGAGTACTTTGGTCCCCATCACATGCAGGAGTTGGTTGTGGAGCCACAAAGCACAGCTCGGGGCCCCTGTTTCATAGCTCGCCGTGCTGGGCCAGGGTACTTCCAAAAACACACAAGTTAGTTTTTGGATGCCTTCTGAGCAACTCCAAGAGTGAGCAGCAACATTAAGCTCGATTTCAAGCTGGACCCCTTCCCTCCTCTTCCATTTTTCTTTTTGAAAAGAGGAATTCCTCCATTTTGTTTTAATCCTATTTCTCTCTCTTGAAGCTGCCAAAAAATCAAGCCCAGTTCACATCAGACAGCAGTTTATTTCCTTGGGGTGAACCATCAGCCCAAGAGAAACACACAGTGCCCTGGGCCTCCTCCTGCCTCTGGAAGGCTCTGAGGCCATGCCAGCAGGATGCTGGGAAGCTGGGATGACTCCCTTGCCCTGAGCAATGGCTGGAGGCACCGCCGGGTCCCTGGAAATCCATCAGGCCTCCATATCCATCAGAGTCGTCCGGAGCCGGCTGCAGTCCCAGAGCCAGCACAGAGAGCAGCCCAGCAGAGGTTTTATTTACAACCTACTGACAACAGAGCGGAAATTGATAGAAGCTGCAGGCAGCAAGTGACTCCCTGTCTGTCAGCAGTAAATGGCAGCTCCTGCCATTACTCCCTGGACAGGAGCTCTTTAACTCTTTCTGACTCAGCCCAGGATTCACATGGCTGAATGCTACAGGTCTCCACCATGTTTCTATTTATGCCATCTTTATCAAAATGTTCTTCCACTGCCTTTGGCTGGGTTGCTTCCAATTCCAGGCACTGAGAATGGCCCAGGACCTCGCAGAGTTACAGATTTACTGTACACGAGTGTTGCTGGACAGATACTGCTCCTTCGGCTTCATGCAGTGCCAGGTGCCAACATGCATGTTTGAACAGCTTGTCCTCTTTTTAATTCTCCATCTCTCTGAAGCTGAATTCAGAGCAAGCCCTTATCAAGGTCATTAAGATTTGCAGGAAGTTCAGAACCTTTTCAGAACCCACAAAAGCTGTTTGTGAGCCCACATTCACCCCTGGGATGCACCACTTTGGAGCCAGCATAACTTCCCAAACCAAGTCACGTACTCCAGCCTCCCAGCCTAAACCCGAAGTGACTTAAAACACAAGATAGAACCCAAAAATGTTAAACTGGAATCATTCTAAAAAAATAGTTTTCTGTAAGCCTTTGCCTTCCACAGCTACCTGCTGTGAGATAAACTGGCACAGCCACAATGTCACCATCATCCCAGGGAGGAGACAGATGATGATAAAGGCAAACGAGATAAATTCCAGATTCCTCAGCTGGCATTCACCTCTGCTCACTGAAAGGGCAAACACTGAAGGGCACCACAAGTGCATTAAACCTTTCTGTGGAAGGATCTGTGGCAATTTCTGTCTCAAACAGAAGCAAATCCAACAGCTTTGATCCAGTTCACCCAGACATCTAATGGCATAAACAAAATCACCTGGTCTGCAATAAAAACACCAGAAGTGCTCTATGATAACCCTGGGTCCAGCACTATGTGAGAAACGCTAGAAGTCCCTTGTAAACATACCTCCTTTTTCACCAGAATTTTCCAGATCACAGAAGAGGTGGTCAGCTCTGAGCAAAGACGTGAGAAGATCTTCTGTGAGTCTGGCTTGTAATTCTCAAGATGCCAATCAGAGCAGACAAACAAACTTACTCCTGATTTCTGGATCTTGTGTTAAATCTGAGGCCCATGACATGCTCACACTGACCAGAGGGCATAACAGTCCCAGACTGAGAGCAGCACATCCACCCAGCTGAACCAGGAGAGATTAAAGCTCTGTGTACCACTGGAAAAAGAACCCAATACAACCAAACAGTTAAAAACATTTATGGAGCAAACATAAACTTTCCATCAGGCAGCTGGTTCTTGCTTGGGGAAAATATATACGTTGCTAATAGGAATTATATCCTGTTTCCTTTCTACTGCTTAAAACATACAAACAAATTATATTTCAGCCTAATGACATATTATTCATGGATCTTTTACTTCACTGGAATTTATAGTTCAATTCCAAACCTGTAATTTTAAATGTTGGCTGTTTTTCTAAGTAATTCACCAGAAGGAGGTCCCAGGTCCCCTTCCTTCTCCTGCTGGCAAGGAAAAAAAACCCCAGCCAACTTCTACATAAATTGGTGTATATCACAAGCCACGCCACTTAAATGCCCAGACAGGGCTTTTCACATCAGAGCTAAAGTAAAAAAAAATAAAGACACACACCCATTATTACATAAGAACCTTTCTTCTCCGAGGGTCACACAGCTGGTGTTAAACTAGTGGCAGCAGAGCTCTGAGACCCAGAGAAATAAATGCAGCATTTAGGAACAAGGCAAAATATCCCTAAAAATGCAGAGTTGAAAGAGAAGGAAAACTGTTACCACTCTCTTACTGCACAAACCCATTGCTGATTAGGGCCTGGGCTGAGGGAGCATCTTTAAGGACAGTCAGGGAAGATCTCACCACGGCAGGTGTCCTGAGCAGGGACCTGCTCCCCACCAGCCCAGCTCCCCTGGTCACCTCCATGTCACAGGCAGGGCACGGGGCACAGCAGGGATGGAGCAGAGCGCTGACAGGTGTGACTGAGGGCTCCCTGCCAACTCACTGCCTGGCAAAACCACAGGCTGCCTCCCTCTGACCATGCAGGAGGGTCTATAGGAGCAGGCTGGCACTTCAGTGCTGGAACACGTGTTCCAGTCACCTGTAGGTCACATACCAGAAGGCTAAATGTTAAATTTCGGCTGAAATTCACGTCACACAGAGCTCTGGAGGAGAGCTGTACCCAAAGGACAAGGATTAGCACGTCCCCACAGGGCCCACAAACTGAGTCGTGCCCAGCACAGGGCAGGGAAGGTCCCCTGTTGAGGTTGGAGGAAAGGTGGCTGTCAGGCACAGCTGCCCTGCAGGAAATGCACAGAGCAACCCACAAACCACGTCAGCGACACATACAGGGACCTTGCAGTTGAAATAAGTGACAGTGGAGAAGAGAGGGACATTTTGGGAGCCCAGGAGGGCCCTGGGACCCCACACCCCTAAGAATGGGGGTCACAGTGCTTCCTGATCCCAGCACTGTTTCACAGACCAGCCTCTCTCCCTGAGCAGACACGTGAAGATGGGACTTAATCGAAGATGTTTCTTTGTCAGAAGCTACACTGAAGTACAGGGGAGTATTTTCCTCTCACCCCCTTGAAGCAGCCCTTGAAGTCACAGGGGCTGCTCTCCTGCTCTGCATTATGTCAGATAATTTTATAGCAAGAAAGGGTGGAAATAAATACCATCAAGCTAGCCTTGCCCTTCCTCCCCCATGTTCCACTCAAGAAAATCCCTCAATCCCCACAAAACAAGTCGTAGCTTGTGCCAAACCTAACAGAGTTCATACAGACGTTGTTATCTTTTGAAATGACACCTTCAATTTAATTATCTCCAAGATTAAATCATCTCCAAACTATTAAGCAAAATAACTCCGTGGTGCCAAAACACTGCATCACACCATGATTTCTCCTTTTTTTTCTAACCCCCTCTAAGCCCCCTCTCCCACTAGATGCACAGAATGGCAGAAGCACGCAGATGTGCACTCATGCCTGGCCCCTGCAAAGGCCATCCTGCCTGCACGGCTCGCCAAGTTTCCCATCTGCTTTAATCCCAACCTCAGCTCCACTGGGCTAAGTTCAGAGCAGTTCCAGGGGTTTCAGGGGCAGGAAGGAATCAAATTTAACCTGCTGGACCATACTTGTACAAGTAAAAGAGTACCTGAAAGTGCACCGGCTTCATCTGAGAAAGTGCATGAGGAAAATCAACCACCTCCACGGTATTTTCAGAGTGCTCAGCGTTGACTGCTTTGCCTGCAGTTCCCACAGGCCCATCCCACCCCCTCAGTGCACCCTGCATTTGCCTGTACAGCTCTGTAGGCGGGTGCTTGCTGTGCTTAACTGGGCACACACTTCTTAACCCATTCCCCCAGAGGTGTGGGAAGCCATGTCACCACCAGCACGTGGCACTGACCCGCCTGGGGTCATCATGGGAACAGCACATTCCTAGCACGTGCTGAACTGCAGACACTGGCTCAACAGCCAAAAGAGAAGTATTTCCTTCCCTTTCCCACAGGAATGGATACCTGCCTCAGCAGGGACTGAGCTGAGGGAGCAGCATCGCCACCCCACTGCAAAAGATAAAGATGGTTCTTCGGTCTCACTGCACAGCTTCAAGTCAGGGGAAGTATTTGCCAGGAAGGAATGATTATTCCAGCCAAGCTCGTTAGAACTGCAGTCTCCTTTACCATGTGAAGGTATGTGGAACAACATAATGAAGTCTGAAAGAACAAGGAAATAATTGCAACCTTCTGGCTGCAGGGCCCAGACAGGAGCACACACGGCCTAGGAAGTGGCCATTATAAGCCACTAACCCAGAGTGTGTCTCTAAAGATGATTTTAGAGCAGCTGATGGACCAAGGACTGGATGAGGACCACAAGCCAGTTTTACTTGGACCCAGGAAGGCAAATTTGCTCAGAGGTCAAGTGTTTGGGGCACCCCATTCCCCAGCATGCCGTGCTGGGGGCCAGGCAGGGGCAGGGCAGCAGGGTTCACCAGACTCTCAGCAGTGCTACACAAAGCGGGCTTGCTCTAGGAGAAAAAGGACAGGGGCAGAATTTTACACCATCAAGGCAGCTTCCACTGCTCAAATATTTGTCATTTCTGTTCCAGGGAGAGAAAATGCAAACTGGATTGAGGCACAGAGCTGAGAGGGACCAGCAGCTTCTACAGAGCACTGTTTGTTAACCACGGGAAAGTCACTGGAGGTTTCCTTCAGTGTCCCGACCTGAACAGCACCTAAGTGTGCTGTTAATTCCTCCTCTGGGTACAGGCACACACCATTCCTCCTAAGGAGCTCTTAAATTTTCTGGTGGTAGGACAAAGTGCCATCTGAGCCCTCAACAGCAACTACCTGCCTCAGGTACCAACAAGATAAATGCCAATAGGAAGTGCCAGGAAGAACAAGTTTTTGGAAAGGGCTGGAATCAAGGAAACCATAAAGGACCATACATCAGACAATTAACAGAAAAACTTATCCTTCCTTAAGTTCTTCTCAAGCACCACAATTGACTTGCTGGGCTGTGCTCTGGGAGGTTTATCTGCTCTGATGCAACCAGAAGAGATCTCAATAGCAGTAAAAAGTTCTGAACATCTTCTGAACCACACAGAAATTTCAGCTGTGTTCATGTCCTGTGACAATGAGATCTGGAGACCAGTCATGTGCAAACACACAATTTCACAACTGCCTTAATTTTGTGATATTTTAACTAAAGCAGACAGTGCAGACAGGAAGAGCTTTCAGTTTGAGACTCTATTTTGTGTTTATAGCACAATACAGACCTACAGCTGTTATTCACAACATAAATAACTCCACCTTCTCCACTCCTTCCCATCCTCCAATATTCTTATGCCTTGGCAGGAGAATTAATCACTTGACTGGTGTCTGTGCTGTGTGTTATTTCATATCCTATCTCCCCTTGCACGGGATTGGTGCTGACCTGAGTGGAGAAGAATAGGAGTTTCTTATTTCTACAACAGTTTGCCTTTTAAAAAGTTTGAACATTTGGCTCTCTGGAGACCTGGAAACAAGATCCTGGCACAGGAGACCTGTGTGCTAAGGCATGACACCGTATTGGATTTAGCTGAACTACGGGCCTGTGGATGACAGTGCCTGTAAGTGAGAGGCAGCTGATGCAGGGCAGAGAGGGAGGAAAGGAGAAAAATATGATGTCAAGCCTGAGAACTCACCCATCTGAGTTATCAGGCTGCTCCAAGTCAGCAATTTATTTTATTAACATTATTCCCTCTGGTCTTACGTCTTGGTTACCCCAGCAACCCTTCCCCAAACTCCCTGTGCTATCCCTGTGCTTAAAAGCAGCACATACTAAAGAAAAAGGTCTGACAGAGCAAGAACTTGGGGCTGCAGTTTTCAGGGCCTTTATTCCCTTACAGACCTCCAGCCTCTGAGGCATGAGAAGCCTGACACAGAGACAGAATGGGATCCACAGCAGGGAAACTGGGACAGTGCAAGACAAATTGTCTCCTGTGAGAACCTTTGATGAAAGAAAGAAAACAACAAAACAAACTAACCAACAAAACAAAATTAAAAAAAAAATTTAAAGGACCATATTTTATCTTGCCAAAATATTTTATCTTTAAAAACCTTTCCACAAGTTGACAACAACTGTTGGTCTGACCTAAAACTCAAAGGTTCTGCTCATGGCGATCTTTCTTCTGTGCAGAAGCTGATTTGAAATCCTGTGCTGTCCCTTTGGATCAATCTCTTGCTCCAGTGTCCAACTCCACCACAAAGTGAACACCTGGCACAGGCCAAAGCTGACACTGAGATATTGCAGTGGGGAGGGGATGCAGAGCTGGGATTCCATCGTTCTGGGTGGGATTTTAATTCATGACAAAGACAAGCAAAAGGAACAGACTCCTGCAGAAGCTATCAGGCAAGTGGCCACTGCCAATTCCTCCCCAGATGATCACTCCACAAGCAAATTACCACCAAACTCCCCAGCTTTCAGCAGGACTTGTGTCCCTGCTTCCCTCATCACCTGTGAATGTCATCGGCTTCTCAAACCCCATTAACATCACCAAACAGGGAAAAAGACAGGTGGTTTTCATTCTTTCACCTAGGTCTGTCACAGAGTTTTGATACAATCAGATAAGCAGCAGCTCTCAATTTTCACAGAGAAGGAGACATGTATCTGTCACAGCTACCCCTTAACTGGTTCCTTTCCAAAGTGGAATCCCACTGTAACTATCAGGGTCTTACACAAGCAGTCATGGATAGGCTCTTAAGATGGACTACCACTTCCCTTTCCAACTTTCTAAACAAATCAAGGGTGTAAGAGTTATAGCCTGCCATGCCAGCACCTGGAGTTCTTTATGGTCCTTCAGCTCTCCTCAGACTAAGAATAAATTGCTTTCCTTCCTACTAGTTTTCCAGCTCTTTCTACCCATCAATTGTGCAAAGACCTGTGAGCAGAGCACAACACACTGAAGGTTTTCAGAAAAGTTCAGGATACATTGTTTGGTGTCCAGTTCCAAAATGGCATAAATTATATCCTGGAACACATTATGTCCTGCTATGTTAGACAAGAGGAAATGTGGTATACAATGAAATAAAAGACATCCTGGAATCCATTACATACTCAAAAGACAAAAGAAAGGACATTATAGGATCGATGTGGCTAATAAATGATGTGCTGGCATCTCTTTTCTACCAAGATGTGGATTAACAACAGATGTATTACACTAATGTCTATTTGTACCCTAATCTAAAACAACTGCATTGCTGTTGCAGACAGGAATTTGATAAATGCAGCCCCCATTCCAGCTCCATGAGTGCTGCTGAGTTTTGGGAAAGGTGGGGAGGGAGGTGAGCCACTCCCAGAGTTTTGCTTTTCAGAGTTCAGGCACTTGCTTTCTCACCTCTTGCTGGGTTGTTCCCTGATGATTTCTTGCCTGCACAGCTGGGACCCTGTGGATGCAGGGAAGAAAATGGGCTGCCTTGCACATCCCAGAAGGCTCAGCTCAGTTGCAGGACACTTGGGAAGTAGAGGCTAACTCAGCATGTTGAAGCAGTCAGTCTTGGGAACTCCAGAGGCTAGAGAGTTAAATCCTGGAACCTGGTAATTTCCAAAGTATCACTTTCCTTCTCACAAGCCAGGAGCCCTCCTGCATTCCTCCCAGGGAAGGCAGCTGCAGAAAGCAGGCACAGGAGATACCTTCCTCAGGTAGCTGAGGAATAGGAGAGAAGGTCCTGCTGGATTCACCCTCTGGTTCCTTTCCACAAGGAGCAGCTACAGAGCAGTTAGAGGCAGAGCCTCCCCACCCCAGTGCAGTCAAGAGACAAGGTGGAGACAATCCTTTACCAACCCTCTTGGCACAAGAGTGAAATTCAGTTTAGTACCAGTTGCAGAGAGGCTTCCCCAGGCATTGCTGCTCTCCTATGGCACACACAGACTACAAGTCTGTCCACAATATCCCAGGTTTGGGGTATCTCATGCCAGGGAGATGAGGAAACAATTGCCTCCTGTTCCTTTTCCCACATCCTAAGCTTCCCTAGGGACTGATGTGATTATTCCCCATTAACAGTATAGAAGAAGGGGCCTTGTACTTGTGGAGTACAAGCAGAGGAGTTTGGAATACCTGACCCTGTGGACTCAGCAGAAGTTGTGGATGATGGCACTGGTGGGAGCTGCTGTGAAGCACCAAGGACTGGGCACAGAAGAGCAGCTGGGGCTGGGAATCGGGAGCCCACCTCAGCCCAGCACCCCAAAACTGCTCTCTGCCTGTTCCTGACTCCAGCCGTGCCTTAACCACTGGAAGAGAACAAGAACAATGGGTTTTGGGGGGAAACAAAAGAAACAGAAGCCTGGGAAGAGGATGGATAGGAATGTGAAGCTGGCTAGATGAGAAAGCCTAGGTGAATATATCTGATCCTTCCTCCCCAGCCAGCAGAGGCTTGCTCTGTGAAAAAGATTTTCTCTGAAATAATTTGCATTTGCTTCCAAACTTAGAGCAGATCTGTCACCAGTCACTCAAAGCTCCACTTCAGGAACCAGCTGAGATTATAAAAAAATGTGATAGAGTCTGTCCTCACAATGTTCACAGCCTGGCTTGCTGGTGTGGCCAAGAGCACTACTTGGAAAATGGCAGGATAGACTGAGAGTCCTGCAATGACATGACACAAAATGACAGAGTGGGATGTCAGCCAGAGGTGGACATAGAAATCTGTGAGCAAAGATGCTTCTTTTCAGCACATCCACGGACGCCACACACATTTCTTCTACGTATATTTAGAACTTATATCAAAGAAAATTGTTATTTTGTGTTAAACAACACAACATCTATTCAGAATCGCCATCACAGCAGGTTTCACACTTCACTCCATCCACAGCTTCACTTCCAACAGGCACGTTCTGCTCCCAATGCAGCACTGACACAACTACAATGTATGAAAAGCCAGTCCCACTGTTAACCAAACTTTAACTTCCTACATGTTAAAATTTCTATTAGAATTAAAAACTTCTATTGAAATTAAACAAAACCTCTCCCTGCAGAGTTCCTATTGGTGATATTTAGAGAGATGTTGTTAAGAACTTTAAGAAGCTCTGCTTCATATTAAGAGCTTATCTATCTACACACACTTGCTAAAGGCCATCTCAGAGTAGAAAGCTGCTGAATAGGTGTGTTCCTCTCTGATATCGTATCTCATCCCTTTCCCATAAAAATCCTATAAAATCTGAAGCAAAAGGGAATCTCATATCCAGGCCATGGTCTCTGCCTAAGCAGCTCTGGTTCACATTTTCATTTCTTGCATTTCTCTGGATGTATGTCAATGCCCTTAAGGTGCTGAAAAAGCTAAGTTACTCCACATGGAGTACAAGTGGGAAAATTCTCCAACTTCCACATAGTTCAATATTCCAGTACAGTCTGAAGTTTTGCTTCCTGCAACACTTCAACACTTTGGAGCAAGTTAATTTTTCCTGGGACAATAGGATTTGCAAACTTCCAGATGACATTTGTTTGAAAGATGGCTCACACGGACCCTGGCAGAGTTAGGTGGTGATCATTGCACAGGAGAAACACACACAGTGGTGCACTGGAGAATTCCCCGTGTTGGCACAAAGGCAGGACATGGCCAAGCCTCCTTACAACTGAGGGAACACAGTGACCAGGGGCTCAAAACCAGACACACACACGCCCCCCGCGGCAAGATGGCCTCTTAGTGACAATTTCTGTGCTAATTAGGGCTTCTGTTTTGTGGGTATTTGAAGTAGAGGCTCCAGGAACAGCAGAAGCTGGCATTCACAGCACACACTCAGCAGCAGGACCAGAATCCTTTATCCAAAGAAACAGTTCCTCCACTGCAGAGTACTTCCTAAACACCCTAAAACAGAAGAGGGTGCCAAGACAACTCTTCCATGAAATACCAACTGTTTCTCCACGAATTTCAGCTCCCGTGGACCATCACCTGTCACTCCCTGTCCCTCTGTGCCCAGGGAGGGGACAGGGGCCAGCTGAGCCTGTCCTTGGACTTGGCCAGGAGAGGGACACCTCAATATTCCGGAAAAGGAAGCCAGCCAGCTCCATCTGGGCAAACAAGAGCCTTGGAAAGACAGGATGAAAGGGGAGGTGAGGGAGAGGTAAAGATGGAAGAATAGTGAAGGACAACACATGGAGGAACCTACAGCATCCTGCCCCAGGCTACGCAATTCCTGGCTGCAGCCCTGTCCCTGAGCACCAAACACTTCAGATGAGTTAAGAGCCTGGCCTGGGTGCTGCTGTGGAGCTGGATCTCTGCTGCTTTCCATCTGTTTGTACTTGAGCTGATCAAGAGTCTCATGAAAGAAAAAGAACCTCTTAAAAGCCATGAATAGGGAAAACTGGGACAACTGCAAGTGGATATCCTAGGAGCAGAAGTGAGGACAAACTTTGGCTGACAGCACTTAGAGCTGTAATAACACTCTCCTCCTATGTTTAATAGCCATTAAAGAAAAAAAAAAAGACATCCATGTACAAAAACAATCACTCAATCAAAAGCTGAAAAGGGGCCCTAAGGCCACCTCAGCTTGTGCAAGGCATTGGAAGGGTGCAGTGGGAGTTTTAATTTCTTCAGTGCTCTTAAAACAATAAAGTATTCCAGTGGCAGTATCTACTCTGTGGCCTTGCTTCAACAATAACTTTATTTGTGGATCTCTGAACATGTTATGGCAATCTGTGGTGCCTTCATCAATACCTCAAGGTCTGTGCCCCCTGCACAGAGCATCAATCCCTCAGAGGACACTGGGCACCTGGCAGGATGCACAACGTTCACCTTCCACACACTGCCCTGCAGACAGCAGCAAAGCAGGGGGCAAACACGGAGAAACAACACAGCAAAAAGGTCGCTCCTGGCTGGCAGGGGACAAAGAGGCCAGGAGAAACAATGGATACAAATGCATCCAAATGAAAAGAGGTCTTGCCGTGATCCTGAAAAGCAGGACAGCAAAAAGGACCTGGGGACTTCCTTTGCACAAACACTTGGTCAGGACTAGAAAGTCACAGTAGAACAGATGTGACATCTATATGGCACAGGGAAAGTTGACCTGATTGCTGTTCTACCCAAAAAAAATGGGTGTTGAGAGTGAACCAAGGCTTAGGGCTTCTCTCTCTAAGTTCATGGATACCAAAGAAAAGTCTTCCACACCAGTTGCCAGTGTAGACACTTAAGTTCATGAGACTGCAGAAACACGTGCCCCTTTGGAACTGAGAACATTGCTGCGTATGCTGAAAATAGAGTGAAACTGTTCTTCAGTGTATTCCAAAACTGTCCCCATGGCAACAAGAGCAGAACGACTTCTCTAGAATCAATTGCCATCTCTGCTTGCCGAGCATTAATAGTTGTCTCCAGAGATCTGTAGCACAGACAGCTTCCAGGAAACAAGCTGATGTGATTATGGGTTAAAAAAGACCATGACAGGCCCAGGTGTGACAAGAGTTAGATCCTTGCTCTAAAGGGGACACACAGATGGCAGACCAAGTGTCTGAGGACAGCAAGGTGCTCCTCAGGTAAGAAGAGGTATCATATTTAGACCTGGTAGCAAAATCCACAATAGGCTTCTACACAGAGAAATTCTAGATGGCAGTTTGCTCTAATGGAGATGACTGAGAAAAAGCTTACTAAGAGAACTTGAGACCAAACACCAGTAAGAATGGAAGAACTTTCTTGCCAAATTCCTCCACTTAAGGACTGTGTAATTAGGTCAGGAAAAGCACAACAGAATACACTATGGAAAATAGCCCTGCACTGGCTTGCTAACCCAACAGGCCTCCTCCACCTCCAAAGTCTGCATTTCATTGCAGCTACCTGCAGGTATAGATTACACCAGGTGCTAAGCCAGCCATTCCGACCTCATGGTGAAATTCAGCCCAGGCCAAGTGTGGGGAGCTGTATTTTGACACAAGTCGGAGTAGCCAGGCCCTGTCGGCAGGAGAGCCCTCCCCGTGCAGCAGTGCAGCTCTGCCCAAGTCCCTGCTGGTGGGCAGGACACTGATCTGCACGTGCTGCTCACTGATCTGCACGTGCTGCTCCCCAGCACCCTCGACAGCCACCCCTTCTCTGAGCCTGCAGGGCTGGAGCCCCCAGGTGTGAGGCTGCCCATCAGCTGTGCCCATCCTCCCTGAGGGCTGCAGCAGCCACTCCAGACAGAAATCCAGCTCACACAACCACACGTGAGCCTGCTGAAAATGGGGTCCAGCTTCTCCTGAAATGTAAGGTCCACACAGCCTCACTGGGATGTTGCTGCAACTCCAGATTCTGAGTATTTGGAAAATCAGGCACCTGGGCACCACAGCGGAGTTCTCTTTCCCCTACCACTCCATAAAACAAAGCTACCCAAAATAGCAAGCCAAATTTTGGAAAGGTTGCTGTACATCACCCCATGTGTGACCTTGCCTGAGTCATGACTGGACCCAAGAGTCTTCTTCTCTAGCTCTGGACTCTGAGTAGATGGCTACACTGCTTCCCTTGAGACCCAGTGAGGCAGAAATAGGAAATGAAATGGAGAACAGGGAGGAAATTCCATCTCCCAACACAAAAAAATTAAGAGGCAGTCACAGAATTCTCCTGGTAAGAGGTAAAGAAATACGTATGCTAGAGTGAAGGCTAGAGACACAGAAATATCTTGTTAAATTTTTACAGTTTAACCACTGAACAAGCTACTTTCTCTCCATAATTTATACCTGAATTGTGTGTCTAGACATGACATCATTTTAAGGTATGCCTTGTGTTCTGTGGTAAGTTTACAATAACCAGAACTTATAATTGCTGTGGTTCAGGTCAGCAAAGGCGGAAAAAATATTCAAAGCCCCTTCTAAGCAGCTGTTCTTGGTAATCACTTTAGTCTGTTGTTTTCTGTCAAGGAGACAAGGCCTAGCAAATGCTAAAAGCCAACCCTGAACCAACTCCCCTTCCTACAAGTGACAAATACCACAGATAATCTTCCATCCTCAGTCAGCTTTATTTGGTATGGTTCATATTAAAGAGTGAGGGACAGCCAGATAAGCAAGGGCAATAAAAACATCTACTGTGCCTATGGAGATTGATGGCTACAGGCACGCAGATCCTGCTGTATGCCCATTATCCAAATATCCTGTGGGGCTCAGGTGGGATCACAACAAATCCCAGCGTATTCTCACTGTTGAGGCAGAAATCCCAAGGCTATGAAATCTGGAACCCCAGTGTAGTTAACATGCACCAGCCACTCTTACTGGAGGAATGAACCCTGCTGTGGTAAGGGCTGCTGGCCAAGTGACTTCAATCACATGAGGAGCTGCAACCACTGCCCTGGAGAACACGGCCTGAGGCATCCTATTGCATCAATGAAGTGGAATTTACTCATTGGAGTGAGGGAGAAGGCTGTGCAATCTGAACACTGAAAGCTGTTTGGGGAGGTTGGGGTTGGTTTGTTAGCATGGGCAGGCTGGATACCCCAGGAGCAGAGCACACAGGAAGATGCTTCAGGGCACATCAAAACTGTCTTTATGGCAGCAAACACAGAGAAGCTCCCATGCTGTCAGATCTAAAGCAACTCCAAGATCCCACAGAGAAACCTGGATCTACAGGTGCATCGCATGGAACTTGGCCCACACCATGCATCTCAAAAGGCACAGGTATATCTAACACAGGGAAATGGTTTTCCAGAATAAATAGTCCCAGTTGGAAGGCACCTACAACAATCACCAGTCCAAGTGCCAGCTGGTTTTTTTGACAGGAACGTTAATGTTGTTGAGAAGGAAATACACATGAAGGTTACACACACACTGTGCTCCTTTCCCGTTATCTCAATGGGCAAATGACAGCCAAAATAAGGTCAAAGACAACAGGCAGAAGGCCTAAGCAGTAGTTACTGACAGTGAAGTAAGCAAAGTCCTAAGTCAGAAGGTAACATCACAACTAATGCTGACATCTAGAAGGCATGGAAGACTCTCCAAAATCCAGCTTTCTGCAACAGCCTGGAAAGACCCAAAAGACAGAGGATAGGACAACCACTGTCCCTTTTTGTCCATGTCCCACAAGTGATCCAATCCAGACCACATCAGTGCTCACAGTTACAAGAATGTGAGTGGGTAGAATCAACATACTGATGTGTTTTGAAATTAAATTACCTTCCCTTTCCATACAGGTTCCACAGAGTTTTGTTGTATAAGCATCTGTGGTCCAACTCTCCTCTGTCGTCTGCAGTAGTCAGAAAAATCTTGATGATTACTTCTTAGCTCTTCCAACACCCTCTCAGAAATGGGGAGCCAATTTAGCTAACAGCAAATGGGAGAGAGCCCATGCTACTGCACTAGCAGAGGCTGATTATTGCACCCAAACTGAAGTTAGCTTCTATTCAGCTGGTTAATGCAGACCCAGAGCTAGCTCAGCCCTGCCTGCTCCAATCCACATGGATGGGACACCAAGCTGCACAGGGATCTGTGCCAGAACAAGGGATTTAACACACATTTCAAATCAGCTGCACACCTGGACCAGCAAATCTGGCACACTGTTGTAGTGCAGGGCTTGTGCAGAGCCTCAGGATGATTCCCAGGCAGCTGCTCAGTGTCACAATGTTCAGGGCCTTGGGGAGAGCTGGGGAGCAAAGGAAGACCATGACAGATGCTGGCAAGGACTGCCCTGAATGGCTGGTGCTCAGGAGCAGTGGTGAAAAGGAGATGGAAGTGCCCACTGCTTTTCAGTGCCAAATCAAAAAGCAGCCCTGAGAACACCATTACTCAGTGGATCCCCCGGGAGCAAGCACATTCCTGCCCAAATGGTGCAGCTGACCCATTACATCCTCTGTCCCAGCCTGGGTGTACATTGGGGCCTACAGATGGCTCATAATGAAAGTCTGAAGTCATCAGGGCTGTTCTGGCTTTGGTTCTTGTTAAGGATGTTGAACATCAGCCCAGGTTTGGTCAAAAGGTTACACAGGTTTTCAAATTGTTCCAGCTTGCAGTGACCAAGGGTTGTTTTAGGGTTTGCTGTCAAAGCATATGCACATTTACAGTTCTACAAGCAGCCATAAAAAGCCAGGTGAAGATCAGAGTTTCTGCTGATTTGAGATATAAATAAGGTACAAAATTATGTGAATAGGAAAAAGGATACTCATTTACTCTGGGATCATCACAATTTCAAGGAGAAAGGACTGATAAATAATCGGCTTTCAATGTACTTCAGGAAAACCATCCTTTCCTACTCCTGACCACTTCAAATGACTTTGAGGCATCAGATTTACTTTTGCTGTCTCTTCTGCATCAATCAGCAAAGACCAAAGTTTAACAGCTGAACCTGTAGCAGAACATGGATTCCAGGGTGAAGATTTATATTCCAGTGTGTACAGCATTCACATTTGTTCAGGTACAGGAGACCAGTCCTGACTGTCAAAGGACAGCCACTGCAGAAAAAAAAGTGCCCACTAGGCACTAACAGAGCCATGCAAATGCTCATTCACATTCCCCATGAAATGTGTGAGGGATCTGGTTACACTGGTCTGTAAGGAGCTTACAGTTTTATGGTTGGTATCCCAACTACCACCGCTAATAGACATTCTGCTTCCCTAAGACAAGGGCAGGGCAAGAATGATCCCTTTTTGTACAGGCACATCACACTGTAGATGGAGGAGTTCACTGCAAGGAGAATGGACTGTTTTCCTGGGTAGCTGATAAAGAGCTGTCGCCTTGCTGTGAGTGCTAATATTAAAACAAAAGCAAGAATCTTCAAGTTCACGTTAAACATAAACTAATACTCATCCTCTGCATCCCACCCAGACAGACCAGGTGCAATAGAAATAGCTGCTTATTTATGTTCCCACAAGGACCGGCGAGTGCACAGCTCAAGGACAGTGTTCAAGGCATCTCTGGCAGATCACACTGAGAGATGTGTTTAGCAGATCACATAACTGGAGAATGCTTGAAAAGAAACTCTTTGCTTAATCACTTGAGGCTAAGTTAGAAAAGATCAAACAAGCCAAGTTTAGGAGTAGCTTGTTCCCCTCCTTGAATGGGCTATAACTTTTTACAGTGCAGAGCCCTGCAGCAACACAGCAGAGCCATCCCTACGCAAGTACTCTGAGCCATATGGGTTTAACAACTCTCCACACCAGTAAAGAGAAAACCAGAACCTTTGTTACTTAGCACAGGCCTCTGCCATTGAGGCTAAAACACTGGCTGACAACAGCAACAGGTTTGTATCTCCACCCAAATTGGCCGCTGAAGAACTAATTAACCAGGATACTTCACAGTTTCTGTCGGTGTCTCAGGGGTACTGCAGCACTTTGTGCAGCTCACACTGCAGGAAACTCTCTTTCCATGAGAGCAGGACCTGACACCTTCAACAGAAAGCTCTAGTGCTTGATCTGGGGAGACACCTTTGACAGTCACTGGCAGCAGGACACAGTCTAATTAAAGCCCATCTGCCACAGATGTCCCTCAAGGTTTTTAGAATGAAGGACCACCTAGCAATGAACACAGACCCTGCACTTCACACAGTGGATAGACGCCAAAACTTCTTTAGCATTACTGCTACAAAAGCCATTATGTGCACACAAATGAAACATCAAACTCTGAATCCTGACTGGGTCTGGCTTCTTTTCTTTTAGGCTTGAGTGTATTTCATTTACAGGAAAAGAAGAAAAAAATGCAGGAGTTTTTTCATCTCTTATCTCCACAACCAGGTAAAGGCTAGGACATCATCTGGCCCCAGATTTCTTTAATGCTTCTGACTTTGTTAGATTGCTGCCCAAATTAATTTAAACCACTGCCTGAGGCAATCTTGCACCCCTCTCTGTTACTTTAATGCCCTTCTCTTGGACCTGCCTGCGGTGGAGGCACCAGCCATACCTGGCACTGCATGGCTTAAGGAACAGCAATAAAACCCCAAGCATTATTAGCCTTTGAGTCCTCGTTTGATGGGATTAGCAACCAGAAAACCACAAACGCTGCAAGAATTCTCCTGTCAAGAACGAACACGTGAGATGTGGTTGCATCTGTAGCATGACCCTGCTGTCGCCTCTCTTTTATGCTGCACCCATTGCTGTGCATCTGGAAACATCTGTGCCTTCCCAGTGACTGATTACCCAGAGACACGCAACAGCAGAGCTCGCTATCTGTGCAAGGCTGGGGACTGAACCCGGAGTTTATTACAGAAGAGAGCTGGAGGGAGCTGCTTGCCAGAGATCCAAACTCTAGCCAACAAGTCCCTCCAGGCTCACTTGGAAAGGTCTTGTAACCTCATTGCCGTATGCCTGCTGGGCTCAAAATGAAATGCAAACTTGCATGTAACTTGTGGATTTGGATGCACTATGCAAGGAGAGACAAATCAGGAGCCCAAGCAAGAAGCATATGTTATGAGTCCAGAATAAAGTTTATCAGTCCTTAATGAACTTCACGATAGGGGATTTTCACAGAGCTATTCCTCAGTGTCTTTCTTGCTTTGGTGGCTGAGGGACCTGGTACAACCTGGTTAAATGGTGATGTTTCACTTGCTTACATATTTTGATGAAGTCTTTTATTAAATGTTGTTCAAAATCTGATGGCACATAAAAGCAAGGCTCATTTCTCCAGTAAGTATTTCCCAGCCTTCATTTACTTAGGAATGGTAAAGTTGCTGAAGAACCATCCAACAAGATTTCTTGACACTGCAGTAACAATCAGGATATCTTGCAGTGCTACACTTGTAGGAAACATTTAATCAGTTCCTTGACTTTCTGTAGTCACATGCATGTCATCATTAGAATGGGTCTATATCTACTTCTTGTCCTGTTTCTGGAAACCATGAGTTAGCCATAAATGACCACCAGTCATGGTATATTTAGAACAGCTTGTTTGTGCTGATGGTATTTTCAACTGTGTATAACACACAGCTACTGACTCCTCTGAAGTTAACCAGTCTAATTATTTAACTGTACAACAAAATCAAACGTCATCTGCCATGAAAGGCACATTCCTTTCTGAGCCAAACACTTTCCATCACAGATGCAACACATCCCTTTACAGTATTTAAGCTCCTGGGGCTCAGATGGGCAACACAATTAGGACTGGTTTTCACATGAGTTTAGCAGTTAAAAGGCTGAAGTTCCAATAAATGCTGAAACTTGACCTCTCTGAGAACCACCAACACAAACACATGCAGGTGCCATAGTCCATGGAGGTCTCACTTGTCATGCATCAGGTAGTGCCAGGGATTATTTAGTAGTAAATGTTACACCTGGTCAGAGTATTTGTAGCACCAAACTCCAGCATGGCATTTCTTCTCCTGAGTTTAGAGCTTCATTCTGGCATCTTCCACAAACTCCATTCCCACCCCTGAGATCCTGCTACCTTCAGAATCTCTTATTTAAATCTGTGCATTTAATTATTCCTGCCTCTGTGGCTGTCCTTGATCGAATCTCACTTCATGGATTCTTGCCCAACTCTACCATTTAATCAAGATTTAACTGCTTTTTAATCCTAGTCTACCACACATTCCCAGTACTGCTCAGCCTCCAACACACGCAGATCTGATTAGGGAGGGCTCTCCATTCCTTAGACTAACTTGGAAATGGAATAACAAGCCATGCTGGGCTGAGCACAGTCCCTGGTTCAACTCCATTTGCCACCTTTGCCCAAAAAGGCACAGTCTGAGCCCTCACTAATGACAGCACAGAGTTTCTTTTGAATGAACTGTGTGTTTTGCAGTTGCACATTTCTGCAGCTTCCCAAATGGAGCTGTACTAACTTTGCTGCCTTTATCCTTCTCACAGGCTCACATAGAGAAGGCAACATTGCAATGCATGGAACATGCTTTTGCCTAGCACTTCATGTTAAATTGAAATTAAACTGCACCAGAAATTATTATTTGGAGGAACACTTTTGGTTCCCCATTTAATAACAAGGAATGGAGTAAGAATTAAGTCTAGGATTCAGCAACATGGGAGTTCAATGCTTACCTCTTGCTTTCACCTTGAAATCTACAAAACATGAAACCAACCTCAAACTTCTCTGGAAAATCCACCTTTGTTCCTACCCCTTGGCTTGCAATCCCAATTCTACCTGGATTCCAGTTCCTTGCAATCCCAGTTCCACATGGCAAAGCATCCCAGGGTAGTTGTAATGGGGATTTAGGTACCTAGTAAATATCTTCTTCCTGAAGAAAGCTTGTGTGGATGAGGCTTACCCTGCTCACATCCTGCCCTGGCATAAACCCTCCTTGTGTTGATGTTTTTGAGCAGCCTACAACTAGAATTAGCAACCACAAGTGTCACTGTACCAATAGCATTAACTTGTTTAATGAAAAAATCCAACATAAAAAAAAGGGGGGGAAAGGCAAGAGTCCCAAAGGTATTAACAAGAATGTGTCCATCTGCTTCACCCCCAAATCTTGGCTCCAGTTCAGCTTGCTACCAACTGTGCCACCCCATGTGTTCTGTGGCCTCCTTCAACCTCTCCCCTTCGTCTCACACCTCCTCAGACGCATCTTGCCACTCACATATGCAAACAGCTTGCACTGTCAACAGCTTGGCTCAAACTTAGTAAAAAACTCTTTGCAGGAGTACCTTGGCCTGTCCATCTGCACTCTGTGGAAAGCTGGTAATAAAGTCTCCCATCTTCAGGATCTTCCTTTATTCTCATGCCTTTACATCTCAGGAGTACAAGAGATTTCTCCATCACTCACACAAAGTGACAACTCATTATTAGACCAGTTCTGCACATGTCTCTTAGACCTTGTGTGGTGTAAAGTATGTTCTTGTCTCTCCCTCAATATTTGACAAGACAGAAATAAGAGATGGCAGCAGGATCCTGAACACAGAGTCACGCCTGAAGGGTGTGAAGGTCCTGAAAACCTGGAACTTTGTCCCTCATCTTTCCCTTATCCTCACCAACATTCACATCTGCACAAGTCTCCACTGCTTCTAGAGTCAGATACCAAAGATAACTAAAAGTAAATCAATTACTGCACTAAAAAGAAATGGCACTCTGCAAATCAGGCCACTCAAGTATTCTCCTGCAAGAAATTCAGTAAGTTCTTCCTCAAGGAACCATCCCATTCAGCACTGTTTGACAGCAACATTAAATCCACACATTTCATAACTAAGCCCTTGAAAAGCGATGGGGAGGGAGCTGTAATTTTGTAAGTGCTCAAAAATTAAACACAAACCAGCTGGTTAAGTGGGTAATAGCCTTGCAAAGTCAGTGAAGGAAAGATCCTCCGCACTGTCACCCCTTCCAACTGTGGGCATTTCATATCAAAGGCCTAAGCCTCATTTCCTATTCCTGATTAAAAAAACAAGTCAGTGCAGCAGCAAGGAAACTTGGAAACAGCATCAGCAGGTGAGTTTAATTCTTCTTTCAGTGTTATCTGTAATTCACTTGAAAGGCATCAAACTGATCAGTGGTCACCAATTAGAAACTATTCCTCTCATTCAGCTCTTCCCTATGCAAATGATAGTGTACACTGCAAAAAGTACTAACTTCTGGAATAAACACAGCTCCACCCTTTCCCCACCACCTCCAAGGGAATGTCTGTGGAAAAGAGAGATAGGGGTGCAGTCTTTCAGGAGAATGTTTTTTCCTGATTTTGATACTAACTACATTTGCAGGATTCACAGCATAACATGTCACATCTCCCTTCTTCCAGAGGACACTGCACTGTCAGCAACTCCCAAAGGCTCTAACAATGTGAGACTCACATATGGGGAAAAAAACCCCCTCCTTTCTAACAGCCTCAAGCAAATAAAATTTCATCATTGTGGGAATGAATGGGAAACAAGTGATAATTTGGGGGAAAACAGGAGCCCTGAAGGAACAGCTAAATGAGAAAGTAGCACATTAAAAGCTCAGGGTTGAAGGAGACAGTAAGGATTATGAAAGGAAACGTCAAGAAGTTGGATGGGCTCTTCAGAATCCACACCTCCCAAGTTCTATTCTAAAGTAATTCAGGAGTGCACTTGGGTGCAAAACTTTAAATATCTAACTAATCAACCACTAGAGATGTCTCTGAGCCTAGTCTAAAAGATGCAGAGAATGGTTTGGGTAGGAAGGGACCTTAAAGATCATCTTGTTCTACCCCTGCCATGGGCAGGGACACTCTCCACCAGCCCAGGTTACTCCAAGGCCTGTCCAGCCTTACCCAGGGGAAGATTATGCTCACTCCTGGTTAGAAATAAAGCAAATTCATAGGAAAGTCATCCACTATAAACAGGTGGGTCCTTCACTAGTGAATTAAGAAATACACAGCAGAAAGCATCTAATGTGTTTGGGAAAGCAAACCAACAGCTTATCAAAATACAGAAGATTCTCTACATACCACAGTAATTTGATGGGAGTTAAAAAATTTGGGACAATGTATATGGTACAGAATACAGCTTTCCCACTTATGTTAACATCTGCAGATATTTAGCACTTCAGATATTTTGACATTAGGTGCTCAATAAAATTCTCCCTGTTCAGATTAGAAATGTCCAAAAAAATGAAACTACTCAGATGCTGGAATGCAGTGTCAAAATATTTGGAAATCTAACAGGGAATTTTTTTTCTTTTTTTTTTTCCATGTATTGAAAGAGAAGATGAACATTTAGAAATTGTTCAAGTAGTCACAGAGTGCTGATGCCAGAAAGTGCTCTCAGCAGGCTGTGGATACTTCCAACAGTGACCACAGGCTTCAGGAACTCCTCAGAAAATTGAATCGATTTGATCAAGGGTGACACATGTGATGCCTGAAGCCAGAGATTGCTGAATGGTCAGCACGATGATGGGAGCAGACAGCAAGTGGGTGACATGGTAGGGTGGTTTGGGCAACTTCTGGTGGATCTGATATTGAAGAGGCCACCAGAAACACAAGCAGGAGGTGGAACATGGGAGCAGCAGGAGGTGCATGCTATGGAAGAAAATATTTGGCTAGGTACTGTCCAACACCTGTGTACTGCATCACAAACATCAGTACTCAGGAAGTACTCAGCACTTCCACAAATCAGCAATTCCATCACGGCTCATTCACATGTTTTGATACTTTTTCATAAAATATTTTTTAAGGTAGATTTACAGAGATAGTTACCACATTTTACCACCTACTTAGAAACTGGAAAACTATTAGTAAATTCACATTGCACTTAATAGTCTACAACATGTATTCACATAATTCACTTATTGTATCTAACAAACAACCTTTGGCATGGGAAGGTATTTTTGGAAGCAAATTTGTTCTGTGGAACCAAACATTGTGCTTGGTTTCAAAGGTCTCAAATGAGAGCTAAGCACATTTCCCTAAAGGAATTACTGATCCAGTCTCTAGTAGAGAGCTACATCCCTGTTAGATCCAAACTTGAAGGGAAGGAACCTCAGTGTGCCATGTTTGCAGCACAGAACTGCCCAGCCAGTGAGAGCGCACTGAGAAGAGCATCCTGGGGAGACTTTCACTGTTCACATGGAAGCTTTTGTTTTATGGCAGGAGTTGGGCTCAGCTGAAGTGGGAAAGCATCACCAAACCAGGATTCAGCAGAAACAGTCTGTGCAGTGGCTCTGACTCCAACTGTTTTCCCTTATACTTTCTCAGTTTCCAAGAGAAGATGAAAAAGCTCAGTGCCAGCAGAAAACTCTACTGAAGAAGGAACTGAGGGACTTGAGAAAAGGAGAACACACAAGCTCAGCTCCTGGAGAGAACTGCTGTGATACTACAGGAAATGTTACTCCATAATCTCTGTGTTGCATTTTCATGTACACGGACAGTTCTGTGTTCTAATGGTTCACAGGGAAGAAGAACAAGGCTTGGAGAAGTGAGGTCCCATCAACACCACTTGGAATTCCCTTCAGAGCACTTCAGTGGGCTTTCAAACTTTCAAGTCTTTTGTTTTGATGTCCTTTCTCACAGTCTCATCAAATTTGATCTCGTAATTGCATTTGCTCATTTAAGATTTTCCTGGAAGTGTTGTTCTGCATCTCTCCTCCTGGGACCAAGAAACTTTGTAAACCAGCAGTAAAAATGAAAAGGGTTTTTGCACTCTATCATACAAAGAGGAAAGTCCTCATTTGCTTCTGCTGGTTTGAAAACTGTAAACACATGGGAGTCTAAGAGGTTTGAAAAATATCAGGATGACAAGAGAGATGCAAAAAATAGTTATTAAAAGTAGATAATAATGTTCCAAGAACTGAAATGAGGAGGGGGAGACATAAAAAAAAAAAAAAAAAAAAAAGGAAGTTCTCCAATTATGCCATTACTTGAACAAGGTTGCTCAAATTTCCTATCTTACTTGCATTCTTAGGAAAGAAAAAAATAAAAAAGTAAGCTTGAAATCACAATAGCATCACTTTAGAGGTGCTGAAGTTACTCTGGGAGCTGTTTCTTGCCCAAACAGCTAAGCTGTCTACCATCAATCTGCTTCTGGGGTAAATAGGATACTGGCTACTGTCCCAAACTCAAGCAGTACAAACAAACAAGGAAGAAAGCTATGCTATATTTGTAAAGTAAAATAAGACCTCGCCCGGCTGGAGAGCCCCAGGGCAGAGCTGAACCCCTGAACTTGATGGGGACACCTCTCCCAAGAGGTTGCACTTGCCTTTGAACTTTCAGCCATACAGAAAAAAGGCTGAGTCGAAATGTCAGCATCATCTTGGATTCAAATCAATCAGCTTGATGCATGATTGCAACAGCTAAACCACTTCACCCCTGCACTGCCCTCATCCATATGTTCTTTATATCAGCAGTCAGCAGACTGGGTGGCTCAGTGCATTCATTTCCTGTCCTGGGCTTGGGCTCCACTTTAAACAAAACAAAAACCCCCTGAAACTGAAAAATAAAAGTTAGCATCTAGTGACAGTTATATTCACCAGACTTGTTTGCATCAAGTCTCTTTCTCCATCCAAGGAAGCTGCGAGAAACCCTTTGGGAAGGCCTGGTACGACTGGTGATTTTTGACTATCAACTCAATGAGCAGGTCACAGTTCTACAAAACCAGTAAAGGAACTGGAGATCTTTCAAATAATGACATACCTTGGACTGAGTAGAAAGCAAGGAAAGGAAGGGGAGAAAGGCCCAGGCAGTGTCAGCTTGGAAAAGGAAACAGGTTAATTTACCTCAGTAAATTAATGGCCCACTGAGGGCAAAATCTCCATCTACTTCTAGAGCTGGGCTTCCTCCAGACAATGCTGCTCCTCATAAGCTTCACTGCAGGAGTTAGCTTCCCAGGATAATTTAAATCTCAAAATGTGTAGCTTTCAGCATTAATGTAGGTCCCTGTCAGCTGGTGCCAGTTAAGTGGTTACTGTCTCAAGCTAACTAATCAGCTGAGGATGGAGACACTTTCAGGATTGAATGGCATTTAACAGCTTGCCCTAGCACAGGGGAGTTTCCCCACTGAAGGTGTGTTACAGCAAGCCAGTCTCATCAGGAGTCAGTCATGCTTTGGGGCTAGACACCCACACTGACCTGCTGCTTCTGCAAAAGAAAAGCTGACCTGCCACATGGGAGATCAGAACAAGTTATGATGTCAGAAATAGCTGCAGCCTCTGAATGCTTTCAAATTCTTTGACTTCTTTCCTTGATTCACCCTCTCCACGTTCTGTCTTCCCTCATGAAATGCTAAAATAAATAAATTTTAAAAGGGCAAGGAAGGTTTGATATAAGGACAGCTAAATAATAATAATCTATCCTCCAGATATGCTACAGTGGTTCCCCCAAAGACTCTGTTCCAGAGCAGCACAAAAAAGGAGCAAATATTAACTCTGCTCACTGGGGGTTAAAGAAGGAATCAATAGATCTTATAGACAGATTTATAGCATCAGGATGCAAAGACCACCATCAGCCATGCCCATGCACACACAGCTCCCAGAACTGTGTGCTTATTCAGTCCATTATCTCCTGCCTTAATCCATCCTGCTGAGGGAAACACAACCTTACTATTCGCAGACCCATTGGGAAAGGAAGGGTTTCCCTTCAGTCCCTGGAACCAGGAGATGCTGCAGAGGAAGCTCAGAGCCACTGCAGCCACCATTCCTTTGGCACATGGAGAATAACAGTGGCTGTCAGGGAACAGGAGGATTTGCAACACAGCAAGAGGCAAGTTAAAAACCGTGCAGGTCCAGGCTGCCTCCAGTCATACCTAGCTCACATCAACTTCCAAAGCACCAGCTGCATATACAAGTGAAATGAAATATTGAGGAGAAATCTAACTACCAAAGAAAGATGAAAGCATTTTGAGGTTCTCCCCTACTAATTCACTGTGGCTTCATCACTGTGCTGTTTTTGTTTTGCTTCAGTTTAGTTTCCTGTTTCCTTTTGTCTGCTGTTTCCAGGAAGATCTCACACAGATAAGCATCGCACCCTCTCAGATGAACCAAGCTTTGCAGGAGGGGAGAGCACAGAAAGGAAGAGTTCAAAAGGCCTTATATTGGGTTGCCAAAAACCCTAAACCAGCCTCTTTTTAGCCTTTTTTACTTTCATTTCCAAGTGACACTAACATTAAGAATTAACATAAGGAATAAATAAATATTTCCATTTTAAAATTGACAGCTTGAATGAAGGGCCATGCAGACCACTAGCACCAGTAATTACACTATAAGCTAAGTGGCACAACCCTGCTGCACTAGAAAGGGGTCTTTTTTTTATTTTCCTCTTTCATTCAAGGATGTGGGACTGTCGGTAGCACCAGATGTTTTAGGGAGAGGAAAAAAAAGGTAAAAAGAATCTCACACATGAAAGTAAGGGCTTACTACTGGCTTTCTGCTCGCACTCCACAGACCATATCCAAGCCCAAAAGAACAGTTCCACCTTGAAAAGTAACTGTATAAAATTGTCACCTCGTTCCACAGATGTGCTCCTGCGAGATCGCTGCCGGCTTTCTCAAAGAAGCTTATGTTGGCTTTTTATTTCCACTGAACTCTGCTGAGGCAGCTCTGGCACTGCGGGAGGGAGCTGGAATCTCTCCTTTGCACCAGCAGCACCACTGAGCTGCAATAACTCACACCTGTCCAAACCTACAGGCACGAAGAGGCTGCGCACAGGGGCTCCTGAGGTCAGCAGGCACATCCTCACCCAGCTGCTCTGGAAGTGACAGCTCTGCCACCATCCTCAGCTCCCCCTTCCCTGCAGGGACAGGTACAAACTCGAGCTGCACACAGCAGCTTCTCTCTCAGCCTCACTTCTTTTAGCATTACGTTAAAATGTAAAGCTCCCTCCTGCAGACTGCAGCTTAGGGTAGCTCTGCCACTTTGTAAGACTTTTCTGGAGCTTCTGGGAAGCTGTTGTTTCCTCAGCAGCCTGGAGCCAGCTGCTGTCTGCAGCCATCACTCTTTGGGACTGTAACGAGACAGCTTCCCAGTCAGAGATTTGCCTGAATTGTGCGATTGGTATTAAGATATCACAGCACAAAGAAGACAGGTACAAACAGCAGACTCGGAGATGTTGGGGACCCCCAATGACCCTTCAGCAGCCAGAGACAGGTGGTATTGATCTGATGCAAACGAATAGAAGAAAACTCCAGGCTTAGTTTCTCCCATTAATAAGCTGTGAACTCTCATGTCAGGTTCAGCAAATGCCTTAGTGCCTAAACCTGAAAGTTGGTGGAGAAGCAGGAATTGTTTCAAACCCCCAGAAGTAACAGTTAAAGTAAAAAATGTTAGGAAGTAAAATGTAAAACATGCCCTATTGTGATAAAAAATGGAAAATACTTTTTCCTCTGGAAAGAGCCCTGTGTTTTCCTCTGTGTGATGCCAAATCCAGAACTGTGTTTTCACATGCATTGTGCAACATGAATGTTGCACCAATAAGTCAAGGAGCAGGTAGAAAGGGGAACCAAAGGTATTGGTTCAAAGCTCTCTGGGAACACCCATTATTTATGTCCACACCTTACAGGCATAAAACCTTCAGAAGCAGCCATCCAGGGACCAGCTTTTATAGGATACAGCAACTGATGGTGATAACAGGGACAGGGAGAAGGTAACACACAAAAAGAAGAAAGCACATTTTCTGAACACAACAGGAATGCCAAGCATGAGCACATCTCTTAACAGGTCATCCCTGATTCCCTTCTCCTCATTTCTTTCTGCCTCCCTGTTCAGGCCTGTTTGCAGGCATTCAGAATGATCTGTTTTCCCAGACCACCTCTCAGAGCTTGTGTGTGACATTCAGGTAGCAATGGGGAGTGAAGGGAACAGGCGATTTGTTCCTGTCTTTAAGAGGTGTAGGGCATAAGGAACAAACCCCAGCTCAAGGCAGCCCGTCCACCCTTGCTGCTCTGTGAGGACACAGGCATTGCTGGATAACTCACCCTCCTCACAGTTGCTCCCCGTGAAGCCAGGACAGCACCTCCACTCCAGCGTGGTGACAGTTCTGTAGGACATTTTGTACGTGGGCCTGATGAGAGTCCTGTAACTAACACAAACAAGGAGTCAGCAGAATGCAGTGACCTACTCAAGGACAGTGTTGATAATAATTCATAGCACATCTTCCCACCTGGATATATCCCAGAGCACCCAGCTATAGAAAAAGGAGTCACACAAAATATCAGCAAGGATTTATTAAGAGCGTGGATCTGATTCAACAGCTTTTTTCCTCAAGCCCTCATGCTCTATTGCCTCTTCCCCACACCTTTCCTCCCACAAGTACCACCAGCAGCTTTGTGGAGATCTCACCACTACAAAGTCCTGCGAGTAGCAGAGAGGATGACTTGTTTCCCACACTCTCCCTTCATGTGGATTTCTGTGACACTGAACAGAGGCTGGCAATAGCCTTGCCTCACTCAGCAGTAATAAAGTTTCCCATCTCCCAGGTGTCTTCCCTTTCCCCACCACTCAGACCTGGGATGTACCAACACCTCAACATGACAACTACTTCAGTGACCTTCATGGAGCCCTTTTCCCAGCTATCTGACCTGTGCCTCAATTCCTCTGACATCTGAAATAGGGTCACACTCTTCTGGACCACAGCCAAGGTTCTGCAGGATGGGTTTGTGAGCTCTGTGAGCAGCACAGCATCCCCAGGGTCCCAATTACAGCACGAGCACTGCCCTGCCCCACTGGGAACCAGGGGGTGACCTGCAGACACAGCAGGGCTGGGCAAGGCACCAGTGATTCTGAAGTCAACACAAAACAGACAACTGTATAAGTGAAAACTTTTCCTTTAAAATTTTTCCTCATCCAAGGTGGCAACTCAGAGCTTTCCCAGTATACAGCCAAACAAGTCACTGCTGCTATTCATGAAGCTAAAAGCAAACACAGAAGTTGTACTCTACAAGCTCCCCTCGAAATTCCTACCCTTATTTAACAGCCAAAGGAATTTGGCACGCACAGGGAGAGTCTGAAGCTTTGGGATTACAGTGTTGCAGGCTGCAGCTTATGTTTGTCTCTCCAAGCCAGGCAGACACAAGCCCTGAGCAGCCTGTCCCTGGAGAAGAGGTTCCTCCTGCTGGGAGCCGGCAGGAGACAGAGCACTGCCCTGGGCTCAGCTGGGCACAGGCACAAAACGGAGCTGCAGATTGCATGAATCCCACCCAAAACTACTGCAAGGGGAGGTAGGCACAGGTGTGCACCCAGGACAGCACTGCAGTAACTGGTAGCTACCCCAAAGAGCAGTAACAAAGGCTTGCCGGGAGAGGCTGCCCATGTGTGTCTCGGAAAGAAGGGAGCAGCTCAGTCATGGTTAGCAGAGTCTCTGGGAAGCTAATTTCTCAGGGAGCTGTTGCTGGTGATTTGTGCCAGCTGCCAAACACAGAAACTAGGTTCTCTTATAGCCACTGGAGAGGGGGGGCTGCACAAGCTTCCTCCTGAGCATGGGGCTGCCTGCCCCGGGAACAGCCTCACCCAGACACGGGAGAGGAGCACTGTCCCCTGAGAACACGATGTCCTTACCCTTGGAGCTGCCAAAAAGCACACCAGTCACTGCTAATACCCACAGCTGTGATCCAGGCACTTGTCTGGTATGGGCTGGACAGAGCCAGCTCATCCCACCTATTTTCTCTGTTCTGCATCCAGTAGTGTTCAGGAGCCCACAGTCATGCATTTGAGGACTTGGAGCACACTGATGTGTGTAGACCTTCATTGCTTTTTCACAAAGAGACCTAAGGCACAAAGACTTTAAGTGTCTTGCTGAGGGTCTCAGAATAGCTCTGACAAAGCCCAGGAATTGAACCCAGGTCTCCCAACTCCCAGTCCTGGCATTGGACTCCAGACATGTTTCCACACATAAGCCCCAAGCCATCAGTCAGAAGTTCATGACTTTGTCACTATCACCACAGCTGGATTTGCCCTTCAGATCAAAGTCTCCAGCCTTGTTACCAGTGTCCAGAGCCAGTGAGGCTCCAACCACACCGTGATTTTAAAACCATGTTTCTGCCAACACCAAGATGTTAAAACTCTCTCAAACTTCATTATGAAGTGTGGAGAGTGGCTTGAGCCAGACTGGAATCTTGGCAGCAGTTCTGTGTCGGGGAACTAGCTAGAGTTTAATCTTCAAATGAGGGAGGACTTCTCAGGGCATGGCAAGCGTGGAGCTCAGCTGTCACAGTCTACCACCCACCCTGAATTCCCTGGTTCAGTCCTGGCGTGTGCAGCTGTGTTCAGCATCGTGCACCCAGGCATCTGAAGTGGGCCCAGCCTGCAAGTCCAATTTGTTCCAAAGTTGCTCTGTTCTTCATAGAATCATTTTTCCTCAATTTTGTGACATGGCATCAAGGTCTGCTGTGACCTATGGCATCACATCATGCAGATTTCTGACTGCTGTTCCAGGAGGGGAGCAAAGAAAGCACCTCTAGCAAAGCACAGCCACCATCTGATATTTGTAGCGTTGCAACTGAAGGAGACAAAAAAAAATACATAGAAAAGGAGAGGGAAGGAAGATACCTGTTAAAGATCAGAAGCCCCTGAATGAAAATGTGTGGAAAACACAACAGGCAGAAAAAAAGATTGGTAGCAGAACAGGGAAGGCCTTCCCTTGGATGTCACTCAAGCCACAAACACTGGCACAGAAATCTGCCAAAGCAGAGTGGGAGAGGATTGGAGGAGCCACAACCTTGCACTGCTCTGCTCCTCAGGGAGTCAAAGGATGTGCTCAGCACACACAGTTCCCTTCAGCAGGAGAACTCCAAGCACTTCAGGGAGAAGCCAACTACCAGGATCTGCCATTCCACTGCAAGAGTCAGGTGTCATTTCCAGGGATTTTGCTGAGGCTTCACAACAATATCCCAGGGTGTGGGGCAACCCCCAGGGAAGAGCCCAGAAAGCTCAACCAGCAGCCACTGCTCTTCCTAGGTGAGAGCCAACACATGGCTGTGCTTGGCTGCCTGATCTCTGTAGGATGAGCTACAGCAGCTTGTCCACACACAATTATCATTTGAGAAACAGCATCTCTTGCTTGTGGCTCTAAGTGACTGCCCAGGAAGTGGTAATTTGGGGAAGAAGCGTGCGCTGACTGATGAACTGATTTGGGGGTACAAAGCTACAAGTACTGGAGAGGTCAGGACACGCTGAGGGATGGCAGCCAGCAAGTCTCACTCCTCAGCACACAAGGATGTGTCCTCCTTGCTTTTAAGGAAGTGTCACTGAACTCAACAGCCAGACATGAGACAAGAAAGGGGAAGAGTGTCACATGCTTGGATCAAAGCCTCAAAAATCAGGTCAAAAGAGAAAGGCGTGATCTCTGCCATGACCCAAGCAGGACAGCCTGTCACACACAGGAAATACCTTCACCCTTTCTGGGTTTGCCCTGCCCTTTGACACTCACAAACAAAGCTGTTTGTGCACAAAGAGAGGCAAGGCGTGAAACTCGTTTCCACATCACAAGAGAAGGTTTTGTTACTCTGATTCATTCAGCCGTTGCAGTTTGTGCCCAAGGAGACCTCAGTGACCCTCTGAGGCTTCTATTCATTTTTATTCAAGCCCCAGGTTGAAAGTTTCACCATCACTTACTGATGGGTTTCAGGATCACAAGATGAACAAACTTGCCTTTTTGACTGGCAAAGAATCCTGAAACCAAGGAATCCAAGCTCTCTTTTGCCTACTTCTCTCATGGCACTGGAGTGAGATATCAAACCAGTGGGTCCAACCCCAAACTGCCATATTGTCTTCCAGGGACCCTCATCTTCATTACAAGAAGTGTATCAAAAGGCATTCAGGACAAAGCCTGTGGTAGATCCTCTAATTCTTGGTACCACTGCCCAAATTTACAGACATGCAACACCCTACAACTCCCCACAGAAAATCAGAACGTTCTGAAATCAGATTTCAAATCCATCAGGTAACCACATCTCAAAGCACTTGGAAAGAAGGGAGTTTAAGAGCTCAGAGAAGCTATCAAGTATATATTTGGCTCCCAACACCACCACACCCACTCCAGACAGACCATCATAACCATCCTCTCAAAGCCTACCAGACACTGATCACACCTGGCAGCTCCCCTGTGTGACACAGACAAGAAAATATCACCTCAAACCAGTGCCTCAGCTGATGCAGGGACAAGAAGCACCTTTACCATCATGCTGGCACTCACAGGCACAGCAGAGACCATCCCTGTGAATCAGACCTGTGCTCTGTTTTCCTGCAGCCCCAGCTCTTACAGCTTCCCTACCACAAAAGCAGTCGTTACCCAGGGAACAACATAACCAGAGGAGTTTCAAATATGCTCCTGCAGACATCAGATAAAAAAACCCAAACAACCTGCAGCTGCAAGAGCATTGGAGCTCATTGTGCCTTCTGCCTTTGCCAAAGGGGAGGAAGAAGACTGTTCAGCTGTGAACATGTCTGGTTCAAACAACTTAGCAAAATACCAAACCCAGGAAACAAACTCATCTACCTGCCATGCCCTGCTGTCCACAGCAATACCTGACAATCTCTCACTCCCAAGAAAAAAGGCCAAGGACACAGAGACAGATGTTTCTATGCCACCATAGAGCAATCATCAGCTCCTGTCTTTATTAATAATCAGACTTCAGCGCTGTTGCAGAGCAGCACTGCAGCAAGGAGGGGGAGTGCTCACAGGATGTCTGGGCAAGATCAAAAGGCCTCAATCAGCAGCCTGAACTGCACAACTCCTGAAACAGGTGACCCTCCACCTGTGCCCAGCCAGCAGCACACAGCCATTGTTCAAAGATGAGAATGCCCCTTTGTGCTACAGCTCTAATCCTACCCACCCAGAGCCTCTGTCTGTCCTGTTAGAAGGAGCACTGTTCATCCTGCATTTATACCCCATCTCTGCTTCGGAGAGCAGATGCCTTTTTCCAGGCACATTTCTCTCCAAGATTTGGAGTCGTAAGGGAATTAAGCACATAAAAGGGTTTATGTGTAACAGGACTTCAAATAGCAATCCTAATGCACTGGAATAAGCTCTGGGATTTATTATTCAATTGACTGGAAAGCAAGAAAGAGAGAAGGATTTCCCTGTGGCATTACTAGTTCTGAAACTGAGGGGAAACATCATCTACAGGGCAATCTCCTGGGTGACAGATCCCCAACTTCTCCTACTGACCCTGTAGCAACAGAGTTTTCAAAAGCACAGAAGAGCAAATTGGATGAGCCTGCAGAATTCCTTCTTTGTTATTCTACAAACTAGCTTGTAAAATCCCTCTGGGAGCAGTAATGTGTTCAGTTTAAATGAAAAGAACAAAACACAAAAAAAAAACCAAACAAAAAAACCCCCCAGCATTCAAAAACACCAAACAAAATGATCCATGCAAGATGTGTAGCCTGCTTACATTAAATGCACAGAGCATTTTTGATAAGCCAAAACCAGCTACAATACTGAAATAAAAAAAAACAGGCAGTGACAGGCAGCTGGGAAGGTCATCACAGCCCAGATTTGCTGTGTTGCAAGAACACTCTGCCATCTCTGAGTGAAGTTTAAAGCCAACAGATGAATAACTTAATGTTTGGAGTTTCAATGACTCTTACCAGAGTAAGAGACCAGGTAAACCCATCCCTCTACAAGCCAGCTGTGGGTTTCATGGAAAATCTTCGAAGTCTCTGAGGGCAGAAAATGCTGCAGAGACAGGAGACTCAAAAAAAGCTAAAGTGAGACAGCTCTGTGACCATGGGGTACAGGAAAGGCACAGCAGGATAAAAACTCACACAGCCTTGCTGGGAACATTCATTTGCAAGGATGGGACAAGTAGGGGACGAGATGGAATATCCCACCACAAATGAAGCAGCACATTTCCAGAGATAAGATGGGGATTTTCACAGCAACAACAATTTGAAGCAGAAAGTGTTTGCCTTCTGAAGGCTGTAACAGCACATGATCTGCCAAGGCCATTCATCCCATCCATTTACCCCCTGAGACACTGCTTTACTGACCACAGCTCTATACACAAATACTCTAACCAAAAGTAGGCTGATTTTGGCCAACTAGGGTATAGCAAGGAGCTGTCCTATTGTGTGATAAAACACAGTGAGACAAAAGCAGCACTGTTCTCATCTTACAGGTGAGGTGGCATTGCTGAACTGAAGGCACAGGAAGTCACAAAAGCTCCAGCAACTGAACGTAGGTCTCAAATCCTTGCCTGGTCTTCAAGAGCACCCTCCTCAGTGAGCCTTGAGCAGTGCAGTGTCCCAGGCAGGACAGGACTGGGCATCACCCTGCAGATGCTGCAGCGAAGGGATTGCTGAGGAGAAGGGTTACAATTTGGATGCCTGGGGTTACTGGGAGCTGGAGATAACCATCCAGGCAGTAGAGAACCAGAGATTGGGTTGCTGTTGAAGCCCCAAGGTAGGGACTTTGTCCCTGCCTTCAGACAGGCAAATGGCAAGTGAGTTTGCAGCAGCCCAGGAGCTGCAGCCAGGCTGCTGGAGAGCTGCCCGTGCGCCCCGGAGCCTGAACAGCAAAGGCACAGCCTGGGACACACGGGAGCTGAAGCCTTCGCTGCACACATGGAGAGAGTTCAAGAACAGATCTGCTGAGGGAAATCCTCCAGCCCAGACTGCTCCAGAGCAACTCAGCACCCAAGCTAAATAAAGAGCCTGGGGCGAAGGGCAAGAACAGAGCAGCTCAGCCCAGCCCAGCCCAGCCAAGATGACGACACTCCTGCTAAAGCAGCAGCAGCTTCCCAGGAGCAAGTGAATGGACAGCAAGGACACCTCACAGCTGAGTCTGCACGGCTGGGATCTCACAGATCCTCCTCTGGCAAGGCTTGACCCTGAGCTGCAGCTTGTGCAACAAGGGAAAGAAACCCAACACGAATGAATGGGAGACAGGAAAGGGATTAAATCCTCGTCTGGCCCCGCCGCTGTCTGCTCGTAGGCAGAGTCTCCGTAGCAGAGAGCCCCTCTCAGCTGTCACCACAGCCTGAGAGATGCCTTTTTCCTTGGCTGATGTCCCTTTTGCTAGTGAGCAGCCTGATAACGGGTGCTGGCAGAATGAAAGCTCTCCCAGATACTGCTGTCTCCCTGTAAACAAGGAGATGAAAACAGTTTGTTTCAAATCACAGCTGGGAGAAACACAGTAAAGTCAAAATGGTGCCAATGGCTCACTGACATTTTGCATTGCTTACAGTCACACAGAGCACTCTGTGCCCTTCAATTCAAGCTCAGGCACCACAAATGTCCCTAGAGAAGTATAAGAGAAGGCCAAAAGACACTTTACATTTACTTTTTTAGCAAAAGAAAAACAGATATATTTATATTACCTAAACAACCACAGGGATATAGAGAACAAGAACATTTCTAGCCACGACTAGACCTGGAATAAGTCTGACCTTGCCTGAAGTTAAACTTCCAGAAATCCTGAAAAGAGAGGCTGGTACAGACAAGGTAAGGAGAAAACAGAAACAAGTAGGGCACCCAAGCTGAGTTTTCTGCTCTGTTCATCTTCTGCAGGGATTTTCAGAGACCTCTCAAAGGAAGATGTACAGCTTGGTGGCTGGTAAAAGCTTACAAGCCCCTTCAAAGCCAGCTTGTTAACAGAAAAATGAGGTAAACGTACAACTTGCAGGGAACTGCACTAGCAAGTGAGGGGCTGAATAGAAAAGGCACTACGCTGCCTTGTGACTTTGGGAACTGTTTTTCTTATTTCTATCCTTTATACACAAGGAATTTTCATCTGAAAATAGGAGATGGGGTTTACCCATCTGATTAGAAGAGAGATTGGTGTTTCCTAAAAAGACAATACTTGTTTTGGTGAGAGAGGAGGAAAAAGTTAGGTTTTGTTTTTGTTTTTTTATTAAATCGCTTTAGAACTTCAGCTTGACTTCAAGAAAAAAGAAAGCCACTTCAAGCATCCCTATGGGCTGGCAACAAAATAGTGCTATGCTGCTGTGTGCTCAGAAAACACCACCTCAACCACACAACCTGGCTCAGGGATACCAAACCTTGTCCACAGCAGTCACACGTCACAAGATCCATCCTTTTCAGCTGATTTTCATTCTCTTATCAAAGTCAGGTGCATTGCTGAAAACAAACAACCACTTATAAAAGGTCTCCTGGCTGAGGATAACTTATCCAACAGCCCACTCAGCTCTCAAGAACCCAGAGGATCCACCTTTGTTGTTACTCGTTCTTGGGCTTCTCCCTTTTCAGACAGGGGCAGTAGGGGAAATGATCAAGGACCTGTTTTACCTCTGATGATAAGTGGATGGGTTCCAGCATTTTGCCAACAGCTTTCTGAGAGGTCCTTGGGAAAGAGGTGCAGGGTCTTTCTCTATTTTATGCAAGAATGTCATACAATGTGTGTCTAGAGGAGAGACAGTCATTTCCCTGGAAGGGTTCCACCCTCTTGTCCTGCATTTCCTCCCAACTCAAAGGGAACAGAGCATTGATGTCCTCCCATCTCTTCTGGAAGGTTTCTCTATAGTGATCATCTTCCAAAAATGCAGCTCCTGTTAGCTGGGCTTTCACCAGCTGAGATCTTGAATATTTAATAACCCCAGCTTCTTTCCATGATATTTTCACACAGAAAGAAAAATTGAGATGTCTGCTGCTGTTCTGCATTGTCTCCAAACAATTGGACTCATCAGGCAAGCAAACCAAACTACATTTGAAACTGAAAATGTTCCATGAACAATGTCACAACAGCACACACTACTCCTTAAGTCCCTGGGTTAATGTAAGAATCAATGGCATCAATCAACTGCAGGGGCCCACAAAAAGAATTTTTTACTAATAGCATGATCAAATGTTTGGTACTTATGAAACTCCAGTTTTGTTAACAATGAAAAATAAGTAAGATTTTTGGCAAGTTCAGGAGACAAGGTGAAAGCTTACAAGTTTCTAATGACAATTATGTGCCTTAGAAGCCTGGGAAATTAAAAAGCTTCAACAGAAGTTTGACCATGACAGTGTAAAATATGAAGTGTTTCAACCACAGCCTTGCATAAAGACCAAAGAGACACCAAAGCAGATATATTACAAATGAAAAAACTGAGACTGACCACTGGCCAAGTGGAAACTGGAGAAGCAGCTATGGGAACAGCCCCATGCAGAATGTGAATTCCAGATGAAGTGTCACAAGAACAGGGAGGTGGGGCTAAGCCTGCAGTTCAATCACCTTCTGGCCAGGTTATCAACTACAGGAGGAACTCCACCAGTGCCCTGTTGGTGAATTGGTAACAATAACAATAAAATGACTGAGCTCTGTGAGCTAAGTTATGGTTTGTCTACTTGGGAAATTGTTTTAGAAGCTAGGTGCAAATTTAGAGCACAATGGCTTTTTGCCCCAATTCCCAGATGGGTGGATAACACTATTCTGCTCTGAGAATGCCTTTCAGAGAAGGCAAAGCTCAACAATGCAAAGACATTTTACTGCAAGGTAAATGGGGACACAGTTATTTCACACTTTTTTTCCCTTCTTAAATGTAGGTTCCAAGATTATAAATGATCGAAAGGCAAAGGAGGCTCAGGGCAAGTTTTTGACACGTAGCTGTTTTTAAGCTTTGTTTCTTGTCTGAGGAGAGAACATCCTGCTTTAACACATCTTTAAAGGGTACTGAGATCCAGGAAGTCTGAAGAAATTCTACTCTGAAAGATTCAGGGCACATTGCCTTTGTCCCTCATCACCCACAAGGGATTTGATCACAGCTTTCCAGTGTATGTGAACAATATTACCACTCCAACGCTGAGTAGAGGGGCTGGATACCAACAAGCCACACAGAACCGTCGATCCAGCATCCCTGCTCACCCTGTTCAGTCACACCAAACATTTATTTGCTTTCATGCCTGACCAGCAGCAGCCTCCCGTGTGGACAAGCACAAACTGGCACTACAGCCTGAACTAAACTGTTTCACGTAATTTGTCCTAATACTGATGTCTTTAAATTGAACTGTCTGTCCCCAGGCTGAATTTTCTCCCTTTTTGTAAATGTAACTGATGTTGTCACGTAACTTCTACAATAGAAGTTGCTTAATGAAGAACTTTGTGTTTCAAGCATCTTGTGTAAGACGGTATCACCCAAATAAAGAGGCATTAGGTAGGTGGAGAATGTATATTAGATAGGTGGGTTCATGCAAACTTTCCTGTATAAAAGATGTAATATTTTACCCCTCAGTGCGCTTGATTTGTGGAAACCTCCACCTTGCACAGAATAAATAGAAATGTCTCCTTTCTGAACTAGACCCTGTCTGTGTTTAGGGAGCTCCTAAAATTGGAAACAGTGCTGCACTTACCTTCACCTGCGATTACCCCGCAGTTATCACCAGTGGGCATTCTCCAGTCACACCACCCCAAAGCAGGATAGCCCACCCAAGTCTCTGATCTCAGCCCTCTCTGTAGTACTCACCAGCCAGCCAACCAAAGGGGAAGGGCAGGACGATTTGGGCAACATGAGACACGTAGATTTTTACCTCACTAAGTTGGCACAAGGTCCTGGCCACCGGCAGCTCTGATAAACTCTCTGGATGACAGTTTCTGACCCGTTCTGCACCTGGCAGGAGACGGTCCTTGTGACCGTGTAGTGACACCAGTGCCTGCAGAGAGAAAGGACACACGTTACTGAGCCCCAGTGAGACAACACACACCAGACTGCAGGAAAAACAGACCAAGGATCTGGGGGTGGGGTGGTTTCTCTTGCCAGCCATCGCCAGGCTAACCTGCAGTCTTCACTTCTCACCCCACCCTCTCTTCCAATAGCTGCAGGAAGATTGCCAGCTCCTGCCAACCTGAACCACAGATCCAGTAATGCCCCTTGCTCGGTTGTCAGAGGCCAGAGTTTTACAGTGCATAATTCAGTTCTGTGACTTATCAGAAACAATAGGAATTGAGGAAAATAAAAACGAAGTGTTCCAAATCTCCTGATAGTCAGCTCCCATTGTACTGGTCTTAATTCCATCCTGCTTGTTATGGTATCATTCCCAAGCCTCCCACCATTCTGAATGACAGCAGTTGGAAAATTCTGCTTTTTGGTGGGGTGGAGCTCTCTGTCAGCAGGACTCAAACAAGCTGGGTGCTGAACAAGTCCTGTTGTTGTCCTGCTGATGTTACAGCCTAAAAATGGGCAAGGGAATATGCAGAGGAGGGAGGGATGAGTGTCTCACATCAAGAGAGAGACAGACCCCTCACTGTAAGGTGTATGAGACAGAAGGAACTGCAATGTCAGGACAGGGAATTTGGACCTAGAGACCCCTCAGGGACATTCTCTGGAAAAAAAAAAAAGTTTTAGGTTCCAGTGACATGCTTGAGAGGATACAAAAGAGGACACTTTCATTTCCCCCTTGCAAGCATTGCTCATCTTTGCCAAATACTGGTTCACATTTTTGTGAATATTTTGGTGTGGAATGTTTTGTGATGATTTTGTACATCAGTGTAGTTAACAGGTCTGAGAGTCACTTTCCTACTGACTGGGGATCAGAGCTGGGGTCACTGTGGGAAGTGGAGACACAGCTTGTGCTCCAAAACACACCCAGTGCTTGTGTGAGCATTCCCTGCTGAACCAGTGGAGTTCTGGCTCCTCGTCTATCTTAATGCAAGAGCCCTCAATAGAGCTGATCCCTTCAAGCACCACAGTGACTCCCTAACCTTGCACACCAAAAATCAGTCAAAATGCACCTGCACATTCCCTTCTCCTTCCCTAAAACACCTCCTCTATATCAGTTTGATTTCCCCAGAAGATGCCATTTACAGCATTTGTTGTTTTTTCCCCCTTTTTGCATTCCCCTGCCATCTCCACAGGAATCCCTGCTCTCTGGATAGCTCCATTTCCATGAATAGGAGGCACACATGCCAGGACCACGTGGGGCCGGCGGGCTGCTCGCTGACCCTCCGGCCAGGAACGCGGGGACACCCAGGAAGGGGTGGCTCTGTGCCCAGTGCCACAAACCCTGCAGCAGTGACAAGGCTCAGCCCTGCAGCTTTCCCTGAGACACGGCTCCTGCTCACCAGAAACCCCCTGTGATTCCTCAGCAGGGAGCGTGGACTGTGGTCACACCTGAGGTGACCCCAGGTGGGCAGGGAGGCCTTGCAGAGCCACTGGTCTCAGATTTGTCAGGGATCTGTGATGGATAAACAGCAATCAGACACTTGAGTACCCAAATATCTCTACTGACATCTGCAGCACCAAACCCATGGGCAAACTAAGGGGGGAAAAGATAAAGTTAATGAAGTGAAGATCACATGATGACATCAGATCCTTCAACGGGCTCAACACAACTTCCACACAAAGATGAGGGAGCAGGGCCAGAAGAAATGACAACAGGAGCTAAAGGCTGAAAATGTGATAATTCAAAGTAAAATTTTCTTTTACATTTCACTTGCACACTTGGTGCAATCAGCCATTTGGTCTCTCCAAGCCTTAGTCATGGGGTTTGTCCAGACAAGGGTAATATCTCCTCATGCCATGGCAACAGTCAGTTGAGCACAGAAGGAAAAGCAGCCAGGAGAAAGGGTGAGAGACAAGAGGGGTTGGGAAAACCACAGCTCTGCATTGTTTACCCTGAACATGTTTTTAGCCCAGTGCTTCCAGCCATGGGAAGGACAGCAGTTGTGCATGAGCCTCGGGGCAAAAGTATTTAATGTTTACAGGGTACATGGATTATCCTACACTGATTATTTCACACTAATATTGATTTTGCTGGGCTTAGGAGACAACTCATCCCACTTTCTTGGGTACACACAAGGTACTTCTGTGTCAGATGGAAAAAAAAAAAAATCAACTGCACTCTGAAAAAACCCTCCATACCTGATGCTGAAATCAGACAGTTTTATATTCCTGAAGGGAAATCAGGTGAATGAAAGCAAACACCACCACACACCCTAGAAGAGAAAGGCAGGTGATGGGGGCAGACTGGAATTGCCAGAGGGAATCTGGCAGCCAATCTGCTCTTGTTAATGGACAATAGCAGCTCAAAACTGCAACTCCTCAGGAGGAAATGGAAATTAATCATTACCCTCTTTAGGCTTCCCTTGCATTACCCTCTTTAGGCTTCCCTAGACACAAATGTAATGTCATCATTAAATGATGATTCCTTCAAGGATTATTTTCAACCAGCTTGGGAGTCTGGCACTTCATGTGTGGTTCTGGAGGTGGCACTGTGCAGGCTGCCTACATCAAAGACTGCAAGAAAGGTTGATTATTCTAAGCTACATACAAGGCTGATTCTGCCAGGGCTTCTGTTCAGTGGATGCTACTGCAATGGATAAATTTTCTTTCCAAACAAGCCCCAAACTGCTGCTATCTGGGTAGGTCTCACATTTTTAACAGCTTATTCTAAGGACCACGTAGAGCAGGTACACATATCCCCTAGCAAGTCCGAGGAATTTGGCAGTCAGGTTGTAATTTCTGCCTGGGAACAGCCTTTCATGGAAGTGAGAGGTGCCAAACAGAACTTGTTACAACCTCACGACAGCGCCTTGGGCAGCAGTTGAAGATGAAGGCTACTCCCATGCTACAGCACATTGGGGAGAAACCCAACACCTTCCCAGGTTCGTTTCTTCACGTGACCTGCTCAGGAACCTGTTATAAGAGGAATCAATCACTACAGGAAGTGAGAAGCTTCCCCGAGGCTCTCTATCCACTGCTTTCCTTGCCTGCAGTCATCACCTGGGTTTGCCAGGCTGAACAGGACTGACAGCTCATGGCAGGGTAACAGATCCTGCACTCAAATCCAGGGACAACCTTTCACCTTCCTGAGCAGAAGCACAGAGAGAACAGTGACAGTGATAAAGTACCACACTTATCACCTCATCTCTAAAGCAGAAACACCAGTGTGCACATAAAAAAAAAAAAAGGGCAGACCCCAAAGATATTCAGCTAATCAAATGTGAACACAGATTTCTTCAACTTCCCTCTTTACCAACAGAAGGGAGAGTTTGGTTACAAAGGTGCCCACAGGCAGGAGTGAAAGGTACTTCACACTCTTGGCTTTCCATAAATAGCATAACTTTCCTACAAATACAACTTTTAGGGGTTTTTTTACTGCGGCACGCAAGCAGGTGAGACAAAAACAGGAACACAGCTGGTCAAGGATGCATTAGGGTATACAGCTTGAAACTCACTGTAGATAAAATAGCAAAGTGATTACACAGAAAGAAGACAGACAGACAAAACCATCCCAAGACTTCTCTTTGCAAGCTAAAAGTCAGCAAGAACAGCCTCCAGAATGCAAGCAGGCTTCAGACAATGTGACGAAAGGCCCCATCATGGCTTACAGAGATTATAAATGACCCTTTCTATTATATACAGATGCTCGGAAGGAAGGTTTAGGACTGTTACTGGCTTGCATCCAGGATGGCAGAGAATATATTGCTGCTTATTCAAAAAGAATATTCCAACCAAGCAAACAAAATGATCCAAACAGCAGCTCCTTTAGGATCTCATGCATGCTCATCACCAGCATATGTAGCATGATGTTCTGCAGCATCCCAGCTCCTTGCTTAGAGAGAGGAGTTTCACTTGGTCCATTTCCTCCAGCTGTTTCCAAAGAAACACCCCCTCCTCTCACACCCTATTTAATTCTTGGAAGACTTTCACAGACAACAGAGGATCTGCAGATCATGGCCTGCAAGCTGCTGATTTAGACAGTTTCCTTCTGGGGCTACAGACCGAAATCTCACATCTTGATCACAGCTGACAACGTGTTTTTCCAGAGGGAATACGGGTGTCGATGCCAGCAGATATCTAATCATATTCACTGTGTAGGTTCAGGGTGTTGCTGTGGACCCTTCAAGCTAAATGGAACAACAAAATCAATAGTTTTCTTCCATTTGGAGATCCTCTGCAAACTCCTGTTTGGAGCTTAAACAGAGCCCTCCCTCAGCAGATGCTGAGAGGTGCCTGCTCTCTGCTGACTCAGCAAAAGCAGCGATGGCTTCAGGCACCCAGACACAGAGGGACACAAGAAATCCTCACCTTCCAGAGCACATGGGGAACAGCCTGAGAGGATCTCAAAGGGCATCCAGGTTTGCACAGAAAGCTGGAGCTGCAGTTTGCTTCCGCAGGCAGACAGCAGAGACAAAGCCATACCTGCACCCCACTGACTTTCTAGACCTCCTGCACCCCTCAGCAGAAGCTTATTTGGACTCACCCCTGGAGATTCTGGATGTTTTTACAGCCTGTCATCCAACAGTGAGAGAGAAAAGGGACTGCAGAGCATGAGAAGTGTAAGGTAACAGATAAGCAAGCTAAAATGCTGTCGGTTCCAGAAGAGCCACAAACTCACTTATCAAAGCTTAATTCCTGGGTAGCATGACTGAGTTACAGCAATCATTTCATGGATGGGAAGACACTGACAGGAAGCTTCATCTTCCCTCCCTTCTCACCATTGGGATTTGCACAGAACAGTTCCCTAAGCCCCATGGGGTGCATAAGGGATCTCTCCATCCATCCATCCATCCATCCATCCATCCATCCATCCATCCATCCATCCCCTGTGACTGCTCAGAAACACTCACACAACACACCCACAGAGTCATCCCCAAAAGCAGCGTTTGCTTCTTTCCTAGTCCAAACTGCTGGCTTTTTCCCAAGCTTCCCTGCATCCCGGAGGACGTTCCAGGTGGTTCCTGAGAGCAAAGCCACCTGGCTGTTAGCTGGCTCCATTTCACTGGAGAAGGGATCACAAACTGAGCAGTGTCAGAACCACGGGGCTGAAGTGATCAGGACTCAGCAAGCGGCCGGTGAATCGGGAGTGTGCAGCTCTCGAGTGAAAGCAGCTGCATTCTTCCCAATCACCTCTTTCCGTGGGGTGACAGTTCCGTGCCACACACAAACCCAGGGCTGCCCTGCCCTGCTAGGGACAGACCTGCAGCAGGCACCACCTCCCACACAGGACCTGTGGGCTGATGCTCTCACTGGACTGAAGGATTCGGCTCCAGCTCCCGAAATCCATGGCCTCTGAGCACACAACGCTCCCACTAGCTCAGAACTGCTTCCAGCAGAAACAACCCTACCAGCTGGGCTCTGCACAAAGCCATTTATGCTGTTGTAGAGCTAAGTAAAATGGAGATTTGGTATGGGTTTGGTAGAGACTTAACTGGACAATCCAGAAGGAAAAGAATTATTTTTGGGAGTGGGGGGAACACTTAATATGCAGGAATGTTTCAGCAGCACCTGTTCCATGTGTTTGGGCACAAATTAATCCTCCCCACTCTCAATAAATATCACAGAAGTCTCTCAGTAAGGTTGGCATTTCTGATGCTTGTCATTTGCCCTAAAGCTTTGTCCTGTGCAAACAACTGCACTGAATTATCTTTTTGTTTCCGTAAGGATAACACACTGTGTGTTATACTTAGCAGAGATCAACATTTAGGGCACAGAAAACAGTAGGAGTGTTTTGATAGCTACATAGATTTCCCGAAGTTTCCTCATAACATTTTTCACTGGAGCTATCAATTTCCCTGCAATCTTAGAGAGGAATTTCAATAAAATCAGAAGGTCACTGAGTTTCACTGGGAAAAAGTTGCCATTCTGACTCAATGAAAGCAAACTGCCCTTTTCTCTGTGTAAATAGTACAGCATCCCATTTGCTCTGCCAGAACAGCAACCCATACACTGTGTGCTGGAGCCCAGCATTAGGAGGGGTTAGTTATTTATATATCCCCCTGAGGCCAGGAGCAGAAGTTGCCCTGTACATGCCAAGAAATCCAGATTCAAAGGCTGCCAGGCTCTCTGGGGTATCTCTACCCAAACCACCCAGTTCTATAAAGCTACATGATTCCTTTCTTATTCACAAATACACACCTCCCTGAATGTGCTTTGACTCTCATCAGGATCAAGTTTACCAGCTAATTCATTTGGCTGTGACCAGATTACTCTTTACTGCTGTGACCTGGCTAAAGAGGAAACAATCCCATCACATGTTACTGGAAAGCTCAGATAAAAGCCAAGTTGGGCTTAAGTTTCCCCTGTTCTTGGCTGTATTCATGCTCTCCCCAGGTAACTAGGTCTTAGGATCAAGGCTGTCATCCAGCTCATTGTCCAGCAAAGAGCCAGCTACAAAACTCAGTTGTAACCAGCATTCTCCACAATACTGGAATGTTCAGAGATGATTGATTGATTCAGGCCTGTAGATAGATGGACCATTGCTAAGGAATCCATGAAAGACCACCTGGCAGGGGCGAGGGGCTGGCTGTACACAAGCTTCTGATGGGAGGGTTCAGTTCAAAGCAGATTCTGCTCCTCCATTACAAAGTATTAAGAGGCCTGCAAGTCAGAAGCCATGACAAGCCACAGTAATCTTGTTGTCAATATTGATGTTTTACGCATGCCTTACTCCCACTGAGCACTTCATAGCCACTAATAGAGGTTACCCTGACTCTTGCGAAAAAGGGAGAAAAATATTTGTAACAGCCCATTCATTTTGGGAAAGGAATAAAACTGGAAGGCTGCTGGTGTTTCTGAAGCCAGACAGCAGCAGCCATTTGAAGCAGCAGAGAGCCAGAGGCACGAACAAGAATAAGACAAGTTCCAGGTCTCCCACTCCGCTGTGTTGGTCAGACAAAGATTGGAAGGAACTCCATTCTCTCTGCACACACCACCACTCCACCCCCACAATAAGAGTCTGAACAAAATGGCCATAAAAATAAGTTCTGGCTAGCAGAGTAAGATGGGACAATTTATCTAGGAACCTCCCAATAGCATAACCCTTGCCCAGGGGGGCAATATGTTCTGTGCTTAGTGCGCTTCAAATACTCGCTTGCTAATAACAGCCTTAAGTTTTCCCACACAAAGTGGATTATCAGAGCCTGCTGGAGGGAGTTTAGTCCTAGAGGAATCTTTACCTTTGGAGGAAAACACAGTTCAAGTCTACACAACAGCTTCACTCTTCAGCAAGCTCTTCAGCCAAGCACATTTAACTGCACTTTCCTTGCTTTGTTTTGTGCAGGGATGACCCTCCAAAAAGCACTACCTTGAGGGCTGAGCTTTCTTCAATCCATAGGAAACTGCACAAGATTTTACCTTATCCTCCTCCAGCCACTGAAGTTACAGGGGCTAAGGGAAAAACCTCTCGCTACTGGAATTATTAAACACCTAGAAGCAGAATAGCTAAATACTACAGAACACGTATGCAACTCTTCTTCACAGACAGGGAGGGAATCCAGCTCCCCAGAGCCACATTCAGCTTCTTCAGCCATGAGAACATTCCTCTCTCTTCTAACTTCCAAACTCATTCACAAGGCACCTTCCAGCGGCTGCAGCTACTGCAGGAGTGGCTCTGGAGAGGAGAACACTCACCTATTACACACCTTTGATCCACCTGTAGAGCATCAGCACTGATATTAATGCAGGACAGAACAGAGGCAGATGAAGATTTAAGCATTGAGCAGGCAGGCAGTATCAGAAACCAACTGATCACATTCAAAACATGCCCCTCTGTGCCTGCATTCCTGTTTGCGTGTGCTTAAGGGCAGAGGGCTGGGAACACACAAGGAATATTCTTCCAGCATAAAGTCCCTCTGATTTATACCCAGTACCCATCTCCTCTCAGTTTGCCAGTGACATGTTCCAACTGAATTAAACCATAAATATGGTTGACCTGAACCATAATTACCTTCAGCATGGAAGTGAAAGAAGTTAGTCCATGACTGAGTGCTCAGAAATAAAAGGGGGCTTCACTCCTTTGAAGTTCTTTGCATTTACAGACATTCTTTTACACACTGAAATGTTTTGCTGCTCCCTCCCCTGAGCTTATCACAATCAATGAGAAGACAGTAGTTTCCAGTGTTCACAGAGGGAGGAAAGAGGAAATGTACAAAAATATCCATGGAATCTGTCTTTGTTAAATTAGACTGACTTAATGGAATTTGGCATTTGATATCCATGCAGTGTGGAAACCGTGCACAATTACAACCAAGTATGTCATTTTTGCAACATAAAAGCTGCTTGAATTAGAGCCTTTCAAAAGAAGAACCTGAGTCTAAACATTTTTGCACAGCTGGATAATGTGGTTGTAGATCGGTCTAACACCTCCATACTGTGAATACATCCATAGTACTGGTTTGTTCATTCCTAAAAAGCCTGACCTTGAAAAGAGGGGTGGGATCATGGAAAAAAAAAAAAAAATCCTTAAGACCTTCATTGAACGTAGAGAACTGGGATTTGGCACACCAACTACTTGTCTGAAACAGATCCCTGTGGTCAAAATCTACATTTGGTACTTGTCCGTGTCCTCCTCTGAGAGTCTGATCTAGAACTGGTTAAGTAGAGGACAGTGACCCTGATTCTCATTAATAGCACCAGACTAACTTTGGTAAAAGTCAGTACATCTAAGTTTACAAAAATCCATTCAGAATTAAACTCTAATTTTGAATTAGCAAGAGGTAGACTGCAATTTTTAAGTAGAAGAACAGGGCACTGACACACACCTGCTTGTCCTCAAAACCTTTGCAGAGAAGAAAACATTAAAAAAACTGGCATAAGGAATCACTGACCCTGTCAGAGCATCCTGTGCTTTATTACTGCTCCTGTTGTGGCTACAGCTGCTCCTCTACCATCCACAAAGGCAGTGCCCATAGCTGTCTTTAATTCCCCTTGTAACAAAACATTTTGCACAATTCAGTCCTCCAAAGGCGACAAATCAGGCTCCTGCTGGTTTCAGCATCTCCTTAAATCCCACCCTTTGCCCTACAGAGCCTGCATCTGCATCACCAGCCAGTCTGCAGGGATTGGACAGGGCCTGCTCCCAAATTGGTTTCCTTTTTTTGCTTACAGAGCTCTGTACAGACAACAGAGCATCTTTGTGCCTCCCATTCAGCCCTCTGGTGCCAAACTCCCAGCACTTACCAGCAGCAATGAATGCCACATGCATGACAGGAACACAGGCACTTGGCCTAAATGAAGCAGTGTTTTTCATTAGCATTATACTGGCACCAAAAACCACAAACTGCAGCAAGAACAAAAGGCAATGTCAAAAGGACAGCGTTGAGTGTATCAAAAAAAAAAAAAAAACAAGTTAGGATGGCACAATCAAGTCATTGCTTCCTACTATTGCATGATGTTAACCTGCTCACGTAACAGGCACGTTTTGGGTTTTTCCTGGAGCTGAACAGTTGGGATATTGCTGCCACTGGAGACAGGTACATCCTTTTGATAGCTAGAAAGAAAAAAATATGGACTGAAAGACATCCCATAGACAGCACATTTCTTTCTCTTTAGGGGAATACAGATGTGTTTTCTTTATGTTTTTCAACTGTCAGAGCACTGAGCCCCAAAAGGTATCAAAAACCAGGTCAAAGTCTCAGATTCACAAGTGTTAGGATGCAACTGGAAACACCTGCACAAACAGCTGTGTCAGGTAAACTGAACCCACAACTCTTGTAGCAACACTTCTTCCACCTGCCCCTTTCTCTTTTCCTGTGGCACATTTCAATTGTTTCAGTCTAGGTGTTCAATTTGGTCAGCAACTTGTAAAGGAATTGGTGGGCTCTGGTGTACATGGGACCACACAGCACACATTTCTAAGTAGTGACCTACTGTGTGCCTGCCCATCACTGCTGGGAACAGGATTTCATGAACCAAAGGCACCTCTTCCACAGTGAAGCTGCAGCAGGTGTGCAGGCTCAGCTGCCTTCCACATCACTCCTGCTTCAGGTGAGAGCCAGATGTGACAACAACCCCACTGAAACCACCAAGGGAACAGCCTTTCCTCAAGTACAAGAAAACCCTACAGTTTTCTGATGTTTCCTATGCTGGAGGAGGTGATTAGAAACAAAAAGCCAGCCTAGACAAATCCATCTTCTTATTTCGCTTCAAGACCAACAGGTTCTCTTTTTCCTTTTAGATTTCTCGGATAGCCACTTGTGTTCAGTGAGGCAGCTGAAGCTCAGGTACCCATGAGCCAGCATTTGCACCAGGCCTGAGACAAGACTCCTGCTGGTGCTCCAGGAAGATTCTTTTGGGGACAGCTGTACCCCACTAACATGTCAGCACCTCAAGAGCAAAGCATTTTTCTCCAGTAACTGCTCTACCAATGTGCCAGGTCATCTGAATGCTAGGCTGTGTTGTGTGCAGTAAAAAAATCAGGCTGGCACCCCCAGCGCAGCTCAGAGATCCCCAGGATGAGCCACGTAAGACCCAGCTCAGTGAAAACAAAGCCTTGGAAAACCTTTCTGCCTGGTTATTCAAAGTGTTAATCAGCCTGAAAAACAACCCCCAAAGCCTGTGTGTTAATTTGCTATTTAAATTGAAAACTTTTTATTCCATGTCTGCCATGTCTGGCACAAGGCTGTCCTGGGCGTTACTACAATAAAAAATAATTTGGAAAATAATCCCATTGTTCCAGTCACACCCATGGGAGTTTCATGTGTATGGAAGTAGGAACGTCAGAACTGAGATCTGTTCTGTGATCAGAGAGCTAAGTTTGCCCTTTACAACAGCCAGTTTTGATCCAAGGGCATATTGAGAGCAAGATCAGAAACTGAGGTAAGGCAGGAGGATGTATCAATAACTTTAAGGTTAATAAATCCCAACTTGCACAGGCTAAAACTCTTAAAAACCACCATTAGTGTAGCAAACTAGCAATAGCCTTTACAGACACATGCCCACATCCACGGCTGGTTAGTTTATCATATCTTTCCCTTCCCTGCCTGCCTCTCGAGCCAGTCATTCCCAGTGCCCATCTAAATGAAGTGAATTGCTCTAAAACACCTCCCCATTGCCAGTGACCAGCCCTTCCAAAGAGCCTCCTCTGCACTAAGCAGAGACCTCCTTGAAACCTCCCTGCAAGTACAGCACTGCTTGGATGAGGCAGCTCCAGGCACAACAATCCAGGCTGCACCAGCAGCCTCCTCTCCACCTTCCTCCAGACTCCCACTCTTACACTCTCCTGACTGCACCCGTCCAGTGCCATAAAAATAACTCCACAGCATGTGCTGTAGCTCAGTTCTTTGCACACAGTAGTCCCAAACTACTGTGCTAGTCAGCACCTGGGGTTGCCTCATCAAGTTTTAAACTCACTCTTCAGCGGATGGTGTGTTTTAATCACACAGAACCCACTGCACTCTGATATCTGTCTACAGGCAGACTGTAAAGAGACAGCAAGAAACTAAGTCCTCTACCTAACTATTTTCATATAAAAGGTTTGTTCTGCTTTTAACACAACTTCCTAAGCTTTCACTGGTTTTGGAAGCAGTTGCCAATCCTCATTTCTAGCCAAGAACAATTATTTGTATTCTCCTTTCAAACCCTGCTGCAACCCAGTTTGTTCATTAGAAATAAAAAGAGCTTAAAAAAACAAAGCCCTTCTCTTGTGAACGGAAACACTAACACCTTTCTCTATTATTAAAAAATTCTTGAGCAATCGAAGAAACCGCTATTAGTGCCTCAGTGCTTTGGAAGCCTCTGTTTGGAAAGATCTACATTTCAGTATCCAGGTGGAAAATGGGTTTGATTTGGCCAAGTAATAACAGCTGAAAAAAACCCAAAAACCCTCCATAGCCTGTGCACGCACAGTAGATTCCTTAGGAATGATAACACTGCCTTGAAACATTCCCGAGTACACACGTGGGAAATCGGATGGGGAGAAAGCAGCGCTGAGCGAGAGAGGGGACAGCAGGAGGTCTGAAGGAGAGATACAGGCATTTGGTCAGAAAACTTCCTGCCCTGTTCTTTGCGTAACTGTACAGCAAACTTCACTAGATGGGGGTTTGCAGGGTTTCTTTGGTGGTGGTTTAACTTAAAATTTACCTGCCAATGCAAAAGGGCAGAGCAACCAAACTGCTCCACCACAGCAAAGTGCAAAACTCCACCACACAAAGCATTTTAACCACAGATTGGTGAGGGGACAGACTGATGCCCACAAATGAACCAAACTACAAAAGCAAACACTTCACAGGCATCCCTCATCGTTCTGTTGGGAATGGGAATGTCTGGAGTTACTGGTGAGAGGGTCTTGGTCTGTGTGTGCAAAGGAGTGGCTGACCCTAAATACATTAAAAACATAATATTAACAAAAGCTTGGGGCAAATTAAAGGCAAAACCATTAAAGAGAGACTTTTTTTCCTTTTCTTCTATTTACACACATTTCTTCCATCAGAGGATGAAGAGTGACACAAATAGCATGCAAGACAAAAGTTTGATTAAAACAAGCAGTTATGACCTGAATTTTATCAGTGGGTGACAGTTATTCTGTATTTCTGGTACCTTTTTCGCAGTTTGGGAAGAACATCTTGCTGTTGCCTTACTGGCTGAGGGCAAACCAGCAAACCTGTGAGTGACACACAGCAACAATCTGTGTTTATTATTGCACTAAGTATGCACACAAACAGCCTTCACCCAGCACAGCTCAAACTTGTTTGTGGTTTTTCCTCCCTCGTACAAACATACATGAGAGTTTTCCTGTACACCTTTCACTACAGTTTGGAGAAATTTTTCCATGCCTTGTCTCAGCAAAGGATAGTGCCAGACTGAGCCACCCTGGAAGCAAAGCCAGCAGCTACCATTGCCACAGGACTCACTTGAGCAATTTTTAAGGAGATATAGAGGGATATATGAACACTGCAGAGCTGAACATCAAATTAAATGGCTGTGACTCACGTCACAGCAGAAAAGAAATGGTTTGTGCTTCACTTGAAACCACTCTCATTCACAAATCAAAAAGGTCAGTAGAACCTCAGAGCATGGAGTGGCAGAACAACTCTTGAACTGGTTCCCCTTGCTGTATGTCCATGGGAACAGCCTGTTCACCTACCCAGCTGTTACTGGCAACATTTGAGCCACAAGCCGGTGGGAAGTGTGTGATTCCAGTCAAACGCCTGTATGGGGTTTGGTGTTGGTCTTTGTGGTGGAGTTTTTTGGCTGGTTGGTTAAAAAAATCCAACCAAACAACAACAAAAAAAACCCAAACCACCCCCCACACATCAGAGCTCATGGAGGTGCCCTGCAAAGCCAACCTTGCCTCCACAGGGATGCTGAGTCCCAATCCATCACCCAGACACAAGATGACTCCCAGGCTCAGCCAGGAGACCAGCTGAAATGTCTGACACAAATCAGCCCAGTTTCTAGCTGCATTTAACACAAGAAAAGCTGGGATGTTTCCTATAATTTCCACATTCCCACTGATCTCCCCCTTCTTCCCAGCCACTGTAGAGATACACAGCTTCATCCTAACCTTCCTAGAAATTATGCAGCAACTTCTCCAAATGGTACCTGGGAGCCGAAAGTTTACCTTCAGCAAAATTCCACAGTCATTCGCAGAAGCTACTTTGAAAACCTTCTAGTTCAGATGCCAAGAACCACTTGGCAAGGCCTGACAGACATAATTAGAGAGCTTGATTGTTTCAAAGGACATTACCCAAGAAAATTAGTATGTTGCTGCGGTTCTTGAAATAAATTTACAATGGGTTTGGTTGCAGAGGTCTTGCAAGGGTTTTAGCAGACTTTTAATTACAGTATCGGGCCTCAAGTATTTTTCTAGTGCTTGGCAATATGAGATCCTATTATTTCTGCTTGCAATGCACACTCATTCAAAGTTTATCCACAGGCCGACAGCCTAAGAATTCCTACCACTCTATATTCCAAAATTTTTGTATCATTTGTGATATACATTAGTGACTTCCAGTAACAGCTGCCCCAGAGACAGCATTTTACTGTGTGATAGTTTAAACCCTTTGGCTCGGTGCTGTATCCTGAAATACACTGCAGGGAAACTATAGCTTTTGCTGCAGGTTATGCTGATTTACAGCAGCATTAAGCCAAGCACTGTTACATCCTACAGAGCCAATTTGCCTTTTTGCTCTCTGCTGTACTTCAGATGGGAACAGGGGAAGTTTGCAGCATCACAGCCCAGAGCTGCCTTTGCTCCAAGGCTCTTGGGTCACACCCATTGCCACAGGCGTTTGTGCCCTGAGCCTGTCAGTCAGTGCTGCTTCTACAGGTATGGCCCACATCCAGGCTCCCAAAAACCACCCTGGGGACAGGAAAGCCCCTTATCCTGTGCCATCACCCAGCCCTCTGCTGCTGGTCAACCCAGACTGCCCTGCTCAGCACCTCCCTCTCCCACCCCTCAGCATCCCCTTCAAACTAATCCTTCTCTGCAGAGCTCAGGCAAAGACTTTCTCCCAAAGACCAATTTCAGTCATCCAGACTCAGAGAGGTGCAGTAAACAGGGAGCACAATGACCTCTATTCTGTAAGAAGTGGAAGTTTATACAAGAGCCAAGTATTATCATTCATAGATTTATTATAAACTTCGGCACAAATTCATATACAATACTTTGGGTTTTGTAGCTTTCCCTCTAAGATATAACCACACCCTCACAAAATACTCCCCAGAGCCTTCCTTTACATGAAGGGAAGTATTACTATTCCCATTTTATTTAGGGGAAAGAAAAGAGAGAGAGAACTTGCAAGTCTCAGTTCCCAGAATTTGTGCTGCTCTATAGAATATATATCGAGCATTTAAGAAAATAGTCTTTTTCTTGGGAAAGAGGGTGGAAAACAAAGCCTTATGAATCAGTCAGCTAATAATTAAAAGCAACTAAATCCAGATCACTTTAAGCTGCACATGAGAATCTGAACTTCTCAGATGTTGAATTCCTCTGCCGACCAGAAAAGCCAGGGTCACTTGCCCAGCTGGTCACTATTGTTCTGTCCAATAAAGTTCTGGCAGGAATGCATGTTTAACAAAATACAGAGATTAGGCATAGCAAAGAATGCAGCTCCCCCCTCAGTGTTTAGGTTAGCAGGGTTTGCCATGTTGAAATACTGAAGCTTAAGCATATCAGATTTTCTCTGTCCTGTACTGCTGGTGCCAGTGACAGACACAAGCTGACAGCTTGGTTCTCAGGGGTGCTGCCATTTTAGCTCCAAGTTTATTAAAAGCTCCATAAAAAGTTCACCTCAAATCTGCAGTGATCACTAATTAAATCAGTATTTTCTTGGAGATGTAGAGTCACAATTGAGAAAAGCCCTCTGTACCTCCCCACATGCCAGGAACTTTTGAAGGGCAATTTAAACCAAGCCAGAGACTCAAGGAACCAGATTGTGAGAACCTTGCAACAAGTTAGCTCATCTTTAAGTGTTTTAGGATAGCCTAAATTTCCAAAAGGAAACTTAGCACCCAGTGACTAAATACAACATCAAAATGGCAATCACCTTCCCAACATCTGCCATATCCTGGTTCTGAACTGTCAAGAGCCCTTTAGCTCCATTTACAACAAGGTGACAGCACAAGACCAGAGCAAGACACAAATGTCACAAGAACAAGTCATACAGATGATCTGACAGAGACCTTCAGAGATCTTGCAGGAGCACAGCTTTTACCAAGCCAATGCTATGCACAAAGCAGCTCTGATACCTCAACTGGGCCAAGAATTTCTCAGCTCAAAGAAGAATTACATTAAATGGACAGATATTTGAGACTCCTGAGTAGATCTGCAATGGATACAGTCCTTGGAGAACTGCGTACAAGGAGGTTATAAATAGCCTGGATTTACCTCACAGTTAGCGGGTTATATTCAGAGCTACCAAGGATTCCTAAGCTCCCCCTGAGGGGTACAGTAGCTCACGCTGGGTGAAGTTGTGGTTCATAGGTAGGAAGCACCTAAGATCCTGTTACCATGGCAGTCTCTCCTCGTTTTCTCCCTCCACAGAAAGCTGAAATATAATTTTCTGTCAGAGGCACACAGTAAATCTGGGACAGGTACAGCTGAGACACAGACCTGCTGACAGGCAGATCTAGGTGTTTCTTCTAGGGGAGCGTTTTTGACTCATCCTAGCACAGCAACAGACACCTTATTTTAGCTGGTACCGCTTTCACTGCCACTGAAAACGCAAACAACTCAACATCTGAACAAGATACAGCGATGAGACAAGCAGCAGACAGCCCACACTGAGCAGGGTGGCAGAAACCAGACAGGTTCTGGGGAAGCACAAGACAGAACCAGGCAAGAAGAAAGCCAGGAACCCATGCAATCCGAGGCAGGAACAAGAGAAGTGACATCAGATGAAAAAGTCCTTTTCTTTAAGGAAAACACAGGCAGAATCTCCCTCGGGTTGAAGTGTTAAATTCATGTGGGGAAAGCTGTCACCCATTGCTGCCTCAAATGAGGATTTGAAAAAGCTCCCTGTGCTCTGCTATGTTTACAGCAATAATGAGAGTCCGGAGGAAGGAGTTAGAAACATCTGAGTTTAATAAGGGCTAAGCAGCACACAGCAAAAAAGAAATGTCTGCCCTTCCGTTCAGGGCTACCACACCCCAGCAAGCACCGGCACCCCGGGCCAACAGGAGCCCAGCACGGAGACGTTATGTCATCCAGCAGCCCATGTGCCCCCAGCCCATGTGCCCCCAGCCCTTCCCCAGGAGCAGCAGCTCACACCAAGCTGAGAGCCCCCAGCACCGCACTCCTGAACAACTAAGCAAAGTCCTGTAGGAAAAAAAGCAGATGTTGATTGACCCCAGGCACAAAACAAGCCAAGGACAAGAAAGGAAGTTTTTGTGTAGCGCCTTAACTGAGCAGCTCCGTCTCACAAGGTCATCACAATAGGGCAAAAGGAGCATTTAGCTCATTTAGCACCTATGCAGCTGCCTTTTCTTAGTCCGAAACAGCTCTAACACCCAACATGCACGGGGCAAGGGGCATCCTGTTTCCATTTCTCACACAGAAGATTAAGAACCTTAGTGCTTAGGTCCTGCAACTGAATTTGCTGTGCCCCCTTCCATCCCCTAAACTGTCCTTGCATGAAACGGGCATCTTTCATTAAACACTTTGTCCTATACTGCCTTTATAAGGCACACTCTTTCCATGTCCTTGGTCTTTTTATTCCATTAAAAAGTAGAAATCAGGAATCAAGAGTCTCGTCCCTCTGCAGAGGCAAACCTACCTCCTCTTCAGAGTCCACATACACACACAGAAGAGGCGGAGGGACATCCAGAAGAAACAGAACTGGACCTGTTCTTAACTCTACAGACTCAGTACAACTTGGTTACACAACCGCAACCAGGGAATACTCCCCTGCCTCATGATTTCACTGCACTGGCATTTCTGAGATGCTCTGAGCAAACACATGCCTGTATCCAGCACAAATGCTGCAAAGAATATCACTTCCACCCAGTTCCTAGGGGCAGAAAAAGTGGAATTGATTAAAAAGACATCTGACTACATAACCTGATGTCAATATTGGACATGAATTGGTCCCTTCTATGCAGTGGTACCTCACTTTAGCTTTAACGTTTTGACAGATGGTTTGTTTGCTCAGCACAAAGGCAGGTGGCTGGATAAGAACAGCCTTACTTAGCTCTGGGAGGTTGGAGAGGAGAGAGAAAGCAAACCACAAAGGTAAAGGGAAGAATCCTAAAAAAGAGAATCTCACAGATACCTTCTCTTCTCAGTTTCAAAAGCAACTATTACGATTTTGAGTGGCAGATTCTCTTTTCCAGATAAACTGCATTGATGTAGAAGAGGAGACTGACCTGTTCCAAACATGAAACATTGTGAAGCTGCATTCAGCTTCTGTCTCAGAGGCATCCACTGTGTGGGCCTCTGGGTGAAAGCCATTTCTAGACAGATAAAAGAGGTTTCTTTCTTTGCCAGAAATATGACTGCCCAGCTTTAGAAGAAGAAAAGGAGTCTGAAACCTGAAATAGCTTCCTATTTATTGGTCCTCTGCAAAAGATTCAGCTATTTTCAAACAGCCAGGCCTAAACATTACAGGCAACACTTCCACCCAAGCACACTCTTCACTTACACAACTGTTCAATTCCAAGAGGTGGGAAACATTACTTGTCAAAACCAAAGCACCTAAATCATGTCATAAATTACACATCAACAAACAACCATTTCTCCAAAAAAAAGGAAGTAAGGAACAAAACCAATAAGGAACAGTATCACAGTTCATACTCTTGCTGGTTTCTGCAGCATTAAGGACTCTAATTCAGATGAATGCTACACTATGCATAATTACACTAAGCAAGAGATTTAGTATTATGCAACTATATAAAAAGATGAAAAATGCAGGACAGTAACCAAATTAGTAGCACCGGCCTTTTTTCCAATCTGCAGCTATTATCCTCAACAGAATCTTTGTGATATCTAAGTTGGCACAGGCTGGCTGTATGCTCAAAGATTCAAAACAAATATTATGCCTCAGTGGAGGTAAATTTAAGCACTGTCTAGATCTGCCTAATTAAAAGTGAGTAGAGAGCTTTGTGCATATTTCAGAAATGCAGTTGGATGAATTTTTGTATTATCCTACAGGAAAGGCATCTATGCTTTGTAAATCAGTAACATTTCCAGACATGCTGGAGGTCTGATGCAGGACAGGGTCCATTACCCTGACCCTGAAGACCTAAAGCACTCTATACTTTCAGTTCTTAGTCATTTTCTGAAAGTCATTCTTCATTTTTCCCCCTTTATCAAGACACAGCCCAACAAAACAAATATTCTATGATCCCAGCATCACAGAACCACTCCCCAAGCAAAGCTGTGACAGTTCTAACCTGACCTGTTTCCACCAGGACTTTAGCACCCTAACAAGCTCAACTTTGAGAAAACAAAAAAATAAGGATTATTGAAAGAAACATTTGTTAATTTTCCAAGGGGAGCACAAGTTCACTGGCACCCATTGTTTTGCCTTTCTGCTCCCTTTATTTTTTCCCCTCAAGCTGCTAAATGAAACCTACCTAAGAGGAAATTATTCACACAAGCAGCTGGAAAGGCAGGACAGTAGATTTCCTACAGCAATACAATTTAGTGCAGTAGCTACAATCACATCTGGTATTTCAAAGCCATTCCAGTGTCACCAGAGCCTTACACTACCATTGGCTCCACTGCTAATTGCATTGCGAAGTTACAGCCCTGAACCCCACGAGTCAGATGAAGATCATATGGCTGCAGAGTCCAGGGAACAAACACCACATAATTCCAGGGTCTGGTGATGAGCTCAAGACCTTCTGACCTCCTAGCTACCTGAGTCAGACACTTCAAAGCAGAATTAGAGCAGAGGACTCAGCGTGACACAAATCCCAGTCTGTTTGCTTGACATCCTCACAGTCCATAGCAAACCAGGGATCTCAGGCAATGGGCAGACAATTAGGTGATGGAGGGAGTGACTCAGAGAGCAAGATGCTGTCACTAAAAGGAGAGAGAACCACATTTGGCCAATATGTATAGTTTTATATTCCACACCCACTTAAAAGTCACAAGAGGTTCAGAATTTGAGGCTGAAGTAAGGTTCAAGTCATCTAGTGAGGAGAGAATTAATAAAAATCCATCAGGAAAACTCCAGATACACATTCTGAAAGCATTCTGACAGACTGCATAAATAGGGATACTAATTCATAGATGACCTTTTAAAATTAAGAACAGGTTTCTACCACATAGAGAGATCCACAGTTACTTAAAAGCACTAAAACCTCACCTGAGAGGCTGGAGGTTGCTACATTACAGTGCAGTTGTGCTGGGGAGGGGCAGTTCCAGCCCAGCACCCATGTAGCTGTAGGGCCAGGCACAACCCAGGCAGTTATTCTGGAAAGAACACATCTACCTACAAGAGGTCCACCCAGACATCTTGATCTTGAGAGCCACACATTCAAGTGACCTGCTAGGAAACTGGTAGCCTCAAGGAATAATTGACAACATATTTCAAGCACCAACACTTGGGGTTTCTCGGGGAAGCAAGACAAGCTGCAGTACAGGAAAGCTGATGTCTGTTTAAATACCATTCCCACATCAAAGCAGCTCATAGAGCATGTTTAACTATCCCATGGAATCCATGGCAAAGTGATTTTCCCTCTGATATGGAGTAAAACATTGCTAGAGGAGCAACTGGAACCCAGGTCTCACTGTCCTGGGCTGTGCTCTGAGGCACAACATGAAATGGCTGAAGGCCACCTGGCCTTACATGTCAAAGCCTTTGCCTCTGGACACCAAATATTGCACATACAGCTGACAGATACTACTTTCCTCTCCATATCCACACTCAAGAAACATCACTGCTGTACAAAGCACTGGGAATTACTGTGACCAAATGTGACCAGTAGAATGTGGGTAAGAATACCTGTTTGTACAGTCCTGTTACTTGTAACATCATGGTTCTAATGTTCATTAGCAGGAAGAAGTTTTTAGGCTGGGGAGTGTTTTGAACACCTAACTACCACAGCTGGACTTAAATCCACCCCAGAGGACTTTTGTGATGGTACTGTAATGATCTCAGTAAAAAAAAAAAAAACGTATCATCCTACATTGCTTTTGGGTTCATGTTTCGGGGCTTTTTTTCATCCACCTCTACTTCTCATCCAAAGAGGTTTCCTTCAGTCTAAGCCCTGCATCTACTCTCAGAAGTTTCTGATGCCCACAATTTAGCTCACAAGGACTCGACGCATGACTAATTAGAAAGTACAGGAAAACAGAGTGAGGAGTTGGGAGAACACCAACCCCAAAGATAACTAACACAGAGGCAGGCGTTCCTTGACAACTGAGCTACTTCCAGCATGGGAACAAGCTTTTCTTAACTCAGTTAGCAAAGCTTCTCAGAGCTTGGATGAGGATTTCTCCTTGGCAGGCAGCCCCTCCATTCTTATGCTTCCAGTAAGGCCCACTTCACATTCATTGCCTTAACACAGCAGCAAGTTCAAAATGCTTGCACTGAATGGGAATTTCAAGCTAAATTGTGAGGCTGTTGCAGTCTATACACTGCCAACAGACACTGCTGCCTGGATTTCAGTCACGAGCACTTGCATATCAGAAGTTCAATTCAAGCACATGCAAAGATTGACTGCAAGTGTCTTTGGTCTAATAAACAAGACCTGCCAACTGAAGCCAACCAGAAGCTAGAATATCCATTTAAAAAAAAAAAATCATTCCTCCAGAATAAGTATTCCATGGCTTCACTTTGAAGAATGTGAATAATTATATTTTTTTTCCTCCAAATTTCCCTTCACCACCATCCCAAGCTTTTTACAGTGCTCAGGGCCTTATTTTTCTGGCAGGAAACATGTTAAGCAGCACTCAGAGCCTCAGGAGCCCATCTCTGAGCCAGCGTGCAACCGAAACACCAAGGGCTCTATCAGCACAAAGGACTCCAGAAACTTCTCCCCTTGGAGAAATACAACTCTTATGACAAGGTAATTTTTTAAAAATTGATAGCAGATTCCCAAACAGCTCAATCACGTGTTGATCAAGGACAGGAAAAGACAACTGCAGAAACATGGCATGTCCTATATCAAGGTAACCTGTCAACTCTACAGCATCGCATCAGGATGTGCTGCAATGTACCAACACCTGGAGCTGCAGCAGGAACTTTCAAGGCTCTGTCCCTGCTCATTTTTGGCTCAGAAAAGTGCCAGAAGTCACTGGAAAAAGCACATACTGGGAAGGCTGAGGAACAGAAAGTGAGAATGGCCATATAGTGCCATGAATAGCAATCACCTTCCCACCATCTTGGCTCCTCCCCGGCAGAAGCCAGAAAGCTTTGCTGTGATGGAGCTGCTGTTGCTTCATATAATTCAGGTGCCACCAAGATCCCCTATTTTGATGGCAAGAGGGACACTGGGCCACATAAAAACCAGTCTGATTAGGTCCTTGAAAAAAGGCTTTGCACCCGCATAGATCGATGTCAGACTCGGAGCAAAAACCTCCTTCATATCATGGACCATTTTAAACCCAGGAAAGTCCAGCTATCCCAACCTGAAGCTGCACCCAGCAGGAGACTTCCCTCAAAAGTCCAACACTGTGGCTGGGGAAAGTTTTCCCACACAGATTTTCCCATCAGAAAGTGAAGCTGTTAGACATTTGCCAACAACAAAACTTCACCACTCAAGGGGAAATTAAAGCATACAAAGATTGCTTCAACGTGTGATATTTGACTGAGCACTTGAATTTTTCTTTCACAATATCCACTGGTGATTTTTTCCTCCCTTCAATTTTTTACTTCCCCCTCTGCATTAAACTAGAATGGGAGATTCTCACATGGCAAAGTTCCATCAGACATAAAAAAATAAATTTAAAAAACCTACCAGCTTTCCTCAACACCATTGTTTAAATCAGGTTTATGTGGTTTTACACAACACTTTATAGACTCAGAGCAGGACACGCTCCCCTGACAAAGCATCAGCTATCCAAACCACTGAGGATGGGAAAACTGTGCAAGAGTGTGAACTGGGGAAGGTCTTTGGTGGGCAGAGTCCACCCTCATGTAAGCGTGGTAGCTCTGAACAAAGATCTGCAGGCTAATCAATATGTAAGACAAATGACATGTGGTTCTCATTGCAGCTCATGCTTTGGGAAGGGGGTACCTTGGAAGAGATCCAGCTGGGATAGGTTTATCCCATTACTCTCCTATAATTTTCTGCCGTTTCAAACCCTTTGACAGTTGCTGTAGTTTAACATCACACCCCCTGCAGCCCCAGACCTGTCTGACAGCACAGCGGACAAAGCCACCTCCCCCCGGGGGGAAATCCGCACCATATGCGAGCCCTGTGCAAGGCACAGGGCTGGTGCCCGCCCCTGCACCTCTGACACCGAAATCCACGGTGTCCATGCTTTTTCCCAATCCCCAGCCCAAAGAAGCGGTGCTAACAGAAGCCCTCCTCCACAGCAGCACAACTCACGCAGACTAGGTATTAGCAAGGGAGGAGGAAAAGAGGTAGAGACAGGATGGACGAGCCCTGAATATTAAATCGCAAGTCCCCATTTAAGGGAATGACCGGGGGGGGGGGGGGGGGAGAAAAAAAAAGAAAAAAGTGAAATTCAAGAACAACTGGAATCAGGTTAAGCCACTCTCTTGCTTTATACAGTGCAGCTCATTCATCTGAACAGCTGTTTCACCTCTAGAGAAATACCCAGAGAAAACAGAGGGGAGGGGGAGAAGCCTAAATTGTTTGCTCTACTGAAGCAGTAAGATCCAGTAAATCAAACCTGATTTATATAAAGTTTATAAGAAATTGGGTTGGGGTGGGGGGAGAGGAGAAGAGTGGGAGGTTTGGTTTTAAACAACTACTTGGAAGTTACAGCTCTTGAAGAGAGATCTGTAATTAAGGGCTTTCCTTTGTTGAGCTGAACAAGTTTCTCCTCGCAGCCGAGGGCTGTAACAGTTCCCTCTGCCGGCATCCCCAGTGTCCCGGCTCAGGAGGTTTTCCTGCTCCGGCTGCGCACTGCGCAGGAACGCGCAGCCCCGGCAAAGCCCCTTCCCCTCCCCGACGGGCTGGGCGCGGCAGGGGGAGAGCTTGCGGGTGTCATTTACCCAAGCTCAGCTCCTCGATTCCGCAGCCGCTCCGTGCCCCAGGAGGCGGACACTGCTGTGGGTAGGTGCGGAGCGCCCCGCACCCCACTGAGGATGCGGGCAGCCCAGCCCGGCTCGCCGAGGAGCTGCAGCCCGGCACGCCCCTGCACCCTTCGAGGGACCGCGGCTTTGCTGTGCCCGTTTGTCCCCCCAGAGCCACCAGCGGGGCGCAGCCTCCTCGTCCGGAGGCGGCCCCGGTCTTACTCACCGGCGACTGGCGAAGCCGCTGCCCGGCGAGCCGGAGCTCTGCTCTGGGTAGTTGTGCTGCAGGGTTGATGCTGGGAATTGATAGAGGAAGCCAGTGCCCAGCGCGCATCCATGCAGGCAGCAGCACCAGGACAAGAAAAGAGCGAGCTGCATTTTTGCAAGGACGGGGTTTTCCTACGGCCTCCCCCTTTCCCTCTTACACTGCACGGCAGGCGCGGGGCCACACCGTGCTCCCCCGGCCGGGGTCACGACGGGATCCCACAGCACGGAGGCGCCCCGGGAGAGGGGAGCACGGGGCAGGGGTACCGGGGACACGGTGATGGCTGCTCCGGCTGCCAGAGGAAGCCCCGTCCCTCGGCGAGCCGAGCCCCGGCGGCCGCGGCTGCTGCCCGCGCAGGGGGTCCGGGGCTAGCGCGGCTCGATGCTCCCAGGGCGCACACTCAGCCCCGGATGCCTTTTCAAATTTGGCGAGGTTGGCCCTACTCCGTCAAAGGGGGCGTGGGGCTTCGGCATTAACCCTTGCCAGGCCTTGCGGCAGACCCCGCTGCGGAGGGGTTCCGTCGGGGCAGGCACCCGGCTCGGGGCAGACGAGCCGCGGCCCCGCAGGGCACGGAACGCGCGGGGCTGCGCCTTGCCCCGGGCACAGCTGGCAGCACCCCGCAGGCAGGGAGCGCCCGGGGAGCCACAGACCCCACTCAAACCAAGGCATCACCGACACACAGCAGGAGTCCACGTGTCTCCCCAATTAACTGAGGGCCAGGTCGAAGGGAACCCACTGCTCAGCAGTGCAACCCAAATACCCAAAAGCTGGTATCTGCTGCCACGTTCACAGATAACTTCTGCTGCAGAAGTTACACAGATAAAATAGGAAATAAATAATTTTTAAGATACTTTATTCACAAGGTAAGTGGTGAGAAAGTGATCTCTGCTTCACCATGTGCATCCTGCTCATTCTGGCATCATTCAGAAGGGGACATGGTTTAGTGGTGAACGTGACAGTGTGAGGTTGACTGTTGAACTTAGGGATCTCTTCCAACCTTCGTGATTCTATGAGTCACGCACAAGCACTCCCTTTGCCACCACTTCCCACAGGCCCCCTTGGTTTATCACCCAGGATGGCTCTGATCTTGAAGAATTGCACAGTCAAGCCCAGACGGGAGGAGTATTTTTGCAGTTGTAGAAGGATGTGGGTGTTTCACAATGGCAGCACCCCAAGAAGGAAGGCAGCAGCAAGGTTCCCTCTCTGTATAGCAGCTGAGTCTGTGTTTAAAACCCTTGTATATCCTCCCATTTGCTGGCTCACTGTCCCCTTCCCAGTTCCAGTGCCCCTTCCTAGCTCTGTTGCAGCTCCCTCACTGGGCAAACCAACTTCTCTACACCAAACACCTCAAGGAGGGATTTAATTTTTAAGATGACACTACTGTCTTTCTAAGTTTTTGACCCTCAGATACTGCAAGCTCTCAACGTCCCCTCTGCACCTTCACTGTTTGTGCAGTCAGCCAAAGACAGCTCTGATGGTACCACTGAAAGCAGGTCTCTTGCTGGGGTATTCGAGGGGCCCAGGGCCCTCCCCGTGGGGCTCTGTGAACACAGAGACCCTCTTCCCTCGAGGGCAATACAATCCCTGCAAGATGCTGCAGCTGAAAAATGTTCCCTGCAAGACACTGGGAAAATCCAGTATCTTGTATCTGGCATTTGCCCCTAGCCCCAGGTGAGCACCTACCCCTTCCCCCACGGTGCCCACCTCCAGAGCCTGCACACAGAGATAAATAGCCCCTGGCTGGAGCCTGTAACCAGACAAGTTTAGACTGCAAATGAGGCACCAGGTTTTTAAACAGCCGCTGTCATTAATCACTGGAGCAAATCACACAAGGGGGCAGAGGTGCGGTTTGCACTGCAGCTCAGCACAGCACAGCCTCCCTAGCTGCCCCAGACCCAGAGATGGAGCAGGCAATGGACCAGCACTCTCTGAGCCCAAAGGGACCTGAAAGTTCTGTTCCAGCAGCATTGGACCACCAAGCCCACTCAGAAACAGACACTATTTATTTACAAAAAGCCCACAGTGCCTGAAGCTGGGATGTAACAGGGCCCTCTGTCCCCAGCTCTGGCTCAGGGCAGCCTGAGCACTCTTCCCTTTATATTTCCTCACCTCCAGCAAGGGAAACATTTTCCCTTCCCTTCTCTCGCCCCCAAGAATGCACATAGCTCCCAGAAATTCACCCTAGGATGTTCATCCTTTCTGTCATGCTGCTCTGAGTCAGTCCTCAGGAAACCTCTGCTCAGCCTGACAGGGCAATAAAAGAAGAGAATAACTCTCTGCTCTCCCCTCTCAGCTGGACTACAAACCACTCCAAATTCAGCCTTCACCCAGGAAAGGAGTCACAACAGCAAAACACTGAGCAGTTCTCTGAGACCCCCCCCTTCCCTTCAGTCTGGGTGCTCATCCCCAGCTCTGTGTGCATGAAGTGGGTGCAGCTGGACCTCCACCCCAGCAGTTTGTTGCAGCACCAGACTGAGTGTTGAGGGCAGGGTTCAGCCTTTTGTCCCAAATACACCTCCCTCTCCTGACAGGCTCAGATAGATAATTTATCAATATTTACCAATATTGAACAGCACCAGTGGCTTTCTGACTCGTTCTCCTGGCCTGGGTTAGACCCTTCGGAAGCTCTTCATAGTCTTCAAGTCTTAACTTTTCAAAAGCATTTTATTTTCGACTGCATGGAAAATTTGTTGCTTCAGCCTTCACTGATTTTGCAAGACCCTAGGAGATCTTAAACACAGGTGATTAGACAAGACATGATTCTGGCAAATTATTAGAGACATCTGTAGGAAGCTAATGGTCTTCCTGTTTCATGAACTGAGAGAGTGGAGACCAGAGGTCAAATGACTTTGCTCAAGACTGCAAAGAGGTAAAGGCAGAGCCAGAAACAGAGCTCACATCTCCAGACTCCCATTACTTCTGCCCTGTCCCTAATGCACACTTGCTTCTATTCTGTATGGCTGATTTAAAATGAAAATGAAGAATTGACTTCCAAGCTGTTTCTGGAAAGAGAGAAGAAAGGGTGATATTGTCTACTGTAAGGGGAGAATTAAAGATGACATTTCATTTTAGTCCTTTGGATATCCATAATATAATCAAACACAATAGCAGTAATAAATGAATATTTTTTCTCCCCACGGTGCTTACGAGTGCAACATATTCTAACAATTTCCCAAAACTATGTTGATAAATTGGAAACACAGTGATGGAGGTAACAAAGACAGCCAACAAAAACATAATCCCTTCAATTTATCAGAGGGACTGGCTTTGAGAAGAAAACCCTTGAAATCTGAACAGTCCTATTCTTATAAATGAGACGTAATATATTTAAAATAGAAAGCGACACTTTGTATGCCTGCACATAAGCATGTTAATTAAAGATTTGTCCAGGCAAGCAGGGCTAAATAAATTATTTGGATGCATTTCACCAGTTCAGTTCAAGGCGGAAGAGGCAGATGCACACTGGAAAGCCACGATACAGAGCAGCACTGGGGGGAAAAAAGTAAATAGGTTAGGGGCAGGTTTTCATTTACCAGCCCTGAGAATTCTGCTGTCATGAAAAAGAACCCTTGGAGGGCTGTCCTCCTGCGCTCTGCTCATCTGCTATGCAAATGCCAGATTTACACTGTCATGTCAGAAGAATAACCCCTTGGATATGGATCATGTGGGCACATGGAGTATGTTTCAGCTTCCCAGTCCATTGGGCAAACCTGAGACTTAAAACGTCAGAAACCGTTCTGAGAAAATATCTATAGTTTCTTTAACCATACACACCCTGCATGCAAGCCAACTAATAAATGAAGTGGTCAAAATTACAGACAATAAAAGGAATAATCAAAGTTTAGTCTGATTTTTGTTCAGCTGAAAGGACAAAACTGGAATGGACAAAAAGGTAGAAAAGCACTGTTGTACCTGTAAGCAGACTGCAGCTCCACAACCGAAATGCCATCTCAACTCTTCAGCACCACTTAGAGTATTAAAAAAGTCACTAATTAGCTGGAAAAAAAAGCTTCACAATGTTGTTTGAATCATGGCAAACAAATTTTGAAAGGCCAATCCCTAGGATTTTTTGAGTGCACTTTTCATATGGGTACTAAGAAGAGACCAAAGGAAAAGCAGCTTTGTTCTGGTTGATAAAACCTTGAGGAGCTTTAGAATTATGAAGTGTCCTTTTGAAGCTAGAATGAAGTCATTGATAAGATCATCTAAACCCAAAAATAATTTAGATAAACCCCTTCTAGCTTCCCAAAACGCCTAGATCATTGTGATACACAAAGCATTCAAGAAACCTTGGAAAATTGAAAGAGATGGTTAAGAGGTTAGTAACAGTAAGAGTTCAAGCCCTCTATTATAAATTAAATTATAAGATTACTAAGGTTATTGTAACATGTCTATTACTGGGGAGTCAAACCAAATCTGAGCCAGACTGAAAATTTTATGGGACTGTGGAAATTTTTCTTTTTAAGCTAGTAGATAGCTATTGTGTGGCCATTTCTTGCATTTGACCAGGAATAAATCAACCACAACTCAAAATGGAATAGAATTGAAAAAAGTCTCACTTACACAAGCAGTTTAGCATACAGCAAACACGATAGACAGTGTTACTGTGTGAAGCGTGAGAAATTATTCAGAAGTCATGAATAGCAAAATTCATTGACCATGGATGAGAACTTTGCCTGAGCGAAGCACTTGTGTGGGTATAAAGTAATACAAGGGATAAAATAACTCAGATTGAAGCGTAATTTAGCAGATGGGAAATGTGATGACTCAACTGATCAGCAAGACAATGCCCATGTACAGTGGAATTATACATAATCTAAGCATTATTGTGTCCTGGGAAAAATTTTTTATGTCACCTTTGATGTCAGGCATTGATCTGCACAAGCACAGGGAATTTGTGGACACACCCTTGATCCATCAGAATCATCAAGAATGCAGTAAAGCATGGGTGTACACAGGTGTGATAAAGACGAGGCAGAAATAGCACCAAGGCTATTGCACTCAGACCTGCCAGAGTAGAAACACATCCAGAAGTAGCCAGGAAGGACTGTAAGGGTTACCTCATCCTTCTTCCTTCTCCCAGTAAGAAGGCAAGATCTGTTACACATAGGTTATTGTTGGCACAATTTTTTCTGCCTTGTTCTGAAAGACCTCAAGATAGAAAGTCTCCATGGTCATCTGAAAACATATTTCCGTATTTATTCTCTGTTCTGGTAGTTTTTATTAGCATCCAACCTCATTCTAGTTTACTGCAGTTTAAGCTTTTAATGGCTTACTTTTTTTTTCATTATGAATGTAGAAAACTATTCCTCTCTCATTGAAGACACTTTTAATTCCTCAACATACTTTAAAAATGTTTTAATAACATTCCTTGTCTTCTAGAAGTGAAACAGCAACGGCAGTTTCTTCAGGTCATGTTAGTTCTGCTTCTTTTTGGTATTTTCCTCTGGATTTTCCAAGAGGTCCATATCTATTTTATGGTATGCATGACCTATATTTCTGTGGAATACCACTGCCTTGCTGAGGATTTGCCTTTTTGACATCTGTACATCATTGTTAATCCATGTTTAGTTTGGGATTCTCTACCTTTTACACAGGACTGCTAGCCTGACGTTCCCTCATCCTGTACTTGCTAGTTAAAATTATTCCTGCCAAAGCATAGTGCCCTGCAGTTGTCCTTAATGAGTTTCATCTAATTTTATTCAGATTATGTCACCAATTTGTCAAGATCACTTGAAATTTTAATCCTGCCTTCCAGTACTCTTGCATTCAGTTCCAGCTTTGCCTCATTTACAGATGTAGTAAGTATGCTCTCTCTTCCATCACTGAGGTCAATAAAGAAAACATTGGGAGGTCTGTCTTCATGTCTGTATCCCCAAACCATGACCCTGTTTCTTAACTGTTCATTAAACATCATTCAGTCACTGAGGGCTGCCTGCTTGCTTGATGCTGTACAGGACATAAACACTGATATTATAAATTCTCCAGAGCGCAGAGAATCTTCTTCAACAAAACAAAGTACTTTGTAACATGCAGTGGGAACAGCTACCAGACACCAGGCTGCAATTTTTACTGGAGTCACTGACCATAGGATATCCAGATTTGTTGGTTTCCCAATGCTTAGCTAATTCAAAAACCTGTCCTGAGTCATGGACTCTCTGAATCTCAGAGAAGGAAGGATTTTCATGACCAAACAATGTCTCAGTTTTGTACTCTGGCCCTGAAATTCTCCTACTTCTCTTAATTTCCCCATGGGTACAGGTTGCTTGACTTGAGGAACCCAATATGAGCAGGAGTCTGGATTCCCCTTCTCTATTGCCCATGTCACATAAGAGAGAGTGGGCTCACTCCCTTCATCACAAAATACACAAGTAAATGCACACAAAACAGATACCAAAGGAGTTATGGAAATAAGCACCCTCATCCCAGCTCCTGCACACCCAAGGCACTGCCACCTGCCCTGTGGAACCAAGGAGAACAACTGGTGGGGATGTGAGTGGGGAGACTGGTGTCCCCTTTCATCCACCCAGCGAATCTGAATGTTCTAGCTGTATTTTTACAGCTTTTATTG